>JBBPDA010000037.1:4047344-4080027 GCA_037974385.1 Arnoldichthys spilopterus
GTTTGGCAAACTAAAGCTACTGTAAAAAGGTTTACAAGAAATATTCCACTAAATAATTGATTAAAGAAATCCTCCACAGTGAACTGAGCCTGATAGCTGCAATAAACTGTAACCTATTAAAGGCCTAGAGAACTCAACTGGTCTCCAGAATGAAAAATATCTCTCGCACTTTAACAGTACATGTTGCTCTGACCAAATATGGCTGGTTCCAAACACTGGCAGGAGACAGCCTCCAGCACCTTGAAACAAACCACAAGTCTACATCTCCTAAAGGGGAGAGAGCGTGGGCCACTCGTTGTACACTCCAGGCATAAATCCAGCGCTAGTCATCATTTTCCTCAAGCTAGCAGCAGCTGTTCTGCCATAGAAGTGCTCCCATGATGAGTTTTTGTGTAGCTTAGCATAATTCTAAAAGCAATGAAGGAATCCTTGATGAAGGTGTACTAAACTGGGTTGGTTAACTTATCTTCCTTTAACACTTAAATAAAGAAAGGACATCAACATGTCAAGAAAATGCTTCTAAAGCCAGAGCACAGAGACTCAGCATTATTTAAAAACACCTTCAAACTAAAAAAAAGCTTTTCACAGTGATTAAAAAAAGAGCTTTCAAAAGCAAGGCAGAAGATCTTTAGCTATCCTCTTGAGAACAGTCCGTTTGTTTTGTGGACATGGTTTAAAAGGTAGGTGTCCTATGTTTAAAGCAGTATTGTGCAAAATGAGAAATAATACTTGCATTGTTTCATTTCCTTAAATGATACAATGTGTATTTTTTTTGCTAATGATTTAAAGTTGACAAACTGAGAATTGTTCTTACTCCTGATTGCTCCAGGTCATAAGACAGATTGAATCATTGTTAAACGCTGCTGCACCAGCAACATTAGAATAATGGCCATGGCCTTAAGCAGAAAACCCAATTCCGATTGTGACTGGCTGCACGTTAAAAAAAAGCATATTTGTGAGTTGCTCGTTTAACCTTTATAACACGTCTAGGTGATGTCCTTGCCTGGGAGATTTCTGGAGTGATAGTTCTTGAGAAAATGTTCTGAAACAGGGAATCCAGTGGGAGATGATACTGATACTACAAAAATAATAAGAATAATGACAATTGTTCCCTGTTTGCTACATGGGCTGCAGCTTCAGTTAACATGCAATTAAAATCACTTCAGTTTTTAAACCGCTTTGTGCATTATGGGTCGCGGGGAAGTTGGAGTCAACCCCAGCTGACTACGGGCCCAAGGCAGGGTACACCCAGAGCAGGACCCAAAACACAAAAATTATTTTTAAAGAGCGTAAGGACAGACAAGCCTTAGGCAAGGTTTATCTGCATTATTCGACCCATGCAGATATATGAGCTATAATGTTGAGGCAAGCTAAAAAATGGAGTTAGCCCATGAATGTGTTAGTCTACACCACAAAATTGTGAAAACTAGTGCAGGCACATACAAGAATGTCGCAGGTGAAATCAACTATTTTAATTCAACACCTACTTTCTTTGATGTAAATATCAAATCTGAAGCTTGTGAATGAACCATTTTATAAATTTTAGAGGTACGGTTCATGTTCCTTCCCTCACAACCCAAACCATATGATAATCAGAAATGGACGGTCTGTACCACTTATAGAAAATCAACCTTAAAAATTCATATTATTGCCAGCACTAATCTGGGACAGGGTTAAAAAGAGCCTTTTAACCCAAACAGGTTCCATGTGACTATGAAGAGCTAGTAGCTATGTAAATACACACACTGAGCTCAACCTCATCGCCTGCCTGTGAAGTGATCTAGAGTGGCTGGTAGGGGGGTCCTAGAGAGGGCCATGAGCAGAGAGCAGGTTGTCCTCCTGTGCTACACCTCTCTGTCCCCTTGTCTCAGCAGGATTCGCCTGCAGAGCCCCTCTCAAACAGACAAAGGGAGCCTTCATTCCCCACCATCCTGCTACAATACCACACAGTGTGCCATCAATGGCAACCTTGTTGCATGCAGCAGCGGGCGGGGGCAGACACTTCTTGTCGGATTAGACTTGCCTTAGGCACGGGCTGTAGAAGCATCGCTCATGTCGTTCAGATCATTCTCAGTGAGAGAAAGTTCTGGTGGGCTTCAAACTGAATCTCAACCTCAGAAGTGAAAACTGCATTGAACCTGCAAGAATGTGCAACATTGCATCACTGCTGGAAAGGACTACGTGACTGACCTGCAGAATAACCAACCACGAACTGCTGTATTTGACTAATGCATAGGAGAAGGAAAAGATCAAGGTGCTACAACAAAAACAGATCATGAAACAAAGCAGTAGAACACTGGCTTAGCAGCATTTTACTGGCTTCTTCTTTTTCAAGCCAAAGGCTAGATTTCTCTGAAAGGCTCAGTGTTTCTGTGATATACAGAACAGGCTGTTAATGACTAACACTTGCTTCATAAACAACAATTTAGTTTCATTACAGTGATAAAAAAACAGTGCACAGAGGTGAACACACACAGATGTGGATTCTAAAAAGCAAAATTTGATCGTTTTAGCATAGTACACACAATATGTGTGGATGTCTGCAGAAATCTGTCAGCTGTTTCTTTTGCTGAAAGGGGGGGGTTACAAAATAGTTTTGTGATTTTAATAAGGTTTTTAAAAACTTTAACACATGGATGGGGCAAAGTACTACTTAGCTAACAGTTTTAACAGTTTCTCCATCAATATTGCTTGTCTTGCTCTTTCACTGCAAAAAAGAGAATAAAGATCAACAAGTTACCATGTGTAAGCAAAACTAGTGTGTGTGTGTGTGTGTACGCATGTGTACAACAGTTTCAGGGGACAGTGAAGAGTCAGAAGGAAGACAAGGTCTCCATCAACGACACATAGCATGTGCCACAGTTTTCTAGAGGACAATAACAGGAAAGAGATACAAGCCGGCATCCTGAACAGCTGCTCGGAGAAAATAAGAAATAATAGTTTCATAGAAAGGAGCAGCTCAGTCTCCACATCAAACGGTAATCATTAACAATGTCTCTTTCTCAGAAACCGTGACACAGGTCTGGTTACAGGTCTGCTACGAGACGCAAGAGGATCAAGTTCACATGCATAGAGAGCACAACACTGCTGTTTACCGAGCTGCAGTCGATATACTCAACAATCCACTCGAAATCCCTCCCTCCCGTTTTATTGATCAGCCTGCAGTATTGAGTAAGGCCTTGAGTGGTCATTATTTACTCCAAACCATCAGCGCAAACAAACTCTTTTTGTTTTGCCACGACTACAACAGCAGCCCTGAATCACAAACTGGTAGATCTAATGCTATTAAACTAACGTGCATTATTTCCACTGTTGTATTAAAGATCACTGATATTACTAAAAGAGAAAACAATCGAGGAAGAAAAATAAGAAGTAAACGAACACATGCTGTGAACGTGCTGGCAACTGGACTAAAAAAAGCAAACTGAATGCTGGCATTTCTTTTGTTACATCTGTACAAAATCTGTTGTATTGCAGTGCAGAAACAACAAAATAATCAAAATATCAATCTGTGAAATCTGTACATTTTCACATCCCTAATAAATAAATGGATGGGGCACAGTTGTATATATACTCTTCATCTATAAATAAAGAAACACAGGTACAGATTGACAGCAGGTGTGTAAATCATAAGTTCCATTAGGATTTGATCCGATCAAATTATTTTAGCCAACGATCCAATTTGTTTTCGATATCTCAAAATTTGCAGCGATGCGATTCAGTTTGATGGGATCTGGGTTGACTTAGATGGATACTGGGGTCTGCAGTTAGTATGAAATATGATGTAATTTCACACAATACATTTCCATGATCTCACATGCAAACAAATTACAATGTGTACATTTTATTATTAAAGGTCAAATACATGAGTATTGTCTCGGTACAAAATATTGTACACAGTAAAACATATTTTGTATGGGTTTTTATGATGTTAAATCGTTAAATCAATAGATCGTGTGCTATTTAGATCAATGCATCAATACAGATCGATTCATTTTTACACCCCTAATTTATGGCTCATTTTTTCTAGACTGTAGTTTACCAACTTCCACCTTTTAATTCCTATAAATTGGCTGCTTCTCGACAGACGAGTTCAACTTACATAAACCAAGAGATCTGCGGCTCTGCCAGACGTAATTGAACTGAATGCTCTTTCAACCACCTAAGAGAAAAGGAAGGATGAGGCCAGAATATGCCTTAGGCTAAACTGCCCCAAGTCTCGTCACATCCATCAAGGCAGCATGATGAATCTGAAACATGGTCCACTGTCCACAGAATGTGGGTCATACTGCACAAAATTAATTGCTGGGTCATAAAGCAAGATTTCATTATCAGCCACCACTAACCTTGAATAAGAGAGATCTGTTGAGCAACGCTCATAACTACACCACACTGGTTAGCCTCTTACATGCCATCTTTGAGGTCAGCTAACATCCAGCACAGGAAGAAGAGAAGTGTCACCAGCCAATCACGAACACGTATCGTGACAGTAGTGGCCTAGGGGCTAGGACATTGCCCTTAGGACATAAAGGTTGCAGGTTCAAGTCCTGGCCCAGGCACTACTGAGCTACCCTTGAGCAAGGTACCGTCCCACTACACTGTCTTGGAAGTCGCTTTGAATAAAAGTGTCAGCCAAATTAATAAATTTTAATGTAAGAGAAACAGTGGACAATCCACTTTAGCATGTTCAGCATAAACAGAAAATTTAAACAGGTCTGAGACATGTAGAATGTATGACATTCTCTAGAGCTAAAAGTATGTAAGCAAAAACAAAAAGCAGACATTAACGCACTTGTTCAGCAAATAAATAAATTTGCAAACAAATTTCCTCTTACCAGAAAGTGTCAACTGGCCAAGACATGTTGGTTTCCTTACAACCGCAGCTACAAGGCTAAATTTGTAAACGAGAAATGAAAGTCTGGTCTACTACACCAAACTCAAAGCTCCAGTGTGAAAAGAGTGCAAAATGGACTTTTTGCTGAGCCGTTCCTTTAACGAAAAATTGTAGGTAGACCTGATTTTTAGGCACAAGTGAAACAGACAGATCTGTATCTTTAGATCCTCAATAAGACTCTCTCCAGACTCCATTGCAGAGTCTCCAGAGTTTTTATCTATCTGCCTCCACAGCCTGTATCTTTTCCACAGATACTCATCTGTCTGACAGCACCTCTGCAGCTACACTCTGGCATGCAGGAAAACACGCGACAAAGTGAAAGATGGCAGGAGCTACAATTACTACTAGTGTTAACTGGAGCCATAGCCCTGCTTTTACCAGAACAGTTGCACCAGGGACCTCCAGATGTTCAGGGCATAGTAGAGTCTGGGGAGAATATCTGAATATGCTAGTTTTGACAGCTAAAATTCTGATATTACTGGGAAACATCTGGCCAGCAAGGAGCTTACTACTTAAGTTTTTAATTACAATTTTATGAGGAAAAAAACACAAAAAATGTTTATAGGGTGGAGACTGGAATTGGGAAACCCTGCTCTGATCACTCTCAGTGCCCACATGAAATATCAATTTTCCTAGCATCATGGGAAACATCAATGGAGCATGCTTGTGTAAAGATCAAAACTACTTCCACACTGTCCAAAAATTGTAGAGAACTCTCACATCCATCCCCCAGCCCCAGCCTATACTCCTCTCAGAAGGTTTTATGCAAGATGTTTGAACAATGCTGCAAAGACCTGAGCAATGAGCGCATCTGTGAGGTCAGCTACTGGTCAGTGCTCCATAGCCCAATGGTGGGGGGCTTTAGACCCCTCTAGCCTGGGCGTTTGGCAGGGTGAGCCAGGCTCAGGTGTGGTCCTGTTCTACTACCAGTGCTCTTATACAGAGACTACACAAGCTGTGTGTGTGCAATTTAACACGTGTTTAGTCTGAAATGCACTTTAATCTATTTAAACCAGGTCTTGATCATTTGAACATATAGGACAACCCTCCCAGATAGAGATTAAGCATAGACATGAAAGCAGTGAAATGTCTGTGTAGTGCAGGACTAGGCTTAGTCCCTGTGCAGGAAACTGCCCATAGTGTCCGTATATACATCAGTCAGTGCTGCTGATGTAGTCAGTGCCCTGTGCAAAATTAAATCACTGTGTGTTAACACACCTGCACAAATATACTGAGAGAGATCTCTAATCTACAAATCTATGAGCAGGAATGGCAAGTATGACAACTATGACAGTCGGTGTGATGTGTAGCTTGGTAATACTCTGCAGTGCAGTTCTACAGGCTCCTACACATCTGTTAGCTACGCGGCGTCAGACACGACGCTGACCGCTACAGGCCGAGGGATAAAACTCGCCCAACTCTTAAAGAAGTTGCCACAAGTCTCAAAGTTTCGTGAACTAATTTAACTTACTATATGGGAATACATGTTGGGGATATTTGCCGAAAACGTTGTAATTTGAGGGAAAATAACAGGGTAAAAGCTCGTCCGGCGAGTTTTCTTCCGTGTTCGCGTTTGCAGTTCACGGCTGTATCGTTAACCGTTACAGCTAAAGTTAGCGAAACCTGCCTGATGCCCGGATGTTCAAGGGCGCTCTCGTTCTTCACATCACCTATTTTCACCGCCACAGCACCCTATCCCAACAACGACTTTACCAACCAACTCACACTGTCAAAACTGTACATTTAGGCCACAAACTGAAGAGAAAGGGTAACTGACTGTGAACGCCTAGTCGGAAGGAACTTCCCACCCTTCAAAGTTTTCACCGAACCTTTCTTTTCCAGAGACACTTTTTACTTTGCCGTCTTACCTCCCCGCTTTCCTCGACCACGGCCTGGCCTTCTTCTGACTACTGTCGATGCAGGCAGTCCCTTTCCCCCAGCCAAAAGTATTTATAAGTTCCTAAAACGCTGGTAAAATGTCAGAATCTGTGTTTTTTCTTGCCTCCGTTCGTATGTTTGAGGCGGCGTTAAAGCTCCACCCTGCAGCAGCAGCCCGGCTAACGTTATTTTTTTTCCACACCAGTATTCGTACAGACCCCGCCTCCCTGTACTGCGATAGGCTGTTCGTACAACCACGTATAGATAAACAATTTAAAATGTTTTATTATTTGACAGTACATGAATGATGAAAATATTTTAAGCATAAATAATGTATGTAGCATTAAATATATTTTTTTTCACATTATTTAATAACTTTAATTTCTGTTTACCTGTCAAACATGACTTTGGCACATTATGGTAAGTCTGGACTCCAATTACACCTTATACTTTATCGAGACTGTATTTTTAAAACATTTTTAAGAGGTAGATATCACCAACTGCAGTCTATGTGGGAATAAATAAATAAAAATATCAACATGAATCACGACACTAGAAGTCTTCCGTTCGTCTGGGTATGAACTTATTAACTCTCAGCCAATCGCACGTAGCGCCCGGGGGGTGGGGCTTGCCGGAAAACGGGTTGAGAGAAAAAAACATCGCTCTGAGCTATGCAGACGGGGAGAGGGCGTAGAGAGATGGCAGATTTCATAAACCGGATGCCTTTTCCCCCAACAGCAAAATGCCAGCAATGCAGGGAATGCTGTAGATCTATTTACAGATAAACCATAAAACAGTGGAATGTAAAGGTTCGTATTTATCTATATATTTTTTCTTTAATTAATAAATGTATTTATTGATTGTTCAAATGGAGCAGCTGAGTCCGCTGCGTTTTTGATTAAAGTTGTTCTGCTGAGGTACACAATCGAATCACTGGTGATTTAAAAAGTGGTCCAACTGAAACACCGGACAACAATGAATACATAGAAAAAAGTTATACAGCGCTACTGTTTTCACCTAGAAGAACAAGCCTGTCATAGTGTCGTCACCTTGTGGTGTGTGATGGTATAACAACAGTTTTGTGTAACAGAAGCGGCCGGGCGCCGCTGAAATAATGCATTAACGATTCAGTGGTTCAGTAACACAGATGCATTGTAAAACACTCTAGTGTGAGCTCGTCTCGTTTAATTGCTATTTTTTATTTAACTTTGTAGAGCCTATGTAATTGAAAATTAGTCCATTAGTGCATATACCCACCTGTGTACTATTATAATGCAGTCTGCCTCCCCATTATGGTTTGTGAGGCTGTTTCACATCATTCTAGTTAGTGACGTACTCTGCATGATATTTGAAACCCTCCCTGCCCCTCTCAGTGTGATGCTGGCATGGGCTTCTGTGTTGTCCAGGGATGGTAGGAGCTGTTTAAATGATGGTTTGGCTGGGTTCACATGTCTCCAGCACTAGTCTAAGTACTGGAGGAGTCCTAGCCTACAGGTGCAACTAGACATGACTAAATTGGGGAGAAAAGGACTTGTTAGGGGGAATACAGTTAACAGAAAGGGCAAAATGGAGTGTATCAGAAATGTTAAAGATCTCATATCACATATTGAGTAAACAGTTTTTACCTGATGAGTTGGATCCAGTGTGTTGGGAAAAATGCAAAATGTGTACGGCCGGGGAGTTCTCCAGCACAGGTGTGGTAACCATTGTCTCAGAATGAAACAGGGTTTTTGTTACTGTGCCTTTAAAAGCCATTTGTGCTCAAACATCCTCTGAAACATCCTGCTGTAATCTTATATAGTATAGGCAGGGGCATGTAAATGCACTGGTTTTTGTGACATCACAGGAACAACAACAACAAAAAAACAGACTGTGTTTGCAACTTAGTTTCTACATATGGACTATATAGAGGGTGTAGATAATGGAATGTTTTGAAACTGTAACAGAATATGTTGAAACTAGTCAAACCATCCATTACATATTAGGAATGAAAATTAGTCCCAAGCTGATTGTGAACTGAAGCATGAACTGTAATGCATTTTCTGTCTGAAATAGAACTGTCATGATCAGATTTCCTCTTCACAATTATTGTGGCCAAAATCATTCACAGTAATATTATCATGATATATATGTTTGTGCCAGAGACACCAATTTACTGTAGCGTAGCTTCATCCCCATGTATGTATGCATTGTAATGGGTTCAAACTCTTAAAAAAAACAATTAAAGTTAATAAAGATTAAACTTTACTGCCGATATGCAAATATCTTTACTCAGAACTTTATACCTTTATACTTTACACAAACACTCACAAAAATGCACACATGGTCTAAAAGCAATTGTGTGCCTCTGCACAACTGTCACGCATCAAAGCAACAGTAGCCATTGAGCCAGTTTTAGGCTAATCAACATTTCAGCCGTTTTAGGAGGGTTTCTAATAGATTGAAAAACACTTTGGAGTCTTTCATCATTCCAGTTAGACACTTAGTGTCTGTTGACTAAAACTGTTGTTTGTGAACATGCAGCTCTAAATCAGCAGCTCTGTGGCTTACACAGGATAATTCTCAAATTCTCAAAACTCTTTAAAAAAAGGAACAAATGATCAAAAAATCTCCTGATGAGTGTTGACAGTGAAAAAATCCAGAAGTGAGAAGCTTTAACACAACAGAGAGTTTACAGTTTCAATGTGAACGGAATAAGTGCAGCCAAATCAGGATAATGGAAGCACCAGTGTGTATGCAAAGAATGATGGGGGCACCAGCGTGAAGGACCAATACCACCACCTACTGTTGGAGTTTGAATTGAATTATTAAACTATAAATATTACTGTATGTGTATTAACAACACAATATCCATAATTGATGTTTAAATGTCATAGTAATGGTCAATACTGGTTGATATTGTGACACCAGAAGTGTTAATAAAAGAATGAAGGCAACAGGGATAAATGAACAGATATTTATTTTTTAGTTCATCTCTTCATACATTCTTACATATTGCATCGTTTTTATACAGCTTGTTCTCTACAAAAGTTAAGCCTGATCAAGTCACCAATTTTTCTTTACATCTACAAATATAAATAATTTTACAGTAAGTACTGTACATTACTCACCAAAAATTGGTACAACGGACTGATCTCAGAGAAACGTCTTGTAAACATTAGCTGTTTCAAGTTAAAACCTTAGAGTGGACCTATCCTGACTGCAAAATAATTAAAAAGAACAAAAAATAGATAATTAGCTGTACATTATTCAGAATGTCATTCTTTTTTTTGTTTTCTAAATGCGTACAATAAGGCCTTGTAAAGTTGAGAACTTTGCATCATCATAAATACTTTCTCTCAGAGCCGAACAGTCCAGTATTAAAAGAATTTCTCAGGGAAATGCAAATGACCACAGTGATTGTAAGTGTTGTCGATAAGGTGTCTGAGAAGCCACTGACTTATGTTTGTTACTGACGGTTGGAGCCACGGTTAAATGCACCGTAAATGACACCACTGTTGTGTAAAATGGACGGATGGAAACAAAAGCTCACCTCTGATGTAGTTTCAACAAACAAAACCTGCTCATCAGTATCAGACTGATCTCACTTAGTCTGTGGCAAAATTTTCTTTGCAAGCCCTTTCTCTCTTTTTTTACAGTATTTTAGTACAACACAATCTTCCTCTGGGGCCACACGACACACAGAAAGGCAGTTCAGTGTTCATCTGGTGCTGAACTGGTCACTGCTAGACCAACTAAATACCTGCAGCTGTGAAGTTTTGGGATAAGATCTGCTCTTTGGCAGTTTGGCACAACCAAAGGCAAGGGGCTCAAGAAGAGAAAGACCAAAATACAGATCAGTCACTCACACATGCACACGGATCCTATTAATTTGGAATTTCATAACAAACCCAATGAACTGTGTGTGGGTTCGTCAAAGACTTTGCTTAAAGAGAAATTAAAGCTGGTCGTCCTTGTATGACTCGACTTAATAATGTCCATTAACAACAAGAATGGCATTTTGCCTTGTGTGAATGGTGGTACAATTATTTTTCCCATAAGCCTTCACTGCTTTAGTGGTCCCAAGGATGTAAGAAACAACAGAAAGAAACAACTCACTGGCATCATTTCACCAGTGCAGTGGCCTTGTGTCCTTATAGCGTGTACGTTTTCATTAGAGATCTAACATTGCATATAATCATCAATGTTGATCATCAATGACCTTTATGTCCAACTTCATTCAAAGCAGGATCTTCTATCAAAATTAAATGAAGTGTTCAGACCTATTTCATTTGACTGGAGCACTAATTATACACAGATTACAGACAGCAGCCAACGCCACTGATCATCTAAACTTGGATCTAAATTAGTGGAACAGCAATCGATGCTTGTACAGTTGTTCACTTGGTCATACTCCACCAATGTGGCTCTTTACAAAATGGTGTGTTAAGTATGACTGTGACTACGTTCTCCATGTTACGGTTTAATGATGTACTTTTTTTTTGACATTCTGCAAATTATTATCTATTGAAGAGGCCTAGGCGGCTTTATTATAACGCTGGAGTCTTACAAATTAGCCTGTTCCCTACTGATATTGAACATTGGGTTTTGAGGGGAGAAAAAAAGATGTATGTGCTGTGCATGTGTATCAGTGAAGTTCACTAAACTGATTTAATTATGCCTAAGCATATATATCCCTGACATTGGTCATGATGACACAAAGTGGAGTACGGATATATAAAAGAATGTAGGAAAGAAAGATCACGAGGTATATAGAAAGCCATTGCTTATGCATGTGCAGAATTGTATAGAAATGCCAGCAGAGTGGGGCAAAAAGCAGCAACATGAAAAAGCAGCAGGAGAAAATTTTTTTTTTAAAAAAAGGCCTGCTTCCCTTTACTCCACACTTCTATTGCCTACCTGAGATTCTAAAATCTCATCCTTGAACATTTAGCCTAGCTTAATGCAAACAAAAACACTGTCTATCGTGACATCAGCTAGAGAATCAATTGTGCCTGTGCATAGATCATTAATTCGGAGCAGGAGACTTTAACCAACTGTGCCAGCTTCTGTCCATAACTAGCAAGTATTTTGTCATAACTAGACAACGCAGTGGCAACACATAGAGACCTTTTTACGTTTCAACATGAACCTGCCTGCACCAAAAACAGAGTCAGCTTAAACACGGTGACTGAATGACCAGTCCTGACCAGGAGCACTTAAAAAGCTGTGTGATTTAAATCATTCATTAATACACATTAAGGCCAAGGCAGACACTGTGCCTTGAGTCCTCTTCTCTTTTTGCTTGTTCTTGTTTTGTCCACATCCTGTAGGTATGTGTACCTCATAGAGGTCAACGTCAGTGATCCCCATTACTAATGGCAACCACCTCAGAGGCAGCTGTAGTGGCTGGGATGCGTGGCATCTTCTTCAATGGACTGGGGATGTGCTGCAGGAGGAGGAATGCAAACGTAGTCAGCAACAGTGCAAACATGTGACCTTACCTAACAATTAGCCTGAGCATAAGTATTTAGGACATGATTCGATGCATCATGACTCTACAATATGTGATTATTTTGACACGATTCAGTATTACTAAAAATATGAATACACAAATGTTACTGCAGCCAATTGCACAATAGCAGCATACAGTCAATATAACAACATGAATTACTATGGATTCTAATCAGTGCAAACATGCCAAATTAGATATTGCTACATTTAGATTTTTACACCACTAGAAATCAAAAACAATGCTGGCAGATGCTTATCCTTCAGATATCCCATTTATTCCATTCCTTCTTACCTCTGTTGCAGTCACTGAATCAACCAGTCCTGCCTCCAGAGGTCTGTCCTCCGCCTGGGAACGCCTGGCGTAGTACCTCCGATGTTTCTCATCCACACGGGTCAAGTACCACGTTCCTGGGAAGAGTTCATCCACTGGACCCTGGGGAATGTAGTTTGCTGTTGAAGTGAAAGAGATTGTCAGCATCAGTTACCGGCACTCGCAAAGAACATTTGAAAGGGTCAATGTTAAACTAGGGAGAAAAGACCAGGAGACATTTTAACAAATTTAACAAGTTTAAGCCTAGTGCTAGCATTTCAGTCCCAGTCCAAGTCAATCATATGACTAGTACCCAAACTGCATCCTTAGCCTCATACACTTGGTACTTAAATGCATATTCACTTACTCAGACTAACTGTCTGTGCTGTTCCTCAATTTTTGTTCCATTCAAAAGAAAAGCACAATATTGCACAATACAGTTCAACGTTTACCGGAAGACAGCTGTCAAGAACAATTCTCTTTCTATGTCATCATCATTAACCATATACATTAAAACAGTGAAGTACAGAAGTAAAATTAAACTCAGTAGAAATTCACATCAAAGGGATTTTTGTAAGTAAAAAATTTCCCTCTGGATCAATAAAGTATCTAAGTAAGTAAGTATATCTGTCTGTCTGTCTGTCTGTCTATCTATCTATATCAAAAGCCGGAGTAGTGGTGCTCACATTATGAGCCAAAGGTGGTATTTTAAATAAGCAGAACAGTACTTATATTGCATTTACACTGCACAGGGCAGTGGAGGCCTAGTGGTTAGGACATTGCCCTTGGGAACTGAAGGTCACAGGTTCAAGTCCCGGCCCGGGCACTACTGAGGTGCCCTTGAGCAAGGTACTATCCCACTACACTGCTCCCCGGGCGCTGTTGATAGCTGCCCTCTGCTCCACATATGCACGTCTGCAGGGTTAAATGCAGAGGTCACATTTCGTTGTGGTGCAGGTTTTCTTCTGTCTCACAAATGTACAACTTTATAGATAAAAGGATAAAGCATCTTAACATCGCTTCAAGTGTCACCACCAAAATCTTAAATCTATCTAAAGCTAAAGATGGCACACCTAAGTGATGGGTCTCTTCTCTAAGCTTCATGTTGTCAGCAAAGACAGCAGGTGGAACCTTCTTCCTGGAGTCCAGTCGGGCCTGAAGATCTGACAGACTAGAAACAAGTTTATCTAGTGCAGAGCCTAAAACACAGACATACACACACACACAAGCACCTTAAACCATGTACATTACATTATTCAAGAGGTTTAGTACTGTGTGTTGTAGATAAAAATATATGCTAACCAGGTGTGGCATCCTGCGTGACTCTGATGGAGTAGAGTGTTGCAGCAAAGCCTGAGCCATATGAGAACACACCAATTCTCTGTCCTGCCATCTGCTGAGGAGAATGTCTGTAGAAGTCATACGAAATTGCATGTTAACAATATCTAAAACCTAGGAAGAATCAGGAGCTACACAGTCTTCAAGGGAAGGATGCTGGGCCATGGTACATACTGTGCTAGAACTGAAGCCAGGCAGCCATACACAGATGGTGTGTACATGTTGCCGTTCTGGTTGGATATGAGGAGAGAAGCCTGGGTTTTCTGCTCAAACATCTTAGCGCTGGCTTTCATGAAGGCCTTCTCCACATCACGGTCAAAATAAGTGTCTTCAATCTTCACGTCTCTAATAAACAAAACCAAACAAAAAAGAAATAATCGATCAAGCAAGAAAACTGAATGGATGTGAGCAGAACAGTGTAAACAATCAAAGCTGTTTTTTTGCAGTTCAAGTACGTCCGATGATGAAAAGTGAACCTGCGCATGCACATTTCTAACGAATAGTCCATTGAAATCAGTACAGTAGGCTGGACATCAAAACAACATATTACAGGCTGTTCTTCAAAGTGCCAGCAATTTCAGTATGCTTGTAAACAGGGTGCCACTGGAAAAGGCACTTCTGTGTCAAATCCATTGAAAGTGAGTGATTATTCATCATTGTGAACACACAGCAAACAGTATGCCACAAAGAAATGTGACCCCTGCATTTAACCCATCTGTGGGCAGTGCCCAGTAAGCAGTTCTTGGGGACGGTACCATGGGTCTGGGATTTGAACCGGCAATTAACACATAAAATACACACCTGAAGGCTTCTAGTCCACTGAAAGGTCCACTTTCTGTGTTGGGATTGGGATGAGACAGGAAATCATTGAGCAGGAGGCGGGCCAAAGATTTCTGGACCAGTTTACAGTAGGGAGAGTGGAAGACCATGTAGCCAAATTCATCCAGACTGAAATGCCTCTCAAGGCCCTCTGAAACGAAGGTACGAAGACTGTTTAACCACAGGAAAATCAAACAAATAAGACTGTATGAAACGTATGCCAGGTTTAGCCATATACAACAGGCTGGAGGTCATCAAAATAACGCTTCAGGGCCCTCCCAACTCCCAGCACACTTCCAACATAGCAGTTATTCTACAGACTGGAGATCCTGCCACTGAGATCCTGCCACTGAGATCCTGTTATTTAGACCATGATAGTTTCTAATGTTTTATTTGTTTTTTTATCGGTCATAAAATTATATTATATAAAATTATATAATTATACAGCTTCTTTTTTTTTAAAGGCTTGTTCCAAGGAGCGTTAAATGTCATAACACTTGCTGAGGTGAAATGACGCTGACTTTTTTTGGAATAAGCCTTTATTAAAAGTAGTGTAGGTTCACATCAATATGTTTACACTGAAGAGTTTTATTCCAGAATGCTGTATATATTTATTTGTATTATTTTTAAAGAACAAGAGCAGACTTATAATGCACATTTTAATAAGTGATATTAATATCATAATCATAATATAGGATTGAGATTTCCTGTATAATGCAACTACCAACAACAGAAGAGAAAATTGCTGAACGTGGTATTTTGGAAGTTTTTCAGACAGAAGCTTCCAGAAAAGTTGCTCACAGAGAGAACCAATACGCTGGTATGATTACGTACCTCTTTGCCACTGTGCTTGTATCTTATTGCCGTAGACGGAGTAGCATCGGTCTAACGCACTGAGGTAGCACTGGATGGAAAGCTTGCCATCCACCATGGGATACTCAGACACCATATCAGGCTTATAAAAATCATATGCATGTTGCATATGGGTGCCTCGCAGACCTATAAGGAAAAGCAGACATCAGGACCCAGAATTATGATCAGTGAAAAAAGTATCAGTGGACACTAAAATTCACTGTGACCGGTCTTTTGATTTAATGGGACTCCAAACGGTTTCATTGAAGCAATTCCACTGTTGCCTTAATGACATTTTCTAAACAAAAGTGATTGAATAAGTTTTCATCTTTGACCGTCCTCACTGGTATGTTATCAATGTTTGTATATAAACAAAGTAGTAAGTCTCAGCAATGTCACAGCAAGTGACTTTGACCTCTGCTATTTCTTTAAGCTCTTGCAACAACAGTAGTGGTGCAAGTGTGTCAAAGTTCACGGCAGCTGTTTGCAGGACCACATACCTCGATCAAATGCCAGAGGGGCATTGGGACCTACTAACATGGCCACTGCCCCAGCCCCACCTGTAGGCCTGGCATTGCCTGTAGCATACACAGCAATGTCTCCAGCCACGACCAGAGCGTAGCGTCCTGCAGAGAAAAACACAACAAAGCACATTCTTAGAATAAGGATTTAAGGACAAATGCAGAGAAAAGCTCAAACAACTTATCATGCAGGTTGTACCATATCTCAGTGCGATAAGCTTAGACCTTGAGAAACACTCTTTAGACGATGGAGCCAAACACGGTCACAACCTAAGCCCAGGCTTAATTCAGCAAGAGGCTCCCAAGAGCAAAACGTGCTTTAAGGATAATCAATTTTATCTGGTAAACTCTGCAATGCTTACATATTTTGAAATGCAAAGTGTTGATCATTAAAAATTAAATTAAATACAAATAAATAGAAGACAATGCTAAAATGTCTCTGGTGTGGTTACTCTGCAGAATATAACTAATAAAATAAAAAAAAGTCAACAGAAAATACAGATAAAGTATTCTATATAAATTAAACACTAAATCAATATTTCCTGTTGACATTTTTTGAACATATGCAGCAACAATAACTGAATGCAGAGTGAAACATAAAACTACACAAAGTAAACGATCATCAAATTACTCATTAAACACCGATTACGATCCTGATTAATTCGGAACGTACCACCGAAGGATGCTTACCATCCCAAGAGCTGGACTCCACCCAGTTGACTGCATTGAAAAGGGCAGCAGTGCCTCCATAGCATGCGTTAGTTGTGTCGATTCCCTCCACATCTGTATTCCCAGACTCCTCAAACAGCTGCATTAGTACTGTCTTCACAGACTTGGACTTGTCAATGATTGTCTCTGTGCCCACTTCTAGTCTTCCCACGCTGTCATACGAGAGGCAGTTTCTCTCCATAAGGCGCTGCACCACGGTGAGGCAGAGAGAATTAATGTCCTCGCGGTCTGAGCAAAAGCCCATCCGCGCCTGGCCGAGCCCAATGGTGTACTTTCCTGCCCCGACACCATCAAACTCCTCCAGTTCTGCCTGATCTACAAACTGAGAGGGAATGTAGACCTCCATAGCAATGATGCCCACGTCTTTGGGCCAAGTAGCCACATAGCTTGCAGGCAGAGATCCAGGCATTGTGAATGGACTAAGGAAGAAAAAGAAAAAAACATCAACTCAACATGATTATCTTTGATTAAATGTTACAGTAACATAATAGAAAGACAGAAAAATCCACAGGTGGTAAAACCTGCTTTAATCAGAATATTAAGCAGGAACAGTGTTTGGACCAGAGATCCCTGTATGAAGGAAGACACATGCCCAAACCAGCAGTGTACCTGTCTACTATAATGGGATTAAATGTTTAATGGGGTAAAGGTCAAAAAGCTGGTCCCTGTTGAACTTTTACCTACTTACACACCACCACATTAATCTGTAAAAAAGGGACGACTAGGCAACTGACCTTGTAAAGAGCATAACACCACAAAATGAATATTTTACATTAAACTACCAAAAAGAGCTAGTTTATCACACTTGATTAGTTTTCTTATTAGTCATCTACAACTAAGCACAAGAACTGGCTCTTAAATCTAACATGACAAAATGAAACGCTGTGTTAAAAGTCAATCTCTTTTCTTACAAATATAACTTAATAAAAATATGAATTAAACTGCAGTTCCATCAAAAATACCTTTCCTCTTAATTTTACAAAATAAAAGAATTTTCCTACATTACCTACAAAAGCCCCGAGAGCAGCAGCACCACTTCACCTTCTGAAAAAAGAAACTGTGTGTGGTTGGCAGACTGTGAGTGTGTCCCGGTTAGGGCCATAAGATGACCTTCTCGAGGTGCTGACTGACCATCCCCTCCCCTAATTGGCTTACAGTAACCTGGCTCAGCTAGAGCACCATTATAGCTCCACGCCTGAACGCAGCGAAAAGCCCATTTCAAGCTTTACCAACATCACTAACTGGGTTTAGGTCATCTCAATAATGTAATCCATATTGGTGAGCGATTAAGGGATAAACACAAGACATACCCACCCGTGAACCCGTCAGGATAGAGGTGGCTTCCTATTCGAACTTACCGTTCCACCTTAAATGATACATGAACTACATTCTGACGTCTGTTACTGTTGAACCAAGGTGGAACGGACCTTCGAATCAGCCTCTAGTAAATAACCAACGTTACCTGTTGACACCATATCACTAGGTTTTCTGGCGGCGGATTTAACACGGATGTAAAAATGTCTATGTATTGAAAATGTTAAGCATTAGGGGCCAGTTTAAAGTCTGCAAACACACTCTGTATCACGGACACTTAGGCTGCGTCCAAAATCGCAATTTGGCATACTGTTTAGTACAGTAGTGAGGTTTTGAACGCAGCCCTTGTCTCCTTAGCGAACGCAGCTAGCAGAGGTTTATTTCATTGCGCCCATTAAATATTCTAGAAGAAATATCTGAATTTATCCTCGATGTCCAATTTTGGGTTTCGGTGGCTGGCCGAAGCTAGCTGTCAGTGTAGGAATGCCTCTCTCCTCTGCTGTGTTTCTTAAATAAAGCAGAAACGCTGACATGTCTGAGTAAGAAACCATTAGGCATTTCCAGAAACATGTAAAATGCTTTACTACACCGCAGCGACGTACATTTGTGGCATATCATGGCTACGGCCTCAGGGAAAAAAGCGTTAGAGGAGCCAATGTGTTAGTGATGATGGAGTTTTGCTAGCTGCTTCGCTAGGCACAGCCCGAATGATCGGAGCTGTCTGTTTAGCTAAACTAGCTGGCGGAGCGAAATTCCAGCCAAAGAAATCAGTCTCACTTTTAATCCCTACCGGAGTTTTGTGATCCAAGCTCAGGCGATCGTATATCCACCCTTACCTTACAATCATATAGCAGTAGGTGACTCTGAGTTTGGAGAGAGAAGCCGCTGCCCCTTTTCGCAAATCATAAGGTCAGAGCGTGTGGTCGGAACACAAAGCTGACGGACTCACTTCCGCAGAGCACTTCGGTTCATCACATGTCTCTCATAGGAGAGAACACGCTTTACCGTGTCCAACAAATAAACACAGCATGACGAGGACAGTTTACAGAACTTGCTGTGACCGGCCAAAAGTTATACAATCTTGTGGATTTTAACACTGGATTATCATATTGATTTCTGATTATATGCAATTACTATTTACTACTTTTATTTGTCTACCTTTATATAAATTGGGATATGTGTATAAATTCGTATTTGTACAAAAAGAACATATGGAAGCAAATACATTTCAGTGTCAGATATAGACACTAATACGTTATCACCAGTATTTATGAATGCTAAGAATAGTTCTCATACATAACGTCGAGTTCACCCGTGCTATGCTCATTTATTAGCCTGTTAAACATCTGGACCAGGAAGGCTTATTGAGAAAGCCTTGTGTTATAACTTATTCAGCATTGTTGTTTTAGTGCTGGTTTAGATTATTTTTACTTTAAAAATAGGCAATGCATGGAAACTAAGACTATTGTTTTGATTATTGTAGGGTTATTTTGTATACTGACTGAAAATATAATGTAAAAGAAGATACACAACAGGAATAATAACGAGGTAAAGAAGGACAAGTTTATTGCAACTTCAAATTTATTACAGTTGCTAGTTTGCTGGTGTTGGATACTACATCTCCAAAATTCTAACATTCTTCTTCTTCTTTGTATTATTATTATTATTATTATTATTATTATTATTATTATTATTATTAGTAGTAGTAGTAGTAGTAGTAGTAGTATGTTTATTAATAGTAAGTTAATGAATCCATTTTAATTCATTTCAGCTGTAGCCTTATCCTACAGCAATTATTTTACTTAATAGTATTCCTGTATATATAAAACATTTGCACAATTAAAATATAAATAGGTAGGTCTAATGTTGCACGGGTAAATTTACTTATTTGTGCTTGTGGCTTAAACAAGTTCGTATGTAGTTAGACATAGCTTAAAGTTACTGTCTGTCCACGAACAAAAGTTTTTTATGCAGATGCCATGGAATAAAAATTACTCACCTTTACAGACTGTAAACTTTCTGAAGAAGTGTTATAACACGTGATCACTAGGCTTTCTGCAACCTAATGACACCGCTGATGGCATGAAGAGGGTCCGGTTGAAAGCATCGCCTACTCTCTGTTTATATATGGTTCGTTGACTGTACCTGAGTGATCTACAGTAGCGTCGGTGAACGCGTTTTCAGCGTCCAATCATCGCAGAGAAACTGATAGCTAAAGTTTCTGTGTGCCCCGCCCTGACCAATCAGAGAGCGAGCGGCTGAGCCGCGCTGCCAGTGGTTCAATGGTGTGAGTGAATGACGGCGAATGGGGAGAGAGCACCGGCCAATCAGCGAGGACGTCTGACTCCTGGCCATGCCGTCAGAGACGTCAGTGTGCAGTCCGTCCCCATGACAACGTGAGGCTGTATATTCAAACGCGGTGAAGAGGTAAAAGGGGCACAGATAAAAACTCATCATAATTGCAATATTTTTTTTAAAAATATTGCATTATACCTTAGACTTTAAGTAACACAGTAACATTTATTTAGGATTATTTTTACAGCTCGTCATTTACAGTATTTGGCAGTAACCTACACAGGCGCTCCGTGGCCTACAGAGAAAAGCTGCCTCTCACACCAGTAAACCTGTGCTTACATTAAGAGCTGCTAGTCGACCAAGATTCTATTAAGTCAAGTCAAGTCGGCTTTTATTGTCATTTCAACCCTATACAGTTCACAACAGTGCACGGTGAAACAAACAACGTTCCTCCAGGACCACGGTGCTATAGGACCACTAACACTACACAACTGACAACATAAAGTGCATTGTGTGCAAAGATGCACAAACATTGCAGGACACAGGCATTTTTGGGGCATTTTTCCTGCTTCCAGCACATCCACTTCAAGAAGTGAATGTTGTAAGATTCAATACAATCTTGAAGTTTGATCTACCAGTTCCAGGTGTGTAATAACCCCCCAAAAATAGTGTACTTTTGCTCTGATCGATTCACACCACCTTGGGGCAACATTTATACCTGCAGACAGGAGAACTCAGTGAATGTGTCAGAACTCAAATAAAAAAGGGCTTTCTCAACTCATGGCAAAACTGACGGTTTTCATGGGGGCAGCACACGACAGTCTTTAACACTTTGCCAAAACTATCTATTGTCTCTAAGGTAAAACGCTTGACATGAGGTAAAACATGTTATAGTAGATGATTAAAAAACCATTACTCGTGAATCCAAGTTTAAGATTTATGGCAGTAATAGATTTATACCAAAGCATATCAAACCAGCTGTGAAGCATGGTGGTGGAAATATTCAAGACTGGGGATGCTCTTCTACTCCAGAGTTTGGCAACTGTGCAGAATTAACTGACAAAGGAGAATTCAATGGAGAATGCCACTTCATTTTTCAGACATGCTGTACTCTCTGGTTTGGATCTTTGTAGAGAAGAATTCATACTGCAGCAAGAAAAAACCATCCCCAAACTGCAAAACCTGTTTGAAGATCAAAAAATATCAACGGGTACTGACCGTCATGGACCTCTACAGTCACTTGACATAAATGCTACTCACTTCATGGAAGCATTTGAATGCAAAGCCAAACATTAATGTAAAGTCTTAGTCCACGGCAGCCAAACACAGCCATTTCAGCAAAACCGAGTCATGCCAAATACTATTAAATTGTGGAATTATTGTATTATTTTCCCTAAAGGTTGAACTTTGTACTCCAATCTGTTTTTATGCAATTATTATTTATTGCAAAATAGAACCTTTTAGTAGTGGTCTCAGTCCTTTGGCCCCTTCTCTGTATATACACCAACCATGAAATTAAAACAACCTGCCTAAAATTGTGTAGGTCTCTTTGGTGCTACCAAAACAGCTTTGACATTACTGTGTGTTCTGGTCATTGTCAGCATTGTGTGCTACAGTAACTGTTTTGCGAGATCAGACCAGACAGGCTAGCCACCACTTACTCCATTACCAGGTCACCACTTGTTCTTCTTGGATCACATTTGGAAGGCACTAGCCACTGCACAAGACCTACTCTGCTGTTCTGGAGATGCTCAGACTCGTATAGCCATCACAAGAAAGCGCTCGTCAAAGTCGCTCGGATCCTTACACTGGCATTTTTCTAACACATCCACTTTAATGACTGACCGTTCACCTGATGCCTTATATATCCCACCCCTTTACAAAACTTTCAGGCCAAAATCATCTCTCAAAACTGTTAGAAGTCAATGTCTCAGATCAAGTGATGAATGTGAATTTGTTTGCTCTTGTGAAATTTGTGAGGGAGGGATGGAACTCTTTAGAGGTTTGGTTTCTATCTATACCCATCTGTCTTCAGAACATTACCTTACAGCATCTTGCAACCTTTTAAAAAGTTTTTTTCTCATTAGTTATCCCTGTCCTGGGGATACTGTTTATTTAAGTGACCTATTTGCTGCTGTAAGTCCGTTCAGAAACAAGCGTCACGCCATGCCTCTCTGTCTTTCTTTCATTAATCTCTCTAGGTTTTAAAACTGTGCACACTTTGAGCAGTGCACCTGGCAGCTGTAGAACTGGATTTGCACACAGTGCAAGAGCACAGCAGTCACTGTCCACAAGATGGTGCTGTAGCTCTGAATGAGGGTCTCTTCCTTCTGCATGTAAGACTGGTTCATGCCATTTTCTGGCTGCTGATGGCAGCAGATTACACTATACATGTGAAACGGTAAAAGAAATGCACAACAACCTGCAAAAAGCACATTGAGTAAGACAATGAAAGAACACTGAACATACGAGAGGGATGAGACCATTTCCCATTTTTTATTTACTAAAGACGAACACCAAAATAAGTCAAATTTGTTATAAAAGGCTTCAAAATGGGGTAAAAACTTTAATTATTAAAACATCTCAATATACTTAAGATTAAAGGATACAGCTTAAGCCAATTTTGTTTTCTTAACCCAGAGATTTCATGACTTTATTTGCACAATAAAAAGGTGCTAATAAGTTAGCCCTTAAGCCCTGGAAATCTTTGAAAAGAGAGAGAGAAAGAAAAATAACAGTCAAAAGAATATATATTTATATATATAATTATATATATATATATTGAGAAAGTGAACTTTGGTAGAGGAAAACTCTATAGGACACCTGAGGTAGTAGAGACTGGAATAAAACAGCAATAGACTTTTATACAAAAAAAAGGTCATAAAAACAGAGGAGAATTAGGAGCAGGAGAATGGATGGGAAAAGTACCAAGTTACAAGAAACAGCATTATTTCACAATTTCAGTCCAGCTCTGATCCAAAAAGATTACAACAAACAACAAAAAAATAATAAAATAAAATACAACACAGAATGAAGAGATCTGAAGAACCACTTAAGTGTAGAATTACAGGCATGACATTTCAAAGTAATACTGATTAGCTTTTATGAATCTGAAACTGATTTTTTTCCAGTATATAAAAAGACAAGAGTGCATAACTTTAAAGCTTTTATAAAGACATTGAAAAGAAAGATAAAAGTCAAATAAATCCAAAGCAGGAACAAAAATATGTATTTCTGAAAAAAAAAGGTGTGGTATAAAAATACAGGAGTCAAGTAAAATAAATTTAGCTACCAAAAATTCATATATATTTACATCTTAACTCTTCAAGCTTGATCAGCTTGTACTCCACACAGAGGACTCGCGTTAAATAAAGTTTCTTTCTCTTTTAAAAAATAATCTTGAAATTGTCACAAATTGTCGATGTCCCCTCGCTTCTATCGGAGCGAATGGACTTCAGCAGTTAGCACGGTCACGCATATTTTGCAAATGTTTTGGATTTTCAAAATGATCCTTATCATCCTTTCACTGATTACAACACCAACACTTGAAGAGTTATAGCTCATACAATTAACATGCTCAACGGTTTCCAAAAGAAAGGAGCAGATTTATTTCCAAATAGAACATTTCTGAAAAAAGAAAAAAAAGGCATAAGCTCAGTAACATCCCTCCACCAAAACGGTCGACAGCATTTATATTCATTACAACGAAAAGGAGCACAATGACGTGCAACAGAAATGCTCAGGTGGACACTGACTCTTTCGAAATGTTTTCTTTAAGAACCAATGAATTAAATAAAAGCAAAAAAATTGATCAGAATTCGCAAGACATCTGAACAGCACCAAGAACACGACTGAAGTGGAAAAATAAACACGGTCGAAATGCTTCTGAATAGCTTCAGCTGAAGGCTTATACTGATGACATTCAACAGAAAAGACACAAGAAAATGAACCGAAAAACGATGTAACATTACGAGTTAAGAGACAAGTGAGGCTGTTCAACATGGGACTTGGTTTTAAAACGTTCCTTAAAAGCTTTCAGACCAGTTTTAATGGAAATCCCAAAACTGAATCCCAGTTAAACCCAGAAAGCTAATAAAACACCTCCTTAACGCTTTAATGCATAAAATCATTCATGTATACATGGGATTTCCATTGAGATTTGAAAAAAAAGAAAGAAAGAAAGAAACAACAGACAAATATCGGCATTACAAGGATTCACAATCAGCATTACGCTAGCTAAACTAGCCAAGTTAACGTTCCCTGAAACCCGTTCATGGTGTTTTACACTGTAGGAAAGAAAAAATGATGGCCCAACAGTAAAATGCACAAATATGAAGTAACAACATTTCAAATCCACCAGTTAAAACAGAGATATTACTTTGATACTTAACAAAAACAATTCTCGTTTTCAGTGGTGTGGCTTCTGAAAACAACTGAAACAACTCTGCTTACGAAGGCTTGACTTTAAAAGCTCTTCAGCACCGTTCTGTGATGGAAATAATCAACATAAGAGTGCAGGAAGAAGAATTCACCACAATGCAGGGAAACAGAAACAGAATATAACGAAGGGACATGGCACTGTTGTAAAAGGCACTCACAGGGAAGAGGAAGCTTACAGTGTTCTTGCATCATGTGCTGAGGCTACAGCAGTAAGGACTCTACTGTGTGTGTTTGGCTGAACTAGTGATCGTGCTGAGGAGATGACAGCAGTGAGAGGGTACAGGCCAGACAGGCCCTTCAGTAGTAGTAATAATAGTAGTAGTAGTTTGCTGGTATAGTTGCTTGGGGTTACCAGTTGAGGCGGAAAATGGGGTGTTTGAGCAGCTCCCTGGATGGGGGCCGGTCTGCAGGCTGCAGCTCCAGGCAGCGCAGGGTGACATCTCTTAGGCCTGGGGACAGATGTGGGGGGATGGTTGGTGCTGTGGTGGCACTGGCAATCTAAGGTTGGACAGAACATGCAGGTTATTACATAGATAATGTGACAGGAATGAACTCTTAGCAGTTACCACTGGTTATAAAAAGCAGAAATATTGTTGGGGATGTTTCACATATTTGCACAGTTGGTCTTTTTTATTTATTTAGCAAAGTAATGGCAAAGGATCTAACTTCATTTTTCTACTTCGTTCAAAAGGTATGTTCCAGCCTCTTAACGTTCACAGTTACAGCAGAAATTCTGACACATCGAAGGAAAACATGTAACAGACCTTGAATATGAGGGCAAGGTGATTGGAGTGTTTTTCAGCATTCCAAGGAGGCTTGGCACAGGACATTTCTATGATGGCACAGCCCACACTCCACACATCACAGCTGCGGCCATACTGCTGACCTCTCAGCACCTGCAATAATGGCACATCAAACAACTACTACAACACCACCTTTTATAACCAGAAAGCAGCAGGAACCTCCCATAATGTTGTGGGTTGAACGTCGCAACAAATTGTTTATTTCAAAGCCATTAAAACTTTGGAAGCTTTGGTCCTGCCCAGCCCCAATGAACTCAACATCTTCCTGTTTAAGGCAAAACAGTGGCTTGAAAACCTCCTCAGACCCGGTGGTTTTGGACACTGCAATTAGAGTCTTTTCATTGATCCCCTTCAAGAACTTCCAGAGATCAAACTTCGAAGAATGTGTTTATTATTTAGCGTTTGCATGGAGAAGAAAAGAAGAAAAGGGGGGCTGTTCAGCGTGAAGAGGCTTCAGTAATGAAGCTCAGTGCCAGGGAGGAGGCAAGGCCTGCTGAATTGCCTCCTAATTAAACAAGGTTTGGGCCCACAATGATAACAAGGCATTAGGGGGCCAGCCCATTGTGGCCGTCTCAAAAGGATTACAATTTTCTTTCATTTGGAGTTAGTGAGAGATCCAAATCCACTCTGGCCAGTTTCTCCAGGAGCCCACGTGACTCTGAATGCCACACAGAGTGGTCACTGGACTTTGTTGGAGGCCATTGACATTTAAATGTCTGGAGTTAAAAGGCAAGGCAAGGACTGCACCTCTGTGGGCACTCTCTTCACAAAATCAAATTAACAAAGCTGAAATAACATTGTACACTGGGTTTTGGTCTGAGCTGCGATAAGAACGTTCATTTGTAGAAGGCAGGGTTAAGAAAAATGGCGACGTTTTATACACCAAGTTAGTGGCCTTGCAGTAAAGCGTGTTGGTGCTTTGAGGTGCCCGTTTTTGTCACTCAGTCTTACTTCAGGAGCCATGAAGGCAATGGTTCCCAGGAGCTGGCCCTGGAACTCCCCTGCACCCGTGCCCTTGGAGGCCAGTCTTGCCGCCGCGCCAAAGTCAGCTATTCGTAGCCTCTGGCCCGTGCTGTCAATTAGAAGGTTTGCACCTAGGAAAGGAGAGTGAAATCATTAAGGAAAAACATACTGAATTGATGTACTATGAAAAGTTAAAGAGGAATCTCTTGAATACACAACAAAGGTCGATTCTTAGGTTATATTGAACTAAAATGACTTAACAGAGGTTTTAATCCAAAGCTGTATGAACCTAAAAGTAGAAAGAGTAAGTGAGGAACCATTATTCAGTTTCTAATTTAACAGATAACACACCACACAGAGTATTTTACAAGGCAGGGGTTCTCATTAAATTGGAAAACTGGGTTAAGCCCAATAAAAGGAAAGATCACTGGTCTCATGTCCTATTGGGAAGACTGGACTTCAGAAATATATAAATAAAAAAAAATTTAATTGTTCACAGCTGTGCTGGTGGGAACCAGAAATTTGTGTGTCTTTTGCTTCTTACAACATAAATCACACAAAACTAACACATAAAATGCTTATGAATATGAGAGATTTACCCCCCAGATTCACTATTTTACCATGATCAGCATTACATTCAAAAATGTAGAAGACGTAGCTTCACCAGTCCTTTTTGATAGTACATTAAACAACTAGTTACTATGACCAACACTATAATTAAATCTGACGGTGTAAGTTTCTCCACAGTAAGCCATTTCACATCAAAACACTATGAATGACTTTGTATCCCAATGACTGGATCGTACAGATGGCTTACTGAGATATCCTGCCTTTTAGCATTACAGAATATCCTCATAAAGGTCAGGAGATACATGAAAACAAATAGGAAGTATTTCTCTTTGACATCTCTACAACACCTTCTAATCTACAGACAGAGGAGTAGGGCTATACGAGTAATGCCATTCCTCACAAAGCCTACTCTTGAACCTTTCAATTTCAGAAGGTGTTTTAGAGATTTTTATACATGAACCGAGTCTTCCTGTGGGCTGGTATGGCAGTATGTAGATCACCTTTGATGTCACGATGGATGATCTGGTTTTCATGGAGGTAAGCCAGGCCTCTGAGCAGCTGCTCTGTGTAGTTGATTATCACGCCTTCCTTAAAAGCCCCGTACTTGTTTAGGAGATGAGATACGGAGCCACCTGGGAGGAAATGGAGAGAGGTGATTGTTTTAAAGCAGGATGGAAGGTTCCAGAGCTGGCACAAAAAAGATTCCATCATAAAAGCATCAAAGAACTTCAAAGAGCTGTGGAGGCTGCCAGACTCCAAAGAGTCAAAGAGGAATCTGGAAAAAACTCAACAATCGAAATGTAAATGTTGTGGGAGCGGAAGCATTGGTTTCAAATAAAACATTTTCTATTTCCACTTCAATTTTTTAAACAGTTAATTTCATTATATTCTTCTTAATCGAATATTATTCCATGTCTGGAACTGTCCACACCGGTTATAAATGTACATTATTTTGCAGATCTCCCAAACCAGAACCTACCTGCCATCCACTCCACAAACAGGTTGTAATTGTTCTTCTCGCAGGTGGCACCCAGCATGCGGATGATGTTGGGGTGGTTTAGATGACCCATCATCCGAATCTCCTCTCGCAAAGCTTCCACCACTTCCTCCTGCTCTGAGGAGGTATTCCGCACATAGGTCACCTACAAAGCCAAATCATAGAGTGAGGCCAGAGCATTTCACGCAGTTTAACTGCATTAATTCTGGAATGTCAATCGATCATACACAATAATAAGATTCAGTTTAATATATGCTAATTTCTTTTACAAAAATGTAATTTTGGGGCTAGTTTCAACAGTTTTATTGTATGCACTCTCCTGTATTTAGTGCTTCAAATGGAGATGCCCCACACTGATTTAGCTGAAGCTTGGCCTGGCAGCAGCTGTGAAATTCATGCTTGATGTGAATTATGATTCAGGTTTTATTAAATAACCTTTGCACATTTGCAAGAGAGCACAACACCTGTTTCACGGCCATCAGTGTTCCAGTCCCGACGTCTTGTGCCTGATAGCAGGAGGAGAAAGCCCCCAAGCCGATCTGTTGACCTTTCAGCCACTCAGCACCCTCACGGTAGGGTTGTTTTGCTTTGGTATGACCAGGCAGTGTCTCTGGGGTCTGAGTGTAAAGAGGATGGATATGTTAATTAGTGCTTGTAGGAAACAAACGTATGTCCACTACAAACAGAACATTGCACTAAACTTTATACTGAACACGGTCATTGAATGGTGCTACATAATTTTGCACAACTAAAAGAACAGTTCTCTTCTGCACTCACATCCACCTGAATGATGATGACGTCCTCGCCCTTGTCCACCTGTAGCTGTGGAATAATGGGCAGGGCATCTTGGGACTCAGACATTGCCATGACTATTGCAAGTGCCTCTTCTTCCTCTGCTTCCATTTTCTCCTTGCACTTCTGATTTTGTGTCATGTCTTCGCTGTAAGTTCCATCACTGGTGCCAGCCTGTTCTGGAGACAGTACGGCCACCTCTGACTGAAAGGTCACAGTGCTGTCTGCTGCTGGCATGGATGCTTCCAGAAGGTCTTCCATGCTGGAGTTGAGCTCAGTGGAAGCATCCAGGCCACGGAACCTTTCTTCTACAGGTGTGAAGACAGCATCATCGCTGGGGACAAACACAGAGCCAGAGATGTCCAATGGCTGGTGGTCCTGAAGTTCTAGCTTCAGGTTGTTCTTTGCTCCAAGGCATGGAGGTTTAGCTCCTTCAGAAGAAGGAGAGGGCCTAGTGGGTCTAGGGCGGTGGATTTGGGTGGAAGGCAGTGGTCTGGCTTGGTGGAAAACAGGTGAAGGAATTTTTTCTAAGTCCTTACTGGCTCCCTTCTGTATAGGGAATTTGCGCTGGGCACCAGGAGAGGACTGATTGAATTTTCCAAAAATAAAACTTTGTGGTCGAGCTCTGGGGTTGTCTGGAGGGAAAGCTGGTGCGTGGGAGGTGGAAGGAGAGGGCAAGGTGGGTGCTTGGCTGGAAGAGGGAGAATTAAGACACTGGCTTAAGGGTCTGGAGCGGAGCTGGACCAGTGGCTTTGGTTGGTCAGAATGGCTGGTAGTACTGATAGCTGCTAGCCTCTCTGAAATTTCATCTGCAGCTCTTACACTGGCCATGCCTACTCGCCCCATCTTGCCAGACTGCTGCAGACCAAGTGTGGGCGAGTTCCTCTCGGTGGAAATGGGAGAGTTCTGAGGTGCTGAAGGTTCCAAAAAGGCCTCGCAGTGCTGGTGTGGGCCAGGAGCCATTTGCACGTCCTCCAGACCCAGGTGAATGGCATCCAGAATGTCCATCTCCTCTGCTATGGCCAGCAAGCGGCGCCGCATGCGTGCATAGTGGGTGGAGCTGGTGACACTCAGCATGTCCAGCAACTTGACGAAGATGTGAGGCACACGGGCCACCATGCGGGCAGCGCTCAAGAACACGCGGCGGGAGAGCTTCCCCACCATAGAGTGGGAGTTGTCAATGGATTGCAGAGCAAAGCTCAGCAGAGGCAGCAGTTTCTGGTACCTGAAAAAAAATATAAAGCCACAAAACGAGTCAGAACACTGTATGGGAAAGTATGCACGCAAGAGAAGTAAACATCGAATAAACTGAAAACCCTCATATGACCCATGGTTCAGCATACCCATGCCCTGCATATGTTGGTGTTTTCCCTGCTAACAAACATGGCTGAACCAAAAGGGTACTAGAGCAGGAAAAACATGAACATGTGCAGCGTACGATGACCAATGAGCTATTGGGTATTAGCCATGCCAAAAGTTACAGTGCTAATACTGGGTATTGAAAAAGGCATTCTTGACAAGCATAATCTTACATACTGAAATGCAATGTCTCTACGAAACACTGAACTCCATAAACAAATATATTCATGTTTTAAGAAACATTTTCAATCATTGGACATCAAGTCCTTTCTATGATTTATTCAGTATGTTTCCAGAACATTCAATAGGCCCAGAAATGCCAGATTATTTTTGAAAATTCTAATACTGTGCTAGAGCTCACATTGTATCAGGGCACCTTAACGCTGTATCCTTCAGAACAGATAGATACTGATATTTCGATGGGGCAGTCCTGTACCTCTCCACCTGGTTCTGGGGCTGTCCACAGTCTGACGCCGAGACAATATGAGGGTAGAATTCACCTGGGAACTCCAGCAGCAGTCTGTCAATCAGACAGAGGCGTCCTAGCAGAGCCTGCCAATTATTGGCCTCTGTCTGTAAGCCCAGGATACAATTCAGCACATAGTCCACTCCACCTATACCAATAGATCCTGAGCCAACAAAGATCAAGAAAAAAAATAAAGTTCAATGACTACCAGTCATGTAATTTTATAACAGCATATTCATTAGGCTAAAACAAAATATGAACAATAATTATTCACACAAGCATAAACAGGGAGATTTTAACCCACTGTCAGCTAAACTAGAGATCATGTTGATCGAACCAGTTGTTGTTTGAGAGGGTAGTGGTGTCCAATGAAGTGTAGAAACATGCAGCGAGTGAGTGGCCAATTTTTTTCTTTTGCTGCATTTCACTTGAAGTGAGTACCCATATCATAGCATGTGAATCAAACCAAGCAGATCGGTTTATTGTGAGAGTATAGATCTTAGGCTTTGGAAGTATGCCATGAGTGATTGAATTCAATTTGTTAAACCACAAGGCTCTGTATGTTGATTCACATTCTAATTCTCTACGACCATTTACTTACATACTGATTTTATAGTAGTTTGTGAATACAGAAATGAATGATACATCTGCAGTTCATAGATTAAGTATGTGTTGATGGGACATGTTTGTGCAAATTATATTTTATATATGTATACAATTAATTATTATTAGAAATCAGTTGGTGTGTTAGACAAGGTCTGTTCATACCTGATTTGAGTATCTCTCTGCCCACAGCCAGTTCTCCAATCTGCCCTTTACAGAGCTCCAGTAATGTGGACACCGACAGCTGGCTGGTGCGACTGTGAACAAACACAGGATCTTAATTTTAGTTCCAACAGGGAAGACTTTTTTACACATAACTGAATATCTTTTCTTTCAAGAAGATGCCAGACTTTGTGTGCTATTGCAACAACCTGCCACTAGGTGTCAGAAGTCTACTTTTAGTGAAACACTCCAGCGCGCTAAGCTGACAAAGCTTTGACTAAGTGCACAGCACCTGTTGGCGTCAGCACATTTGACCAAGATGGTCTCCACAACAGGCCGGAGCAGCTGCTGCAGGCGACTGCGCTCCGTCAGAGTGTGGCACGGAGTGTAGACCAGCATGGCACGCAGGGTTTTCTGTGCAAAATAGCAGACACACAGAATGAGAAATACAGACCTGTGCAACAACAACATGGATATAAAACCTATGCACCTTTAAATGAATAAGAAGCTATTGGTGAGATAGTAATGGTCTGCATGCATGCACTTCTTAAGGAATCATTCGGTCATAAAACCATAACATTGCCAACAAGCTTTAAAGTTTAAACTTAATACATATATACAGCAATTACCATTATGCAAACAGGGTCGTGCTATTTGGCAGAATAGCTTTGATTAATGTCACAATGTTTGATTTAGCTTTTGCCTTTACCTGGAGGTGATATCCAAGTAAAGAATTATTCAATGGGTCTAGCTGAATAATGCATGTATGTAACATAGGGTCACGGGGCCAAACATGGAGCCATGAACTTTTGACCTTGCCAGACTATTCCTGTGACAACAAAGACGCTGGGATTTGCAGCAAGAACTCAACACCAGTAACAGAGTAATATGCTCTATGTGAGTGTGTGAGAAACAGTTCACCCTGACCCTGACTCCCAGAGAAAACTGGGGAGTGGTGACTGATAATGCATTGCACTGGAGCGTTGCCCAGCACTGATAGGCTTAGACTCTCCTACACACACACACACACACACACACACACACACACACACACACACACACACACACACACACACACACACACA
>JBBPDA010000037.1:4102781-4130323 GCA_037974385.1 Arnoldichthys spilopterus
GAGAGAGAGAGAGAGAGAGAGAGAGAGAGAGAGAGAGAGAGAGAGAGAGAGAGAGAGAGAGAGAGAGAGAGAATGACACAGACAGACAGACAGACAGACAGACAGACAAAAAATGGAAACAGTAGTGACAGTTGAAAATGTATTTAACAGCCAAGTTGTCCCTCTCCCTACATTTAAAAGATAAACTTAGATGTTCAAACCTACACCAGATAAATATAGCCATGGCTATGGATATTTTTACTAGTGCCATTTTTGTAGTCTATGCTGAAGAAGCCTCTTTCCAAGACTGCTGAAAGGTACTGAAGAGTAAAGTGCTATAAGCAAATACGTTTTAGTTTATGGTAAACGCACATACATAATTGCAAACAGCACTACAGAACAAGGTAAAGGCCGAGAGATTTTGGAAAAAGCTTCTATGTTGTGCAGGGATGCATTGATGTGGGCTGATTTTGTACATATTGGTTGATGCCAAAATTGGCCAGAAATTGGCAAAAAGTATCTAACTGGTTTACATGTTACTATGTACTATGTATATTTATTGCTAGATTTTTAGCTTTTCAGAGTCACTTAAACATCCCGCTCTTCCAGAGCAAAACATAATCATCAAATATCAACCTGAAATATCAAAACATCAGACTGATGCTGATGCGAGCAAATATCTGCCAGTACTTATATGACTCCAGTATGTCTGGGAATGGCTGCTGTTGAGGCTAATGTTTTAAAGGAAAAGTTTGAAGCATGATTGTATTCTGTATTTTTGTTGACACTTGGCACATGCGCATTACTGTAAGGAATGAGGCCAAAAAGTTAGAAGCCTCCTCACCACTCCATCTCATCTAAACAGACACTCCTGAACAACTCTTGCATCACAATGTTGAAGAGGGAAGAAAGCAAGTAAGCATTCTTACACCATAAAAAACTCCATTCTTTTTTAAAACACCGCGTTCAAGCAAACACAGCCAATGACTCGAAGAAGAAAGTCAACTGAGACAAAACTTGACCTCGAAAGAACAGTGCAAGACAAAGAGAAAACAACTGAGGAAAAGTGTCCTGGGGGAGGCGTAGGGCCAGGCCAAAGCAGCTGCCCGGATGAACACTCTGAGGGAGAAAAGGCGTGGCTGAGTAAACATTTCCAAAGCTTTTCCAAAAACAGATTGGACTTCAGCTAATGGGTGGCTGAAAGAGGCTGGAAGGACTGCAGGGTGGCCAAGGGCTTCTTGGCCATTTCCTTTGCTGGCTCTGTCTGAGCTAGGCCAAAAGCCTTGGCTTCTACTCATGAGGACAGTAGGACTTCAGCATTATAATGCATTTCTTTGTGCTGCCTTCTTCTGCCAGCTCTTTATGTGGCAGTCTACAAGCTACATTAGGGGTGGGCTAGATAATATGGTATCACTGTCAAGATAACAGTCAAAATATGGTTTTGATAATATATCACAGATAGTGTCTGTAACTTCTGAACAACAGCATGAATCATCGAAAATATATTTAGATGGTTGAAAGGCTTAGCAGTGGTATGGCTGTCTAGGCCATAGTGTTTTGATCTATTGTCAGAAGATTGTGGTTTGAAGGCCTGATGATGCCAAGAGTCCAAGAGATCGCATCTGAAGACTTTAGTAGTAGGGAAAACATTACAAAAGTGGCAGCATTTTGGAATTGAACATGTAGAAGATTCCCATATTTTTACATCCTTTAAGCAATTTTCTTCAAAAAGGAGCAAGCATAACAAGAGCTTCATTTAAGAATGATCTGCTTTTTATTTTAATTACCTTTACATGTCTTTTTAATGTGGTTTTGTATAGCATTCACTGTTGTCCATAGCAAGGTAGTAGTCTGTGCTGCTGTGTAAGCTAACTTCAGCGTTTAAGCAGCAATAGCGCAGTCTACACAGTTTACAGGCTATACAAGTAGTTTAGCATTAAAATGAACAGTTACACCAAGGACATTAAAATAAGTTTTTTTTTGTCCTCATTGATAAAACACTGCCACTGCTGTGAAGTCCTCTCTACTATGAGCGCTTACACTGTGACACATCTGGCAATTTGAAAAGAGTCCACTGTATGTAGTGCAGTGTAGCATGTGAACTGCAGAACGTATGACTCCAAAGCCGTTTCACTGTATCACGCATTGATTTTTCCTTTGTCATATCGCCCACGACTAAGCTACATGTACCATGTGACTGAGCAAGCTGTTTTCCATTGAGGGTTCACTTTTCCCATGTGTCATCCCTGGAGCAGAGAGATGACGGGAGATCAATGCTGATTTCCCTTATTGTTACAACTTACAGTTTGTCAACAGCTCTCCCAGATTGGTTTGGGGGGGGGGGGGGGGGGTGGCAGTGTGAACTATTGATCTCAGTGTTAATAGAGTAGATTCATTCAATTCGCCCCTCAGGGCTGAACAGACACCAGAAAACATGTTTGGCACAGACGAGCCGATGATGTTTTTCCTGTCACCTGAGGCCAGCGCATGAGTGAATGTCCTGTTATTGAGTGACTCTCAAAATATCACAGTTTCACTTCTCATGCATTTACTCAGCACTCTGGACTTGTGCAAATCTGGATAGGGCTTATAGTAGTCAAGAAGCAAACTTGGCAAAAAACAGCTCGCATGTATCGCCCTATCATCTTACAGAAAATGCTGTTACACTAGTAAATATGTGTGTGTGCATATGTGTGTGTAGGAGTTTAATTACCATGCCAGTGTATGTGCCCCACTGTTTAATAACAATGGTGCTCTATTTGGGCCAACTCCGTTTGGTATGTTGCCTACAATAAAGCAACAGCAGGCAAAGAACCCGATTTCTGCACATGCCCAACTACAGTAGAAGGCTAAACAACTTTAAATAAGTAAAGTATTCATTGTTTGCAGAAAACATCTAATTGTGATTTTGTTAAACATCACTGCAATTACGATGCATTTTAAATAAACTGCGACAAGTACATGCAATTTTTTCTTGGTGATTGCAATACATACATACATACAAACACATACATACACATTCCCCCCCACCCTCCCAAAAAATATATTATTATAAAATATATTTTATATACATTTCCAACAAATGAAGCCCAACACTTGTATTGGTAATCAACAGAATATCAAATATACACAACAATCTTATTCTTATATTAACTGAACCAAATATATTGATGCAGTCGCGAAGACCACTATTTATAAAAACAAAAATGACATTTGAGAACTAAGGTCATGACTAAATGAAAAAGGTTGAAATGTATTAAAAGGATTTAAAAACTTCAGAGAAAAAAAAAATACACTGAAGAAAATTTGTAAACGTAGTAGTGATACAGAGCCGAAATGTACACAACCACTCAGAGAAAACCAATTAAAGTGTTTGCACATTCATTTGTTCATTTGCCTACCCAAGCATCACACTAGTGGGAAAAATGGTTCTCTTATGCTTACTAAACACTGTGCAAGTCATTTATTCATGCAACAAAGCAAAAACTAAAACAATGGGACGCATCATTTAATTGAAATCAATGATATGAACAGATATTTGCTTGATAAAGTAATATCGACATCAGACGTGTGTTTAGATTTGACTGCTATTTCCAAACAATAATTAATAATGCACTTATTGCACTCTGAAAGAGCAAAACATTCAGATGACTGCTAAAAAATCTTTCATTTTTCTAACTTTACTTCATTTAAGCTTATAGAAAGAAATGTTTTATGCAAGTAACAATTTTCTTACTCACAACGATGAAGTACCGGTTTCTTCCTTTGCTTGTTTACTGCATCAGCAGATATGAGTACATGAGTATTACTGAATATCTGCTTTGGCCTAGATATCCCACACTGATGCATCCCAACAAAAAACAGTAGTTCACAAAGTGAAGCTGGTTGTGCAAGCTGGTATCTGAGGCCAGTTGCCACACACACACACACACGCACGCACGCACGCGCGCGCACGCACGCATGCACACGCACACTTTTTATTCTTTAATCATCATGCAACAGAACATGAGTGAGCCAACACTGAACCTGTCTTTTTGCCCTCTTGAGCTATTAGTCTGTTGGCTATTATACCCAGTGGGTCAACACCTCAGCACATCATCGAACAGGTTAGACTGTTTTTCTCCACCTAAACACCAGCCACTTGACTTAACGCCCTCAGAAAAGTTTCAGTTCTCTAAACTTTAGCGAACAGGGTGATTATTCGCAGAAATCGAGACTGCCCTGTGATGTGGTGCGTGTCTTCTAGCCTGCTCTTGCTTAGAGCTAACTAGGATGCTTTGAATCTGTGCTTATCAAAATGTTCCTCTATAATTCCCCAAATGCGTTACAGGATTCACATGTTGGTGTTAAAGCTTGAAGCTAACATTAGCAATAATTAGCATCAACATAACACTGGCAGAAACATTGTTAGCATATGTATCCGATCGCCACTCATTTCTACGCATTCATCAAAATTAAGTATGTCCTTGCATCAGTGGCACGCATGATTGGTCAAGATACATCTACAGGAAGATGTTATTGAGCCTTCCTTCAATAATTAAGACAACATTGTTAATAATATCGAATTAAAATGGCAGCTGTTGTAATTTGAAAATTGTACTCCTCCAAATTGTGATTTCTATTACAAACGGTAACTCATTTAGCCTTATCTACATCCTGCTACGAAAGCAAAACCAGGCTCATCTGGGCAACACACTGCTATATCACACTGATGACTGGATTGGATCAGTGCCAGACATGGGATCTGAATCCCAAGAAATCTTGCTGGGAAACATTGCAAATATAGACCATAATTAACACTGGAGCTCTTCAAAGACTTCTTCAAACTGCAATTTCAATACGAAACCAATTAATCTTTCGACCCTGTTTGAGAACTGTAACAAACTTTAGATGTACTTTTGTCAGTATAAACTGACTAAACATACATTTATTAAATCACTTTTAACACATTTGTGATTCAGGTACAACAGATCTGCTATAATCACTTTAAGTGTTGGTCATGACACTAGGTGGTCAATCAGTCATTTTATATATGATACTAAGCAGTTAATCAGTTACATGAACAGTTATCTACGAGTGATTAGAGAATCCACAACCGGAAATCAGATTGGGAGAAGCTTTAGTCTAAACCCTTCTCTCAAATCATCAAGTAAACAAACACAAATGTTTAGCAAAGGAACTTTTCATGCATTAACTTCAACCAGCCTCTTATCTTCAGACATCAGTGAAGCAGGCAGTTTTTTAATGTGGTTTATTTTCAGAGTAGGCTCAGTCTTAAATGTGCACGACCATGTCATGTGTACATGCTGAGGGCATCTAGCGAAGGCCCCTCAACAAGACGTTGTTTTAACTAGTAATCTGGGTCTGATTAGTCAGGGACCCGTGTGTTTACTTTTCACATGTAATCTCTAGCTTGCCTCGTCCTGCTGCTAACTAAACAGAAACTGGGAGGAGGGGGGGACCCCTGTGCCTGCCGACAGGGCCTAATGGGTATGGAAATATCCGGGCCTTTGTTGCTACCGTCCAGGCATGAGCGTTCAGCTAACCCCAGGCTTTAAACTGGCAGTTTTTGGTGACCGTGAAGAGGCCTAGACTGGTTAGACAAAACAGGCCAGCTCCCAGGAGCCCCCAAACACTCAGTAGAGTGAGGGCAAATATCTTTACACACCAACACCGGCTACGTTTACAGGGTAGTGGTCACCATTATTATGTGTATTATGTATGTATCGGAGTTACAAACTCTGTTCAGTTGATAACATTTTACCATGTATGGTCATTTTGTTCAGTTATGACTTAAATACTACAAATCTGCTGACAATGAAACATGCAAAAGGTCAAAAATCACAAGCTATAGCTCTGAGACACCACACAATTAATCAACACCACAATGTATGGCAATCTCCAGAAAAGATATTGAGTAAAATAGGGAAAAGAATCATGTGCCTTTCACCTTCTTCTCCTTACTGGTGTTACTGCAATTTTGTTAAAGTGTTCCAGTGAACGAAGAAGGAAACAACAAAGCAGCGATGTTTTTCTGAGACAGTTTCTGTGTGAGTCATTGGGTGTTAGTCAGATGTCAAATGGTATTTTGACAGAAAGCCTTATGCCACAGAATTCTATGAAATAAAGCTTTGACTGGGAGATGTAAAAGGCAGGCAATTTACGGATGAAATACCAACCTTAAATCACACCCCAATTACCACAAATAGTATTAGGCTTTACATAACAAGGTGGAGAGAGATAAAGGATGGCTTCTGACCTCCATGCAAAGGATTCAAATTTCAGAGCATTCTTGTCCTTGCTTGCTTAGCAACAGAATAGTTCAGACACCAGCAACCACAGCAGCTCAGCATGAACATCAGCCTATACATGTAGCGAGACATTTCTCTGGAAAGAAGGTGATGGTGCACATACTGAAAAATATCAGAAAAAATGTACAGAACATTGCAATCATTAAAAAAAAAAAACAAAAAAAAAAACTTTTAAGCTTTTTAACACCATACAACACACTAACTGACTGAAAATATGTGAACATTTCTTTAAGAATAGACGAATAGGAATGACCCAAAATTGCTAGTAACCTATTAAAAATGTAAAACATTTTCTATCTTTTGGTTTTAAGCAATGATACAAACCACAAATTAGATCCTTAAATAACCACAGATAAGAAATAATCACTAATAGTGTGGCAACAAGGAACACTTGACATAAATTTCAAAAGAACCTTCAGCCGAACAGAAACTTTGTCTCCACCAAACCCATTTTATTCCCAAAAATCAAAATGTCACATTTCACAGAAACGTCACTGACTCACTCTGCACTGGAAACTAGCCTCCAAGAGTTTAAAGAGTCTGCTGGTGTGCTGATTTTCAATTCCCTTCATTTGATCTTCGGCCAGGGTAAATCTGTCATTATGGCTTCCAATAAAACCCCCCAAGACTTCATAAAGCTCTCCGATCTTCCTCTTACAGTATCGGTTTCTCAAGGGGAGGTTCGCCATGGAAACAGCCACAACCTACAGCATGATCCAGTGCCAAGTTTAAGGCAGCCAGGCTGCATCCTCCTTTCTCGTACCTCAGCACTGAAGTCATTCTGGCTCCAGATGTGGGGCTACAGCTAATTTGAGGGCAGCTCAGAGAAGGTCAGTTTTATGAAGTAAAGTCTGTCAAAACCTCTTTTACAAGCCTGGTGGTGAGTCATATTCAGTGCTCTAGTCAAGCATAAAAACACAAGCGACAAGTGCAAATACATTACCAAAACCAGAACCTGGGGAATTAACCTACAACATAGCGCACACACATGTACATGATGTTCATACATACATACATTACATAAACATATTCTTAACATTTTAAGTTTTAGAAAGAACATGCTAATGTGGCTACGAACAATCAGAGGCTGGAAGACACCTGCAAGCCTGATGTTAATTGTTTAGTGTCAACTGAGGTCTATAAGCATTTATGCATTCTTATTTAGGGTGTAATGATTCATAAAAATTAAGAGTTTGATTTGCCTCTGATAAGGCAGTGACTTTACTCAATACGTATAATTCCTTCATTAGATTTATCACAGCATTCTGCATCTATACAAACAAAGTTTGTCCTGTTAAAAGGGTTCTAATTTAACTGTAGCCACAAGCTAGTATGCAAATACAATACATTACAAGGCAACTGATCGTACGGTTACATCTAGTTAGTAGTAGTAGGTTTATTGTCATTTTCACAGTATACACAGTAAAAAAACGCAAACATGACAGAACACAAGAGCAAAAATACAGCTAGATTTAAACTAAACTAAACTTAACTACACAAAACTAGTTCTTAGCAAGGTTATTATTTTGGAATGCACGACTACCACACAACTAGCTGTGTAAGAATGAATCGATCTGTATTGACGCACCAAACAAAATAATGTCCGATCCAAAGTATCAGTTTGACCCCTAAACAGCTATGTGTTCGTATTTTACTTCAAATTTACTCTTTGCTGTGTTTTGTACTGAGAAGCTGCTTTTGCTTATGACATGACTGCTGTATTTGGCATTTAATAATAAAATATTTACAAATTTTTTTTATATGTGTGAGTTCAGCGAAATGCATCAGATTATGAAATTTAATCATTTCCTGCTCACCAGAGTCCCCAGTAATGAACCAAATGAATTGCACCGTTACTGATTTTAAGGTATGGCAAACGTATCGGACCGTTGGCTAAAATAATTGGTGTAGAATTGAGTATAACTTGTGACTTACACCCTTACTAACGACTAACTTCAGATAAACCATCAAAATACACCATCCCATAGGTTTCATATTGTTAAAACAGGCTAAATATCAAGATCGCCATCAAGTAATTGTATTTTTTAGGAGATTGTATTTTTATTTAGACATATAAAAATGTCTAGCCTAAGTGCCAAAACTGAAAACTGCAGGAACTTCTAGAATCCACATCCATTACCACTGATCTAACACATATCTAGTTTACCCAACATGTATTGACCTCATGATGAGGAACCATCCAACTCAAGAGGATGTCTTGTATCACCTGAACCAATGTTTATTAAAATCATTTTTTTAAGCAACACAAGAAAACAATGGATGTTTGACTACTGAAAGACTGGCTTTGTGTGACTTAAAGACTCGCCTTTACTTTTTTTCTACAATTTATCAGGCTTTGTCCAAGCAAACCACCTACGTTTTGAGTGTTTAACTTCACTGGATGAAAGACCAATATTTTTTTTTCCAGGGGAGGTATCTTATTCTGCATCTGACCGGCTGTCTGCTGTCAGCCAGAATGTCAGAACTTCTGCCACATCCGTTGGAAATGCAAACAAATTAATTACGATCCTGTGGGCTGGGAACACCCAGTAGAGCCACACCAACTCAATCCACTTTAAAGGAAACTTTAGGACCCGCTGCTAGCGCTGCAGCTGTTTCACAATCTGAAGCTCATCCATTGCTAAATGATCAGCTGATACTGGTTAGGAAACTTAGCCCACATCTGAAAACAACATTGCATTGACTGCCTCTGCAATAATCGAGGAACTCAGATCTTTACACAAATAATAGAAAAGGGCAGTTTAGGGATACACTGATCCAACGTTATGTCTCAAAACCAGTTGCACCATCTGAACTCATAAGGCTATGGACTGATTTCAAGTTTAGATCCATTACCAGTGATGTTAAGGCAGGAGTGCAGAATGTACAGCAGAGGCTAAGATGGTATAGTAGAGATGGTCATCCATCAACAACTTTATGGAAGTGTTCAATTTTGTTTCATTGTTTTTAAATTGTAAAATTGAACCGTTTTGATTTATTAATGACTAAAAAATAAGAATGAACCAATACAGGAATTTATCATCAATTCTATCCCAACTTCAACTACATGTTAAATTACAACAAGAGAATAATTAGTCATGTTTAACTGGACTTGGTACAGCACAGGTACACATATTAAATAAGCATCAATGTACCCATAGTTTCCACAGAGGATTTTAAACATTAAACTATTAGCACATTTTGTCAGTCAAAATTTTCTGACATGCACAGTGCATCCTGAAAATAATATCTTTAACCATGGTAATAATTTTTGCTAATTGCCCACTCAGTCTGAAATATTGGCTAAATCTATTTATTGGTCTGATACTAACTAACTAAATAAATAAGGTACCAAATAGGACTGTGCCATACTGTATCATCCATGTTATACAAGCATTTTTCCACCCAGAGCACAATACTGACAATATCACCAATGACATGTTCACAATCTTGTTGCAACACTGAGCATCTCACACGTTTACTGTATTTAATCATTATTTGCATGTTTACCAAAAAAGTGGTTTTACCGCATTTCCTTTTTTTTTTTACTATGGTTTAAGCAATGAATCCTGTGAGTATTGGTGTTTGCATTTTCACTGGAATTTGAATCTGTGAATGAGATTCCTATTCTGTTTTGTATTGTCCTTAACTGCCACTGCATAGTACAGAAGTCTTCCAATCTCGAGCTTGAATCCAGATTCCAATCCTGGATTTTGTCATCACAAGTAGGTATGACTCTAGGTGGTCAGTTAACGACTAATGATTTTTAAAAAATCAATTTAGGAGAATCTGGATTTGAAGACCTCTGGTTTAGTATTTGATGGTCAGGGTTAAGTTTTACTGTACTGGATCAGGGTTTGGGTTTGCCTGCTTCTCAGGACAAAAACATAACTTTTAATAGTTTATATATATTTATTTATTTATATATATTATATATATATGTTGTCATTTATAACATTACCAAAAATATACCATGAGTTATTGTGATCATTTTAAGTCTATATCACCCATAGTACCAATATGATTCCAATACTATTGTGCATCCCTCCTAAAAACCAGCATAGAATGTGGATCTGACATGTCTAGTCAATTCCCAAGGTTAGTATCTATACCAGTTCAGTACACTGGATTGGAGCATCACTAGAACAATCCTTGGGGAGAACCTGTTTTGGAACAGTCATACAGTAAATGAACCAGTCATGAGGAGTTTCAGTAGCACTTCTGCACGTTTCTTTCCAACTTTAAGTAAAATTTACCCTGTGTGGCCAAGTGACCCCTGTCCTTTCACATCAAACAGTTCCAACAGTGATCAAGGGGGAAGCCTTCAAAGGAGACAAAAAGCGTCCAGACCTCTGAATAATTTAGCCTCTTTAAAACTGTGGCAACCCGATGAGGCGTTTGAAAAGCCGACTTCTTTTGATCTCTCCTCAAGTAGGCAGGCAACGGCGTTCAGAGGGATGAGCTTGCCTGTAATGCTAGAGCACGGAGGCAGAGGAACATCTGTTTCTGGGAGCTTTTCAACACCTGTCTAGAAGAAAGCTTCTACCTGTGACATTTGTTCAGGAGTAGAGGAGGAGACAGAGCCATGTATGGACACAAAAGAGCCTGATGCTTCTCTTCTCACCTGAGGGGACGCGGCGGTAAGTGAACCAGGGCGCTGACGCAAAACGAGCTGCTGTGACTCACATTCCCTTTACTTCTCTAACATGCAAGTGTACGTAAACAGAACAGGGCTAAGAAAACAACCTACCTGCTTAAATTATAAGAAAATCACAGATCAAGTTGAACAGCCTTAGTTTGGCAACTTCCACTTCACAAATAAAAAAAACTGAATTTTCTCTTCATCAGACTCTCCTGAGATGAAGCAAACCAGAGAAACGTAGGCATTATGATCATATTAGCAATTCACAAAAATAGGCACTATAGAAATATTCCTGTTCCTCAACTTGTCTAGACTCAGGAGTGGCTTACCTCAAACCACCTTCCAGGACAGTAAATCCCAAAATAAAAGCTTTCTGCAGCCACTTCTCTACTTTTCACTGTCTTTCCTTTTCATTCCTCATATTTAGCGCAGCTGCAGAAGCCAAAAGCCTGCACCACAGCAAATGCACTGCTCACAAACTGCATTACCCAAATATAACACACACACACACACACACACACACACACACACACACACACGGTCACACACCTCAGCAGACACTACACTTCCTCACATGACTTTAACAGATTGCTGAGCCCTACTTCAACAATGTTTAACATTGACTTTTCCTTTTTAGGAAGAGTTAGTAAGGGGGTCATAATTTAGGCAACCTGGAGTAAACAGTTTCCTAAGGGTGAGAATAAGGTGCCCGCCTCATGCGTTGCTGCACTGAAGTAGATTGATAATAGTGTCATATTAAAGCATAACTAGAACTTCAAATCGCATCTGTGTGGTTTTTTTTCGTTAGTCATTACATCACTCAATAACAGGCCCTTGAATGTTAAAAAGTACATGAGCATGTTGGAAAATGCCATAGATCTACTATGTAAGTGGTGTCAGTGTCCACACAGTCAAGCACGGAGTCTTCTCACAAAAAACGATAAAGAGTAAAATAGGCACATTATTCTTACATCAGAACTCACAGAAATAAGGGGAAACGTTTGGAGTTTGGGGTCTGGTTAAAAAAAGACCACAACAATTATGTGCAACTCAGTCAGTGAACCAATATCTAAATACAATACTGCACCATTCAAACTGATCTGAAGCCTGTTAATAATCAACAACTAGAAAACCATGGATTGGTTGTGTCCTAATATCAGTGAGTAGATAAGACATCTTTAAGCATTTCACACACTTCAGAAAGTGTGAAAAACCTGCTGATAAGATCTTGGTCAGCCGACCGCAGCAGGAGGGTGCGGGTTTTTAGTGATCTTGATCAATTCTGAGCAAAACAGACTCAGTTTACTCTTAAGGGAGCAATAAAAGACACACACCGGGAGAAATGCAAATGTTTAAGTGTCCCACAACAATAAGATATGCAGGATGCAATACAGCGATACCCTGGCTGTTTTTAACACCCAGCACAGCGAGCTGCACTGGCCTGTACCAGACTGAATAGTAAGTACAGGCGCATCCCACAGATACAAACAGCCTGAGGTCCACCGCCTCTGTGCAGCCTGCTCATTAGCTTCATCCAGGACTCTCACACCGCAAAAGAGACTTTAACTACGCCAGAGAGGTGAACTTTCACACAAAGAAAGACAGACCCCCAGGGTTGATTCTGAGAAATACGCACTAATCGTTTGTGCCCGTGTGAGTTTAGATGGCCCTCATGATGAGCAGCACACCTGACACACGGACACCTGCACAAGCCTCTTCCGCTTCGCTCGGTCAACGCCACACAAGCGTAACCAGAAGTAACAACTGTTTACAAGACACTGAAGTCGAGGTCCGAATTCAGTAAAAACACAACCAAAGTTTCTTAGATACAAAAATACACTTCACATTCCCCAAAAAATCCCTCAGAGAAAGGAGTAAAACTGTGTTAGGAGGAAAGGGGGCCGCGAGTAGAGAACCTCACCTTTGCGGGCTCGCGTTCACTTCCCCTGAAGTTCCGGCAGCCGCATTATCAGCGCCGAGCTGCTCGCTGCTGCTGCTTCTACAAGAACTTCTCAAAATTTCCTGAGAAGCAGGGACCAAACTATTGCTCGTCTTGTCGCCGAGCGGGTGTTCAGTCAGTGAGTTGCTCTGCTGAACGCGGTGACTCTGCTGAAGTAGAGTAGCTTGGACCGCGCCGGGAGAGGACACGGACAAGAAGTGGAGCTGCGCCGCCGCGGGAGCTGCCCCACTCTCGGGCGCCAGCAGCAGCGCCTCGGGTCCGTCCAGGTCCACGCTCCGCACTTTCCGCAGCTCTTTACGTCTCCATTGCGAGTTCTCCGCCGCGTTTCGCTTCGCCTTGCCGGCACCGCTCGGTAGACCGGGCACGCTGGAACTTCCCCGCGGTATGTTCACCCCGTCTGCGCCGCCGCCGCCGTTTGAATCCAACGGTCCTGACGACGAGGTCCGGCTCCCCGCCGTCGCCATTTTCTGTGCTGAATTTTGCCACTTAATAGGTTTGTGTGGAAAAGGGATCGAAGGGAGGGGGACAGGAGGGAAGAGAGGGCGGAGCGAAGGCACCCCCGCTCTGTTTACATAGTGATGGACGGTTCGATTCAGTTTAACGAACCGATTCCCTCGAGTTGTTTCATGGAGTCGAACATCGTCAAGTTTTTCTTAGTAATTGTGGAATTTATTTTGGTTCTAGTTGTGGGAACTTCAGATAAGCTTTCTACGTGGATTCTTTTAAACGGCCCGTTTTGATAAATCGAATCACTTTATCGTGATGGGAAATTCGATATTACATATAGATTTATAGATCCGATTCATTTGAACTATTCATTTTAATGAATCGAACGTCCAATTCCTCCGATTCATTATCGAAAATATTACGTTTCGATGTATATTGAATTTAACGGTTACTCGAAATCAAAAAAAGGACCCAATAACAAATATAGTCAAAGACATGCAGAACTGAGCAAATGTGCAAAATGAATGTAAAGAAAAAAACCAAATATTGTACAATGCGTGCAAGTTTGTATAAGTAAGATGGATGGATTGATATTTGATACAGATGTGCTCTAAACAAGATATGGTAGATAAACTGTGAGTAGTGATAAAAGTTGAGCTGAGAAGCTAAGATTGTGCTTAGATTTCTTGATAATATTCTGAGGTCTAAATAACTGTACGTGGATAAATACACAGACAGAAGAAACTGTCAGATTGCAGAGAGATAACATAGTCTATCAGAGTTCCAGCTGTGTGATATGCTGCTATACGGTTACATTGGGAAATATTATTATTTCAGTTTAATTAACCCTCAGCCAATAACGCGGAAATAGACTGCATGTTCGATTCAGTTTGACGTGTGAGTCGACTCGATCGATTTGGTGAAAAGCATCTGTTAAAACGATTCATTCAGAATCGAACTTCGTCGGCCTCTCCAGTGGTTTATGCACTTCGTTAACAGTACAAGCTAACTTAAGTAATGACTTTGAATTTGTTTTCTACGATTTAAAATTGCACATTAGTTTAGGTTGTCATAGTGTAGAAAATCTATTAAGTCTCTCCTTAAGTATTTTACCACTTTACCAGTAATGAAATACTAATATTTCAGAAGTTTATCCTAAACGTGCAAAGGAGATGTGTATTTATATTCGCACTTTATGGAAATGTCAGGGATTGGATGTTTTTGAGATTTAGATAGTAGATGTTATGCAAGAAAGTGGAGAAATGACAAGTAAAACTAATTTCACTGACTCTGTTTCACTCTGTAAATGGCGTTTTACATTATGGACTCCTAATTTCTAAGAAACCTTTCTTTTTGCTGTGACCTCAGGCCTGTGTGAATGGGGCTGTTGGAAAATGTAGGTCATCTTTCTAAATAAAAACATCTCTTTCTTTTTACTAGAAAAATTACTTTTATATCTGTGTTGTAACGTCACTTTATAACAGATAATGCTTACGTTTTAAAATAATACAAATGTTTTACTGAGTTTTTTCATTCTTTTTTCCTCCTAACAGTGTGTCACCAGTGGATGTGTATCAATGCACGGTTCAGTGTGTACCCATTTTTCTGGCCCAGTCGTTGGCCTGGGCAGAGTGTCAGCTTTGTGAACCTGCAAATTACATGTTCTTTTGAATAAATCTGCCTTTTGTGTCATAACTGTCTTCCAAGTTGTGTAATTGTCTCTAATGCCCCATAAACAAATGAGAAAATTATTCACCCCCCCTCCCCCAAGGCCTCTGAAAGGAATTAAAACACATTATTAAAGGGAAAAAAGAGAAACTGATTCATTGGTTTACGTCAGCCCTGATCCTGGAGTTGTCTACCCTTACCCTGCATATTTTTGGTGTTTTCTCTGCTCCAGACATACCCGATCCTATTAATCAGTTCACTAACAAACCCATCCTGAGTTCAAGTGAGTGAGTTACAGCAAGAAAACAACAAAATGTTCAGGGCAGGTGGATGAGAACGTTTGGTCTGGACAGTTGTCAAAGGAAAACTTGATGATACATTTAACACTTTAATTGTTTTTATTCATTCATTTTATCTATTTATACTTTATCAGTACTTTTAAGTTATCTTTTCATTCAACTCAAAGGGGAATTCAACCGAATATTTAAAATGTCTTTATAATTAAATAGTTACAATAGAAACACAAGCAGAGCAGATTGATGTCCATTCTACAGAAGCTTACAGAGAATTGTTAGCAGTGGTGCATTCTAAGGCAAAATAGTCCCCAAAGAAAATGTGTTATTTCAGACTTACCACTTTTTACCACATTTTACCATCATCAACATCGTCGCTGTCCAGAGAAAACCATGTATCTCCATTTTTGTTTAGTTTTTTGGTTTATTGTTTTAGACCAACACAACAGCTGGGATTGCATTCTGTGAAACTTCCATGATGTACAGGCTAATAGAAATGCTCCAGAATCACTTGTTCTAAAATGTTCTTCCATAAATGTACATTAGAAGTTACTCCTGTGATGTTACTGTTTGGGAGATACTTGTTTTTTCCTGGACAATGATGATATGAAAAAATCAGATGTGTAGGTTCACTGCTTGTTTTAGCTAGTAAATCCACCACTGTGAAACCGGTCCAGAAAGTTTCTACAATATGTCTTTTCACATCTAAACACTCTGAAGGAGTAAGTTAACATCCATTTTGTTGAAATTATGTAGACATTTTGAACAATCAGTGGAATCAGTTCCTCTATCAAAGAGTTTTACATCACACAGAGTTTCTCTCTGCTGCTCGATTCCTCTTCTGAAGCAATGGTTGATTTGTGTTCTTCACTGTACACTTGGCCATCATGCAGGATTCTTAGACTCTGCCATACTTCTAACCAGAAATTTGCAGAGAGGCGCCACTGGCTGTTTTTTTATCCAATTGGCAATGTACAAAAGAGCTGCATTGGAGTTTTAGGTAGAGTTTGGCCAGCAAAACAATTTCCTGTCAACGTGGATCCAATCTATCACTAAGTGCTATTCTTAGCCAGCAGGGCTTCCTCTGCTGCTCCTGCATTTCCTGCTCACGTGGAACGCTCCGCAAACTATTTGTGCTCTCTCCCCTGTCATCTCATCTCAGCCCTGCTTTGCTCACTCCTTTCCTCTTCAACTGAGTTCAGCTCTTTTGTAGAAGGGAATGAACTGAAGCAGACAAATTTAAATTAACAGTAAATCAAGTTGAAAAAAATACTCAGCACAATTTGTGGATGATTTTTCTTTTTTATCTTTATAGAAATGGCAAGATGCTTTGTTTATAATTCACACATTGTTTTCTCCTATGAACTGTACCATGTTTTGTGTTTTCAGTACTTAGTACTTTCACTACTATTAAAATAGTAGCTTGGTGAAAGTGAGACTTAGATTCCTTGGACTTCCCGTTTCAGAGATGGGCAGTAACTACATTTGTTTATTCAGTTGCATGTACCTTAATACACTTTTAGAGGCTTTTTTGAGTATTTTCAAATTATAATGCCTTTACTCACGCTCAAGTGGACATACATCTTTGAAGAAATGGCTACTTTTTCATTCAGGTCATTTTCATGTAGTGATTAATTTGATAAATTTAATGACAGCACCTAAACTGCTTTGCAGTTGCTCACCACTCTCATTTTGAAGCATTAGCAATTTACCTTAGACCAAAATGATCATTAAAAGATTAGAATAGTTATTTAAAAAAACATACTAAGAATATCTAGTGTGGTTCTGTGCTTAGTCAGAACTTAAGGAAGTTCTTACCTGACACATTGTTACTCATAGAACCGCAAGCCTGCAGTGGCTTCATAACTCTGTTTCAATTTACAAACATGAAATGCAAATTGCAACAATCAGTAGGATATTTGTAACAGATTTAGCAGTTTCATCAATACTAATTAATGCATCAGCAAGCAATCAGGCTCAATAAACAACCAAAAAAAAAGCTCAATCCATATGCTGTTTTTGTTTGTTCTTCTCTATATAGAAAATAATCATTTACACAGATAGCACATGCTTAGTGGATTATTTGTGCATGTTGTTTTTTTTCTGAAAGAGGGGCTGGAGTTTGGCAACTGGGCCCTGTTTCAATAAGCAAGAGTGGGACTGTTCCAATAAAGCATCTTTAGATTAAAGTAAAACTTCTCAGCTAAACTAAATATATAAGCAGATAAAATAGTAGCATATTAGCCAATAAAATATTTTCTGCTTCATCTTTCAATTTCCCTTTTGAATATGATAAAATGCTGAAAGTAAATGTACAAGTGTGAAAATAAAAATAATTATTTCAAAGGGTTTTGTTTCATAATCCACAAAATGAAACCTCTTTAAAACCTGCTGTATTTTACACACAGATACCCAAGCCTAACATATTTCAATGGTCTGTACAGGCAAAAAGCCAGAAGATGAGGAAGTGTTCAGTATATTTACGATTAAAAATGGCCAAATTCTTAAAGATATCAAAATTGCATGAGACTTTTACATCTCCAACAATGACATTTCTGAGTAGACCAGGGTCTCTTGAATAAAACACTGTATGCCCTCTGTGACGGTCTCATGTAAATACTTTGTAATAGTAGTTCTAATTGTAACTGAACAAATACAAAAAAGCTTCGGTTCTGGGGGTTAAGCTTTTGGGCACCACTTTAATGTCTGCTTGAGTGTTGACTTCACTGAAGTAACTGCATGTTTGCTTTAGAATGAATTAGGCTGCTCTGCCCACCTCTGTTCTTCAGTAACAATGGCCTATGCTTGGCTGCCATGGTGACCTTTAGTGTTTATCACTCTTAATATAGAAAAGCGCCTCCCTAGGAGCTGCAGGTACCAAAGCAGCTCCGTCTCCTTTCTTTGTCTACAACATGTTCAAAGAGTACCGTCTTGCAGTAACACTCACATCTTACACATGTGGATCAGGTCAGTTCTGATGGAGACAAACAGCAGAGACAGAACTATAGATAACACGGTTTCTGGAAGTGGAAGTCTATTATTATAACATGCATAACATACGAGGAGCATAGTTGGGAATGTGCTATTTGAATTCCCCAACCATACTAAATTTATTTACTGTTATAAATATAACTTGTTTGGCTTGGACAGATGAAACTGGCCAATGTATTTTTACCTAGTGTACATTTAATTACCCTAATAATTAGCTTTGTAGTGAATCAAATAATGCTGCATTGTACTACAGCTTCTGGAAGGACATGCTACATTATTTACACTGTTCTTACTAATCACATCATATTCTGATTTATGTGAAATAGTTGGCTTTTTAATATAAACAAATTGAAGCTCTTTTAAATATTTAAAATAACTAAAAATTTAAAATTAATAATAAACAATCAAAGATGAATTCCAAATTTTTTTGCATTATTTCATTGTTAAATTATAAGCAAAGTAATTCAGGGTGTTTGCTGTAAATTGCTCCGTTCTAGAGAAATGCACCAACTTACCAGAAAGAACTGTTTACAGTGGTAGTGATGGGAACCAGATGTCTGAAATGTTTGTCTCTAAAAGTTACCTCACAGAATGTTGTTACATTAAATGGTTATGAATACACTGCCTAATGCATGAGATGTTGTTTTTACAACAGACTTGTCATAAGCTTTAGGCTTAAAAATAAGCTTAAATCCATACAGGCCATTGAAGGGACATATAATTCTCATAGACAACTTTCCCCCTGATTTGATATTAATTGCCATTGTCAGCATTGCACAAAAATGAAATAAAAGGGCTATATCTGTGTTTTAAACATCATGATCCCTGGTTGCTATCATTGTTCCATAGACAATTACACATCAAACTACTCTGAATTACTTTGTCCCCGTAACTGAACTATGCAGAAAAAATTGAGAAAAATGGTGGAATTCCATTTGCACTGAAACTGCTTTGTCCTCCAACATCTGGACAAGTATCCTACTTAAATCACACAGTTTGTTATATTTAATTTATCAAATGACATCCTGATTGCTGTAACTTAGTAAAGATCTATTTGTACAACTTTTTAAAACACATAATATAACAAACTACTTTAAACCAGATTATTGACTTTATTATTAGTGATATGTATGCTTTAGCTGAACTATTTTGTACTACAACATCTGAAAAAACTGACTTTGTAAGACTACAAAAATTACAAACTTACTTTATAAAACAGAAAATCCATTTATTTGCACATTTTTGTTCTTTTTTAAACATAATATTGCATCACACAAATTAATTTGAACTATTTGTTTTATTTTTCATGCAAATCTTCTATTGTCTTTCTGTGTCTGTCACAGTGGACCGACTCCTTTGTTTTCGTTCTGCCAGCAATATGAAACTCATGTCAGCTTTCTAAATCTGTCCCACAACTGTTGTTGAACTTTTGCATGGAGCTCCAGAGGATCACGCCACTCATTCCATTTGATTTGACATTGATTTCACACTGCCGAAGCGTCTGGCAGGCCCACAAATGCCTTTAACCCCTGCATGTCACACGCTTCATTTGCATCATGGGCTCCTGATGATTTCTTCACGATGGAGCTGTGCTCTGCCCTGATTCCCTCCAGCTCCACGATACAGCCCAAGACGTGGCTCCCGCTGGGCTGATTAAGCCTTTGCATGCAGCCCCAGCATCCATCCACAGGGCTGCTGGAGCTGGGATTTTAGCCCAGAATGTGTCACACGCAGGACGAGGGGGACAGCTTTTGTTCAGGGACACACCCCCCCCCACCCTTAAGGAGACTACTAGGTCCATACTCTCAGAAGTGGCATTCCAAAGCTCAAGGGTTTGCTGAGAAGCTTTTGCATCCACAACACACTTGTCCACCCAACCAACCCTAGCTAAGCATACGTGTTTAAGTCCACATATTGCTGACCTTGCATAATCTAGTAACTGACTTAACAAGAGGTAAGCAATATAAGAATTTGTCATTATTGTGATAAATTAGACCACAGTATGCTTTTCTGGGTATGGTCTGGAGGTGTCATGATATGCACATTAGTGTACTTCAATATAAAGGCTGAGAGGCATGCTGTGAATAGAATACTATGTATGCTTTTAAATGTATTTGCCTTTGGAAAATGTGAGAAGAGCCTCATTGTATCATTACACACCTAGTACTGTTAGTGGTCCTAGAACTCTGAAAGGCTGCATTCATCATAAAGATGACAAAGATTTAGACCAAATATAAAAAGCCTATAAAAACAGCCAGTGTACAGTAGTTGCATAAACTTCACAGCAGGGGTGACCCAGGTGCAGTACTTCTGTACTTGAGTAAAAGTAGAAAAAGTTTTTAATTAAAGACAATATTGCTTAATTTAAAGTACCAGTATTCAATCTGCAGTTCTACATGATTAAAAGTACAAAGGTACTGGCTTGGGAATGAGCTTTTGAAGAATTAAATGGGAATGAAGTTTTAAATGAAAAAGTACTTTTAGATCTTAGAAAGGTATTTTTAGGCCCCCCCCTCGCAGGGTCCCACTACTGAAGTTTGCATCCCCATTCTGTAAGAGTGTATGATTCACCTTTAGTGTGTGCCCTGATTCATTTTAAGTGTGAGTCTATCCTTAACTGTCTTTAATAGTTTCAAACACTAAGGCCCTGTTCTGATTAAAAAATGTGGCATTGCTGTTTTGCTTGATCCTTTGTTGGTCCAAACTTGTTCATAGACCTCAGTAAAAAGAAAGTATCATAAAATGATATACATTAAATGCCTTCATGCATTGTGATCTTACATTTTTGCCATATCACCTGCATTACTTCAACCCCCTGTTGTATGAAACATGTGGTCACAGCCATCATTTTGTTGTCAGCTTTGCACATTGTGTCAGATTAGTCTTTAAACCACTGCAATTTTATGCCCAGCTCCTTTTGCACTTCTGTGGGCACAGCTTTTTTTGACTTTAAAGCCTAATGGTGCAAGAAACCATAAACCATGATGCCAAACTTATCATACCACAGCGCACTGGTATGTTGGTTTTGAAAAAAGATCAAACCACTTAAACTGCACTGGAGCTGATTCAGGCTTATAAATGAGCAAAACATTAAACTATTAAAGTTGAGTATGATGTACTGGCTGTATCCCCTGGGCTTAAATGTGCTCTGCACTGTAGCAGTTCATTTAACACTGCTGTAATTTTACTGCCCCACTCCCTTATATAGTACTAGGCCTACGCTGTGTGAAGACATGGCAGTGGGAACTGTTGATCAAGTTTCATAAACTATTTTTAGCTTCCTCCTATTAAAAAGACTAGTGTCAAGCTCACTGTATTAATACAGAAGGTGGATTATTAAATTAAAGATGATTTATGATACTGGAACACCTCTAAACCAAATCTGGAGTAAGATTTGAATGGAGGGGCCTGAAAGTTCTATCCAGGAGCTTTAGCCATGCAAAACATTTACAGCTCTGTAGCTGGCCAAAGCATTGACTCTGCTGGTGCCTTAGTTCTGCCAAAGGAATATTAAATAGATATATTAATCAAAATACCTGATATTTAAAGGGCCTATAAAATCTAAATTTCCCCACTTTCTGAAATAAACGAGCATTATGTACTATGTAAGTTACAAAAATGGCCTGTTTTGGATTAATTGTTTTCTGTGATGTCATGAGAACTAGCACATTAGCTTACAGCAGTTTAGCTCCACCAGTTCACACTAAAATTCATAGGTCCTAACAGATCTTGACTGCTTCTTGAATAATACACAATAGCATCTGAGCAGTGCTGAAATGAAAAAAACTTCAATGTTGATTTTTTTTGCTAGCACTTCTATGTGATTCTAGTATTATGTTATCATTATGCACAAATCTCCTTTGATCTAGTACCCAGTACTAGAAAATGAATTCTGCCTGGATAATTTCCCATTGGGTGCTTTAAGTGTATCACTCTCTCAAACCAAAATTTACGAATGAACTGAGAATGACATCACAGTACTTCTATCCATTCATTCATTCTCTGGGCTGCTTGTCTTAATGAGGGTCACAGGGGGTCACGGAGCGTATCCCAGTACTCATTCAATAAAAATCAAAGGAACAGGTCACTGGGCATGATCAAAAATGTGAGGGTTGAGTGTTGTACCTAATGTATGACTATATGACAACTTTAATATTACCCCACATTCACTGCTCCAACGTGCTTTCAGAAGAGTGTGCATGGGAAGGACTTCCAGGGGAATTCAGAGGAAAGCAGGAGACACTTCCTTTCATTCACAGATTAACCAGTCAAAGGAGCAAATCACTATTTTACCTTATTTCTTAATTTTGTGTTCTTTTGCAACAACTCTCATATGACTGGGCAAGCACTCATGGTAATGGTTGCTATATTGCTTTGGGTTTCTAATGTAATATGATATATGTTTAAATTGTACACTGTTATTGTAGCTAATTGAATCTTAGTTGGTGGAAAATGACAGTGACAAGCCACCATGTACTACACAGCTTTTCTGACAGTGTGACCTTTTACTCACATACAAAACATAAATTATTGTAAATGAGTAATGCACAATATTCTGTATTACAATACTGAATCAGATTTTATAGTTCTGTAAAACCTGTCAAACCTCACAAAAGTTGCTATGAGGAATTTCCAGCAGAGCATGAAAACATCAAGTAATAGCTGGCTGATATGACATGAAGGCCATGATGTGTCAGTGGAACAGATCCATGTCCTAAAAAAGTAGTTTGCTTTTTTGTGTTGTGGTGATTTACCATTAAACTAACATCTGCTCTTCTTGATTTTTGTCGATTTGCCTGTTTAAGGTCTCATCTTCCAATAAACATTTCTTGCAAGGAATTTAGGTGAACTGACCTTTTATCTTGAAAAAGAACAGCAGGAGACATCTTGTGATATGATTATAAGACATTAGTTAATAAAACATACAGTATGTTTTACACAGCTGAGTGACAGGCCTAAAAACTGAGCAACAGTGAGAATCTACAGTCCCGTTTAGCAAGAATGTAGCTTGAAACTTCCACAGAAATGCCATTGCTACAGAGTATCTGGGCTTCATGTTGGATTCCCTGAATTTTGTGCACTGTATCTAACCCCTTGTAAACACACGCTGTGAAATTGCAAGAAATACACACATTTCATGGGTATATAGAGTTGAAAGGTCTAGCCTTTCCCACCAATCCTGTTCAGAATGTACCATTGTAAATGTGTTTGTATTTGAGCGGAGAGGAGAAGGGGAGCAACCGAGAGACAGACATGGTGAATGGGGAAGAGTTAAAATTTATAACACATGGAGGATCTTATTTAACCCTAAAACTTGATTTACCTTTAACCCCTTAAATGCCCAGGACTGTCTGCTGAGCTTAGGCTTCCATTACTTACAGCTTAAGAATTATTTGTTCCAGGTAGCCACTGAATATTAACCTGGGTGTTTAAGGTGTTAAAATGACAAGAAGACTGTGGCTGCATCTTAATATCTTTACCTTAAATAATTACAATAAGACATAAGCTGTATTCAGTGTTTACTGAACATTTATTTAAGTCAAACTGCAGTGCTGATTTAGGATTAGCTTCTTTCATTCAATAACTGATATTAAAAGGGTCAATCGCAATTTAAAAATGTGCTTCTTTAATCTTGCACTGGACCTAAGAGGTTACTGTAATAAGTAATAAATGCTTACATCACAGAGAATCAATAAAATAAAATATCAGCATATTTCTGGTAATGTATCACATGGTTTTGGTGAGAGGTAGAAGTGACTCATTACAACCTATAAGCAGACAGCAGAGACCCAAGTCCCATTTACACCAGAAGAAAACTTTGTCCATTTCACTAAAACTCCCTTTCATGAACACAGCAAACCCATGGCAGATTTTGTCATTGCTCAAATGTTGTGACTATTTTGAGGCCAAACACATATTTTCTGTTGAGCTTCTTATTATTAAGAAAAACAGGTTTTATCGGGTCTGTTCAGCCAGCTCTTCAGTGTGCTGTTGTTGCCCAAGGAGGCAGGGGAGGGGTGAAGTGGATGATGAAAGACTTATGCAGACAGGAACTGTAACACTATCCCTCCCATTGACCTGAACTGGATTAGCTTCTTAGTACAGTCTTTGCTTACACCTGCAAAAATGCAGACAAAACTCAGGCCTGTGTTTTAGCAATCTGTCTAAGATAACAGTATGACATACTATCAATACTGTTAAACAACCAGCCCATAACTAATGAATTTTGGAACAGGTCTGATCCAGAGATGTGTATGCATGTGAAAATAAGAAGTAGCATAACCTTGGCCATTAGGCTCAGACTTATTCCAAAAATCACGGCTTCTTCTGACATGCAAGTGGCTACAGAGGTGAATAGAGCAGCCTAATTGTAGAGACAATGATATTGTTTACTGAGATAATAAAAATAATGAAGAAATACATATAGCCTAGTATCCGGTCACAATACTACTGAAGTACTGAAAAAATTCATAAACTGAATTGCAACATCTAAGTGTATACAATCTATAAGCATAGATCTATAAGCATTTTCTTTTCATTTTGGAATAATTTTGATTTAAATGAAATGAAATAGTCCCTAAGTGAAAGGTGTAAGAAACAGCAAACCAATTCAGATGGTTATTCATCAAAACATTTAGGCCCAGTCCACACAGATATCTGAATCATGCATTTTTCTGCTAATTGGAGCGAATCAGATCATCCACTCATTATCATGTATCATGTTATCATGTGTTTAGTCAGACGAGCATTTGGATGGCATCTAAAACATCGCCTGCATCGCTCTCTTGCTGTCGATTTTTGCTGAAATTCCAATGAGTGTACAGAAAAATGTCTCTATTGCATTTACATGCCATAATTTAATGCTCTGGAGAACCAGATATATCCCTTGATTGTGCAATCAGAGGGAGAACAAAGTAGCAGCAGCGATGCGTCTCTGCCACATTGCTGTATCAATAGAATTTTTAACACAAGGAGGTCAAGGTTCAGGTATAATAAAAACAACTGATCCATATTTCACCAATCTAATGAACCTCAGACCCCACAGGTTAAAAACACTCTGAACTGTCTAATTACTGCCCCCACAGGTGAACACACAAATTTAAAATCTGGGCTGCAGGTTGGCGTTAAACAGAGGTAAATAAACGCAAATGTTGCATCATATCAAAATCAACCAAGTTCCTTTACAAAACACATTACAATTTGAATGCCCTGGACTGGGACTAAGACATTAGCAGTGGATTTCCTCAGAAATACTCTTGAGTAGATGTCTGATTATTAACATTTGAAAATACTCGATTACTCGATACATGATTCAAAAGAGTCATTAGTCTACTATTAGTCATTATTAGATTCAAATTAGTCCATATATTACTTGAGTGCACAACTAAGTGACTCTCCCACCACAGTAAGACTATAGAATATCCTTAAACAGAGCCTACAGTACATAAACAAATCTGGATTGTTTTCCAGTGCACTCATTCTCTTTAGAGCAGACAGTGTAGTATCTAGCCGATAAAAGTCAAAGAACAGTAGGTTTCCCTGAAATAACTTTATCGTAATCCAAAAGTTCAGGCTTTCATTTTCTATAGCATTTATAAAGTAAAATATTTGTATCAAAACAGCCCCAAGCTGTGCCATGGCAGGATATCTACTGCCAAGCTTTTGTCATGAGAGATGTAGTGCTGAATCAGGGAAAACGACCCACTGAAGCGTAGTCAAACACACAGCCTCAGCAATATTTACATAAAGAGCTTTATCACATTTCCTTCAGGAAAACAACACTATTTTGAAGTTTAGCTTACAATAAAGAAAGAGTTTTTTTAAACATTTTTGCAGCTCATCAAAGAATTCATAAAAACAGAAAAGGTACCACTCCTTTTTCTATTTCTCCATGAGCGTTCAGATGATACAATTTGGCATAGCAACTAAGCAAAGGTTTCAGAGAATTACGCTGTCTGCATGAAGAAAACTAAACCATAGTGCAATGAAGTTCATTAGATTTTCTCTAGACTGGAATGAATTCATATTTTTCAGTTCTGATACCAGTACCGACACCTGATTCTCAAGTATTGGCTGATTCCGAGTATTAAGACTTGATACTAAGCCTGTCTAATACAACTTGTCAATGGACGCCTGTAAATCCTGATCTTATCGTCATTAAACTTCATAAATCTTTTGATAAACGTTTCTTATAAAAGTGTTCCATGTTTTAAATAAAATAAACATTGCTTAAATTAACATCTCATATAGTGGGTGTCAGACCAAAACCAGAATTTAAAAACAACTACTGACATTTACATTGTGGCAAAATTGTATCATGAATAGAGCAAGGAAAAATGTTCTATATTATGTTTAAAAAGTATATTTTGCATGAAACCTTTATTATAAGTTAAGCAAGGTTTTGGTCTGACAGCAATGTATTTGTCCAGAAACTGTCCACATTATTAGACACATGTAACTCATTTGGTCCACCTTGCAGATATGAAGATATTGAAGATAGTTCATCGGATGCTGCACAGTTTCTGTTAGTGATCCTGTAGTCCTTCATCTGTGGTCAGCTTCTGACCTTCAAAGTGCCCCTATATGGTAAGCAGAGATGAAAAATATGCATGTTCTTAATGAAGTGACATTTGAGATTTTTGGCTTGATGCGAGGACCTGGCCTGGCCTGGCAGCACTGGAGCAGAGTAAAAAAGAGCAGAAGCACATTTAACAGGTTGCAAGCCTACATGGAAGCTGGACTGGCATGACCTAAAATTATTGCAATTGATTATATATTTGAGGGTTGAGGATTGCTGAAAGACCTAACTTAGTCATTCAGCTCAAGGGAAACACATTAGATTCAAGATTCAAGAAATGTTTATTGTTTATTATAGTATCAGTGCATTGTAAACAGTAGAGTATACAGTATGAACTGTGAATAAAGTGGTTTTCATCAGTGTAATCAGTGCAACGTTAACAGCAACAGTATAGAGTATCTGAACTTTAGATAAAGTGGTTTTTAACAGTGTAATCAGTGCAATGTGAACACTAACAGTATAGAATATCTGAACTGTAAATAAAATGGTTTTAACAGTGTAATCAGTGCAATGTTAACAGTAGAGTGTCTGAACTGTAGGTAAAGTGTTTTTTGTTTTATCAGTGTAGAGTATCAGTGCAATGTGAACAGTAACAATATAGAGTATCTGAACTGTAGATAAAGTGGTTTTAACAGTGTAATCAGTGCAATGTGAACACTAACAGTATAGAGTA
>JBBPDA010000037.1:4130423-4148215 GCA_037974385.1 Arnoldichthys spilopterus
TGAACTGTAGATAAAGTGGTTTTAACAGTGTAATCAGTGCAATGTGAACACTAACAGTATAGAGTATCTGAACTGTAGATAAAGTGGTTTTAACAGTGTAATCAGTTCAATGTTAACAGTATAGTATCTAAACTGTAGGTAAAGGGTTTTTTTATCAGTGTAGAGTATCAGTGCAATGTGAACAGTAACAGTATATAGTATCTGAACTGTGAATAAAGTGGTGTTTAACAGTGTAATTAGTGCAATGTTGACTGTAACAGTATAGAGTATCTGAACTGTGGATAAAGTGGTGTTTAACAGTGTAATCAGTGCAATGTGAACACTAACAGTATAGAGTATCTGAACTGTGGATAAAGTGATTTTTTATCAGTGTAATCAGTGCAATGTGAACAGTAGAGTATCTGAACTGTAGATGAAGTGGTTTTTATCAGTGTAGAGTATCAGTGCAATGTAAACAGTAACAGTATAAAGTATCGCAATGCAAATGTACCAAAAAACATACAACATTACAAGATGAGAGTATAAAGAGATGTTGTGCCAGTTTATAGTGGCAGTGCATAGTTACATCCCAGATTCTAAACATATTGGAAAAACTTAATCCTTAAAACAGGAATGCAATGTTAACTTATTAAGATGTAAGACATGTCTAAAGGGGGTCAGTCCATGACCAGTCTCTTGATGCAGGCAGGGGGGCCCAAGGCATTAAGGAGCCTTATGGCCTAGGGAAAAAACTATTGCAGGGTCTGACAGCAGAGGAGTAAACAGTGCATGGGAGGGGTAGGAGGGGTCTGAAACAATACACCAACTTCGTGCTGGTGTACTGTTGCTAGAGATTCTGCATTGCACATTTTTTCCTAATAATCCCTTACCACTGTTGCTTGATTCAGTTACTGTTATGCCACTGTCATGTCAGAAATTGCTTAATGATATGGCAATCTATTGCTGGTAAGGAGACTGTATTTAAGTGTCAGCATCTGTGCAACAATAATCTTAGATGAATAAAGACACAAAGTTCATGTTTCAAACTGAGTTCATGTTCATCTTAGCTCTACCTTCCTACTTTTACTTCATGATTAGTTTCATTTCAATCAGATTCATATACCCTTCATTTAATATAAGAGGATAGGTGTGGTTGCTTTTTAATGCACTGTCCTTCCCACAAACTGTCCAGCTGTGGGCTTGACTCCAGCAGGCCTTCAGGAGCACAACACCACCCATTTCTCCTGCACACACAGATTCAATCACACTCCCTCACGTCACACTTTTCCTTTCATTGATTGGGAACAATAAAATCTCTCCACAAAGCTGTTTCCTGCCTCTGTCCAAACATGGAAAACTGGACCTTTCTCTCCGAATACACACAGAGGCGCTTTATTATTTTCCTTAAATAATAATGGCTCTCTATATTGATGAAAAATATGTTTTTTTGAATAATTCCTGTTGACACAAGCACGTCTACTGCCCATGATGCATGTCACACTTGAGGATGATTTGAATGTTGTAAAATCAACAAGAGAATATAAAGAGAGAAATTGCTGAAGAGCTTGTTAAATCTGGCACATCTATTATTATGAACATGACTGAATCTACTGGCCTTGGAGACTCATTAAATGCATTCAGAGAAAGACACAATTCTACACGTATGCGCTTAAGCAGTTGTAGCAACAAAACCCTTCATGGTAATAATGATTACTCTTTCTGCTTCCAGAAAACCCTTAAAAAGCAAGTGAGCAAGAAGAACACACAGAGTTTGTTGATGTAAAAGGACAGAGAATCTCTCTCCTTCTCTCCTTCTCTCTCTCTCTCTCTCTCTCTCTCTCTCTCCTTCTCAATCTCTCTCTCTCTCTCTCTCTCTCTCTCTCTCTCTCTCTCTCTCTCTTTAAATATCTATCTGTCTATCTATCTCTCTTTGGGCAGACAATTTCCTTTCGGCCAGGCCAAATATAACAATGGGCCAAAGAAATGTCAGATCAGCACAAAAGCAAAACTGGAAAAAAGCGTGCACTGATATGACACATGTAGAGCACCATGTCAAAACATGGAAAAACATGTTCGTTAAACACAAATCTGATTTTAAAGAGGAATCACATCCATATTTCAAGATGCATGCACTATTCAACTATACCAATGTAAACAAAGCAATTCAGGGTGTTTAAATATGGAAAACATGTAAGAATAGTTAACAGTAGTGGTGATAGAAACCAGACAGCTGAAAAGGTTAATGCCTCTTAAAGCTACCACACAAAAAGTTAGTATATTAAATAATTATAAATATATGGCTTGATGTCTGAGACATTGTTTTACAAAAGTTTTGAGATGCATCCATCCACCCCACTTCACTTTTGGTGATAAAAGAAAATTTTAAAGAAATTTTTTAAGCTTTCCTGACCAAGTTCAAACTCATTTAGAATTTTTATAACTCCATCACAGTCAGCAAACGTTGGGACAGAGGCATGTTTACCATTGTGTTGCATCACTTTTACTTCTTATTGTACTTTTTAGCTTCAGCTTCTCAACAGTCTGTGGTCCCCGTTGTCTGAGTCTTCTCTTCATGGTCATACATTTCGATGCAAGATAGATGTGGAGTCAATGGTCCCTTCACATGCTTCACATGCAACTCACCCATGCTATGGGCACTGATGCATCCACACCATCACAGATGCTAGCTTTTGCACCTTTTGCTGATAATTTGTATGGTTGTTTTCATCTCTGGCACAGAGAACTCAACACCCATTTTTCCAAAATTAAGCTGAAGTAGTTGAAACCTCACTTTACCATCATCAACATTCTATATAAAATCTCAAAAAGCACATGAAGTTCTCTGGTCTAAATGATGATATTTGCATAATCATTGTGATCTCTGGTCCCTATCAACATCACTGTAACAAAAGTTGGTAAGTTTCCTGACACTTTGAAACAATGAAGTGAAAGTGAAAGTGACTCTTTGTCATTGTGAACCAACTCAAGCACCACAACAAAATGTGACCTCTGCATTTAATCCATCACACATGCACACGTGGAGCAGTGGGCAGCTACCAACAGCGCCCGGGGAGCAGTGTAGCAGGACGGTACCTTGCTCAAGGGTACCTTAGTAGTGCCCGGGCCGGGCCTCCAACCTGCGACCTTCAGGTCCCAAAGTCAGCATCCTACCCACTGGGCCACCACTGCCCATTACAACTGTTCTACAGGTTTAATTGAAAAACAGAGTATTTTATTTGCATATGCACATTTTTACAGAAAACACTGCAGCTTCGTTTGACATCTATGTTTACCATCCTACATCCGTGTACACAAACAAGTAGTATAAACTGTCTGTTTTCAACACAGGTACAGGGCAATCTTGTTCAAATCTCTCTCTCTCCTTGACCTTGGCCTTCAAGTTGTGGCTTGTTTGAAATTTTCCAGTACACCTAGATGCTAAACACAGGTTAAAAGGCATGCGTCTCAAAACAAAACCAGCTCTGCTTATCAAGATGGTAAAAACAACAACAAAAGAAAAGCAGCATGGCAGTGCACACTTCTCAGCAAACATATCAGGTGCAGCCCCTTTTTCCAGAAAAGAATTATAAAATGCACTTATAAAACAAGGGCCTGTAACTTATTCATTGTCTTTAAGTATAAAGAAAAGTTTTAAAATGTTTTCACTGACCTATGTAAATATATTTTGTAAAATGTAGAGCTTCATACCTGCAACACACTAAAAAAGTGAGACATGCTTATCACTGTGTTGTGGGCAGTGGTGGCCTAGTGGTTAGGGCCTTGCTCTTGTGAACAGTCCCAATCTGGGTACCGCTGAGGTACCCTTAAGCAAGTTACCGCCCCGTTATATATATAGCGCTGCTCCATGTGCACACGTGTTATAGGTTAAATGCAGAGGTCACATTTTATTGTGTTTTTTTTGTGTGATTGTGTTCACAATAAGTTACTTTCACTTCTTAACTTCACATCTTCTACATCATCTTTTTAATTACATCTTTAATTGTTTGGCAGGATACAATTTTTGCAGTTTTGTAAGTCCATACTAGTACTAATGATATTAATCGTAGTATTATTGTATACTAATATGTATGCATGTCTAAAGGATGTTAATTGTGCCAGTTTTACATGGTTAGAGAAGGGGTTTTTGACTGAAGAGTCTCTAGTTTGGTTCCTTGAACTGGAAGGAAAAAATGTGAGCAGGAAGAGTGAATGAACAGAGTCTTCCCTGTTCTCTACACCCACAGCTGAAGTGCCCTTGAGCAACTCACCTACCCCCAACTGCTCCCTGGGTGTTGTGACTATGGCTGTCCACTGCCTCCTATCTCCTAGTGTGTGTATGTCTGTGTGTGTGTGTGTATGTGTGTGTATGTTTGTGTTTGTGTGTGTGTGTACTCAATGCTTCAGCTGGGTAAGGTTCCCCTCAGGGATGTATATAGTATAACAAAATAAAATATATATTTTTTAAATTGCCCATTCTTGCTTGATACAAGACTTCAACCTCTCAAAAGTTTGTGGTTGCTTTTGTCTGATTCAACAGTTCATATTGCACTTTATATTTTCAATAAAAGACAGAGCTGAACTGTTAGTAGGCCTGTCAAGGACACATACTCGGGTTCTACATAGCCTGGCAGTCTTCCTGAAATTGCCATGGCCATTCAAGGAAAAGATGTTGCCTTGATAACATATGTCTCTCTCAAAAATATGCCTACCTTGACACATGTGTAAGTCACCTATGCTGTGGGCACTGATGCATCCCCATGGCAGATATTGGCTTTTGCATCTTTTACTAAAAAAAACAGTCTAGGTCATCCATTTTGTCTTTGTCCCCCAAAAAACAATCTAATCTAAACACAGCAAACATTCAATTGTGTTTCAGTCCATCTGAGATGAGCTCAGGCCCAGAGAACTGAGCAGTGTTTTTGCATAGAATTGATGTACAGCTTTCTCGTTGTATAGTGCAGTTTCATGTTGCATTTCTTGATGCAGCAGGAGACTGTGGTAAGTGGCAATGTTTTTTCCAAAGTCCTCCCGAGCCTATTTATCATGGTAGCATGCAGTGATTTCTGAGGCTCAATGGGCACAAACACCTTCATCAGTGGTTCTGGCCTTGCCCTATACAGACTAAGGTTTCTCTATATTCCTTGTATCTTTTCACAATATTATGTACAGTAGATGGTAAAAGACCTGAATTCCTCACAATCTTGGTGTGAGAAATGTTTTTGCACTGACTCATAACTCTCTCATGAAGATTTGTGGATGCTCCATTTATACCCAATCATGATCCTTTCACCTGTTGTCCTATCACCTGCTTATTGTGGATTGTTTCTAAGTGATGACGCTTGAATATTCTATAAACTTTTCACTATTATCTTGCCCTGTCCAAACGTTTTTGTATGTTAAATTCAAAGTTTGTTCATTACAAATACAGTTCATGCATTTTTCAATTTCTATCCCGAAATGGGATTTGTTTAATAGTCTTTGGAAACAGATTTATTAAAAAAAACATAATATTAATTTAAATGTATAAATGTTATATGCTAAAATGTTTGATGATGAAATTCAATTTAAACAAATTTTGATGCTGTTTAAACCTGATAACATTTTCAGCATTTCAGGAGGTCCATGTCAGCCTGGCTCTTCAGAAATACATTAAACCTTAACAGACACATTAGTGGCTCACTAATACAGTAAAGTAATTAGAACTCATTTTGCATGGTTTTCCATCATAATAAAAAAAATTGTAAAGCAGTTTACCGCCTAAAGCTTGCAATATTTTAGCTCACCATGCTAAAAAACTGTAAGACTTAAAAAGAAATTTTTTTTAGCTGTTACAAAATGTATTTTTAGTTCACTGGCATTCAGCAAGCTGTATGGGCTTTGAAATAAGGCCATGCTGAAAGATGAGAGAAGTGCAGAGCTGTCTCAAAAGACCAGTCTTATTTGTGTGTGCATGCATGTGTGTGTGTGTTCCTGCGTGTGTGTGTTCCTGAGCTCCTCATCCCTCATCCCCGTAAGCGTGTGCGGGTGCCAGAGATGAAAATTGATCTTCCTCTTTGATGCCCTTCCAAGGACAATAATTGGAAAGAATAATATGCAATTAGCAGGACAATAATCAGGTTAGTGCATGTATATTTGGGCCATTTGGTCAATGATATGCATTGTTGTTGCTTGATGTTGCATTGAGGCTAGTATTTCAAAAGATTAACTGAGTCATGTTTTATTATTGCTCATTCCAGCAAGTGACTGGGCTTACTACTAATGGGCGGCCAAAGCCTATTACAGGCCTAAATGCAATAAACTGCTTTTTTGGATGATGTATAAAGTGTTTCGGTCTAGACAGGCAGATCTAGCATCACATTTGCAATTAATCTCACCAGTAATGGGGAATTATGACATATTTTCAGAATTTGGTGATGATGTCAATTCAGAGTGTTTTATTGTGATTTCACAGTGGTGCTGATAGAAACATGAGGTATGCAATGCAATTTTATGTGCTATGCAAAATAACCTACAAGTATCTTCTGAGTTTTAAAGTAGTCTTAATAATCTTAAATGTATATTTATTTTAAATGATTAAAAACTACATTTTAGGCCAAAACTATCACGAAACAAACTTTCAGACAACAAGCAGTGCATTATGTAGCTTTTAGAAGTGTTCAACTCTTCAGATGCCTGCTTCCTATCTCCAATGCTGTGAACAATTAGTTTCTATAACTGTCAATCAAACCACTCTAAAAAAGACTTGATTTATATTTTAATGAATTAATTATGCAGATATTTTGATAACATGACAAAATTCCTCTTTAACAGAACAGGGATATCATCATTATCATCATTATTCAAGAGTTGGTTACTCCTGCTGCTTTCAAAAATCCCCAGAGAAATAAGCAAATACTAGGACACCAGGACTGTGCCCTCTAAGTGGAATAGATGACTGCTCAGTGATCATGCTCGTGGTCTACTATGATTCTGTCAGTCCAATAACTGCAATTTTAAATGTATTTATTAATTTACTTGTTTACTTTCAGAAATTAAAAATAGTATAAATAAGAATCTTTATACACAGTTGTGCTTGAAAGTTGAGAATGTTCTATAATTATGTATAATTATGACCTAAAATATCATCAGATTTTCTCAAACATCCTAAAAGTATATCAAGAAAATGCAATAAAACAGAGGAGACAAAAATATTATACTGAGTCATTTATTTATTGGAGAACAAATAAATTCTATCCGCAAGTGTTAAACATTCAAGTACCACTGTAAGCTGTAAGTGCCTTATTCGCATAATGAGGGTATTACTCACGTGTGACATTTATGAAGCACTGGTGAAAGTGACAGAACAAAGTGGATAAAAGATGGAAAAAAATAAAAAATTGTTCTTCGTTGGCACATGTAACACATACGCATATTGTGTTTTACTTACCACTAAACAACTATGAATATACAACTTAAAAATGCAAGTTTGCTTGAGCCACTCTAATGCTAAAATATAGCCAACCATTAAAACTGTAAACTAATAGAAACTTTCATTAAATGTTAAACTGCTGAACTTCTCACTCCACTAAAATCAAATAAAAATAGTTAATTGTATTAGACTCTACATATTTTAAGTCAGTGGTTTCAAAAAAGTGTTTTTAAAAAGTGCCCACTGGAACGTTCACTAGGCAACCTAAAGGAGTTCTTCCATGACATCACAGTCATTTCTACAAAACCTTGTCTCTCCATTTTGTTTGTTTGTTTGTTTATATAATTTACATTGTGTGAATCAATGTCATGATCAAGGACCAGTAGAAAAGATTTAATATTAAAATAAAACAAACATTTAACCCTAACTTAAACTAAATCCTTTTTCCTTTATTTCCTACATTTTGTTTTTTACCATTTTGGAGGTACAAGGTTTTGTTCTAACAGGAACAATTTACAATCTTTAAATATATATGCCACAAAGGTTTTTTTGAGTGATACACACAAAAAATCATGTTTAAGAAGAGACTGATGAGTAAAAGGTAAATAGTAAACAGTACCAACTAAATTTTAATGCACATAATCAGCTATGAATATGACACCAAGTCAAGGTTTGTAATAAAGAGGTGAAAAATGAATATGACCTTCAGCAAAATCTGGGTCAGTCATCAAAGAGTACAAGTTATGTAAACCTTGAGGAATATCACACATACAGACATAATACATATACACAAATGAAAATTACTAGAAGTTCATGAAAAGGAGATTTTTTTTTCAAACATTGATTAAGTCTGTATAGCTCTAAATATAATTTTAGGCCATAAACTATGGAAACAGGGAGATCATGAACCTGTGTAATAAGGAGGCTAGAGCTTGTTGCTATTGGTCACAGAGGGAGGTTATGAGCAGGTACATTTCAGAAAGCTTTTCATTACTCCTGTGTAGACGACAGAGGATTTTAACCAGTAAGAGAGCATGCTTGGCACAAAAAGAATGAAACTGTACTTAATGCAGGATTTTGTCCTCTATGACTTCCCCTCTGAAATCCAGCTTCCAAAGACTTTTAATATGAGAGAGTAAATCAGAAGAGATTCAAGTATGCATGGACGATATGATATCCTTTTCACTACTGACTGAGCTTAGAAAGATATCTATTTTTAGATTTTCAGGTTGGGTGGAAATGACTGCTGCAGACAAAACTATGTATCTGTCAAGATAAAAAACCTTTATTTTATGTGAAGATTCTCTACTCAGTTAAAAATATCTCTGTCACACTCACATCTCACTGAAAAGCACCTTCCATTTAAGAGAATTTCTTAATAAACCAATAAGTATATATTATTAGGATGAAGGATTTTTCACAGCACAGATGCAACACAGTGAGGGTAGTGGCAGTGTGTGTTTGTGTGTCTGTGTATGTGTGTTTGTGTGTGTGCTGCACAGAGTATATCACACAGCAGTGCTGCTGGAGTTTAAAACACTGAGTGCACTTACTGTCCACTTTATTACACACTTCTTACCTAATGGCTCCCCATGTAGATGTAGGAGTTACGGAAACTGCAGTCTGTGTTAGTCGTGCTCTAGTCCTTCATCAGTGATCAGTTTCTGATCAGAGGACACTGATGACTGATTTTTGGTTGGTGAACTATTCTCAGCAGTGACAATGACGTGTTCAAAGCCTCCGGCAGCACACACAGACACACACAGACACACACGCACATACACGCACACACAAATATACTACCACTGTGTCACTGTTACTGCTGTATTACCACCATTCACTGGTATTCCTGGGACTTGACCGTTGAGGAATGGGGTAAAGGGGAGTATCATATGACACACAAAATCAGATAGAAAACAGTGTGTAATTGTGAACTTCAGAGTGTGATGTGATAAATAATGTTGGAATTGACCATAATCGCAGATATCAGAATCAGAATTAGAAAATTTTATTGATCCCGGAGAAAATCGCTTTAAGGTCAGGTACTTGATTAAGTGGGTGATTGGTTTGTAGAGCTGCCATCTACACTGTTTATAAAGAAGAGCTCTGTAGAAAAGATTCTAAATAAAATAAAATGTGTCACATTAAGACACACAGAGTTGATAATGAAAAGACAACAGAGCTCTGTTTTTCATCAGGTTTTTTGGCTCAGATGTGTATCAAAGCAGTGATCTCTGCAAGTAAAGGGTGAAAGGGTTAATAAAAGAGTGCTGGTTAACATCTCCTCCCACCTGGGTCAAGCTGAAACGCTGTGCCTGGTACAGTGCAGTGCCTTCATCCTTCAAAACAATGACTAATCTACACCCCCCGGGATGGCCCAACACACAGAGCCTCAGAGGAGAGCCCTGTTGCCAAAACAGCGAGGGTGGGAATTCACGTGTCTGAGCGTAACTGTGTTTTCAAGGACTTTTGGGTGGTTCATGTAGTAGAGCAGGTCATTAGTCCTAAAGTGCTAAAATGTTACAGAAAAGAGTTGGAAACCACTTGGAAACATATGGAGGTCATCAACATTCATTGGACACTTTCCTCCTGAAGATCTACTTTCCTGCCATGTTTAGCACCAGTCTATATCTAATATGCTGCCCTTTCACTCATTAACAGATGTTGCAGACTCTACAGAAATGCATCTTCAGGACCAGGGTTGGTGACCAGTGCTTTAGTGATTCTTCGTTGGCTAAGAGATATTGCAGTCAACAGCTGTTCATTGGCCATGGTGGTAGGCAGTTTTTCAAGTGAACTGCCCCATGTGTCTGTTTAACTAATTAAATGTTTTCATTCAGAAGAGTAGCTAAAGTTTAAGCGTTAACCTAAAAATAGGATTAGGTAGAAAAGGATTAATTCCATCAAAGGCCATTTGGGAATGTTCAGCAAAGCAAGCTTTTAATCATACAACTAAAGGTTTTTCAGGGGTACAGCTAGAACAACGGCGATTCTTGTTAGGACAATTAATAGGATTTAATCACAGCAGCAGGGTAGTGGCTAAGGCCTCAGACACATGCTCCCAGACAGAAGTGTTCTTCGGTCCCACTGATTAGTCTACCAACTAATCTTATCCCACTGGTGCACAAAGCTTTTCTTTTTCCCATGAACAATGGCCGTACGTTACTGGGATTTCAAATCCACTGCCATCTTATCCATGACATCATTGTTTGTGCAAAGAAAGGTGCTCAAAGTGCAAATGTAGGTTATTTGTTTTTACTAATTTCATGGACTTCTGTAAACAAAATATAGGTAATGTGAAAAAGAGCAGGTGTGAAAGAATGAGCCAATCTGGTCCAAAAATAGAAGATGTACTTAATCTTTCACCAAAAGTTAAGTATTTATGTCGCTCAGCCATGACATTTGGCATCTGAAGTTCTTACCTGTTTTACCAGAGCTACGAGGCTAATGTAACTAACAATAACAGAAGATGCCATACTAATTAGCATTGCACATCTTGCATGCTAAAATACATTTTTAAGTAATTTTAAATAGACTGATACAGATTGTTGCACTGCATGGCATACTGTTTCTATTTAAAAAGGAAATCTCACTCTATGTTTAAAGGAGTTGGTGTGGCGGATCATACTATTGCCCTCCATTCAGCAGGCTGAGGCCTGAACCACAGAACGCACTGCAGTTAACCAATTTTGGACCCTGTGTGAAACTCCAACCACTACACGTGTAACATGATTAAAACTGTAAGTTGTTCTGCATAAAAGATCTGCCAAAAGCATGAACATAAAGGGTTGTTTTTATTAGTGATGTCACCTTTAACCTGATACTAGTGCCATCAGCATCATCACCTGACCAGGATGCAAAAAACGTTTAATAACTGCTTACTTATAGCTAATGTAAGAAGAAGTTGTCATACTGAAATGTTGCCTGTTTGTGTAAACACTGTTAGTTTTTTCCTCAGGGAAAGCTGAAAGGCTGCAGCAGTGAAATGCGGGAATGCAGGATATCTGCGTGAATTCCTGGGCACATTTTTGTGACAGAGGACCATGTGTAAAATGTATGGAATTTTTGATAAATTCTTCCTGTTAGTTCATCATGCTTAACATTTTCTTATAAAAACCTTTAACTCTGAACAATCTGAATGCTTTCTAAGCATTGATGCAACACCACATTTTTAGTACTGGAAAACTCATAGTCTCAGTGTTAGAATCAGAATCAGCTTTATTGGCCAAGAATGTTTGCACACACAAGGAATTTGTTTCTGGCCAGTAGTGTCTTTCTAGTACTAGTGTGTAAGACAATGTGCATGTAGGATACAGAGGTAGATACAGTAATATACATCACAATACAATACACATTTGGTACAATACAATATGATACATAATTGACAATATGCAATACAGAACATACAATAGACTATGCAGACTACAATTTACAATATACAATATACACAATATGCATATATTGAACAATATACAGTGCAATATATGGAATATACACAATGTACAGTAAGACATACATACATATATTTATACAGTATGCAATATACAGTAATATACTATATTTAGCATATATACAATTAACAGTAGACTATATAATGTACTATAGACAGTACAATTACAGTACAATGTTTACAGTGTGTGAATCAATGACTAATGTGAACCTTCTAACCAAATATCAATGTTGAATCTCTTCAGGTTTCTCTAAATGCCAGTGTTAATCCAGGTTTATTTTTTAAGCACTTACCATAAACCAATGCTTTTGACCATATTTTAGTAAGTAAATGACAGCCTACTGTATGGGAAGGTTTTTACGTGATAGTAACTATATTTTTTTATGCAAATGTATGCTGTATATAATCTCTCTATAGTCTCTCTATATCTCCCTGTTCTCAAATGTCTTTTTTCTTCTTACTATTTCATTGTTTTCTGTGCAAGTGTTTAGCACTATTTGAGGCCATTCACATTCAAGGCTTGAGGTTCACTCTGGGGTTATTGTAATACCTGTCAAGACATAGAATGCCTGCTAGCCAATTATCTTGTTGTTGCTCACTGGTGATGACACTTTAATCCATACACTATTTTTTGGGTGGAACCTCTTTTTCAGAAATCTTTCTTTTCTTGACAAACAAGAACGCACCTTTAACTTATCATATTCCATGCTGAATGTTTTTCGCAATGCATGGTGCACTTGTCTTCTGTCCAGGCATGTGTGCATGTCGGTGCATTTGGAGATAAACCATGTGCGTGACTGAGTGCTGTTGCTTTTGTTGGGTGCCAACAGAGTGATCTTATAATGCCCACATTTGCCTTGAGCCATTCCTTCACCAAAGCCCCCACAATGAGAAAGTGGTGACAGTTCCCTTTACATGAATGGAGTTATTGCAGATAGAAAGGACAAGGAGGGGACAGCAGACTGGAGTGATGAGTATATGATAAATACTAGGCATCTTGGAGGATCCCTTGCACTCAAGAGATGATTATCCATCTCAAAAGACTCTAAAACACGACATATGGCGGCTGTACAACATGTCTTCACAAATGTGTTTCGAACTGCGGAAGACCCTCATTTCCTGCAGAGCACAGCAAAATGTCACATAATTTCCTGAGAAAGCAGAGCCAACATTGGTCTGATTGTTTACAGCTATGAGTTAGCTAGTGCATTTATGTCTAACTGTAATGTTATTTAATATAACATGATGCAACACAACATAGCCAGCGCGAAAAGGAACGTGATCATCTCTGGAAAGCTGCCAAACATGTTTTCATTTAATTTTTTATGCACAGAAACTGAATCAACCCAAGCTTTAAAATGATCAAATTTACGCAATGCAGAGAATCAGTTTATACATGTTAGGTATTTGGGAATTTGAAGTTTGTATCACTGATTTTGCATTGGAGCAACAAGTGAAAAGCTAAATTAGCATTGTGCAAACAATGTGCCTACATGTCACATATTTGAATCAGTTCATGTCAGATTGCTAAGTAATCTTAAATAGCCTTGCTTATGTGGTTCTTGTTTTTTTGCTGGTTGTGGTGTGTGTGGTGAATGGGGTCAAGACACTCACTTGCCAGGACTCCCAAAATCCCATTGTCAACACTGGGGTGGTAGCAATACCAACAGCACTGGGATGGTGAACTCTTGCACATGCTTACTTTGAGTCACATGAAACCAACTACTGTGTCTTTTTAAACTCCAACTTACACAACATTACAACTTGGTTGGAGGGGAACACAAACTACCAATTCTGTTATGTTAGCCAACACCTGGCCATGTTGGCCATCATCTCACTGTGTAATAGTGGGGAAAGTGATAGCCTTTGTACTCACCAAGAGGGAGCAAAATCTTCCGACGATAGGGCCAATGCTTTGGCAGTTGTGCCACTTGGGAGCCTCACTTATGTGGTTTCCAGCACTGAGTGTATTCACATACTAAATGATATATAAAACATATTTCCAAACAATGGTAAAACCAAGGCTCAGTGTATTCATGCTTTTGTCCATTTTCACAGTATAATAGACGTTCTCAGAAGTCTGTTAAGGAAGTCTGAGAGGACTTTAAATTGTTTGAGGCATGTGTGATTGTTTAGGCATGTAGCTTGCATGTCTAACTTGGCAGGTACTTGATCACATGGAAGGATGTATAGTCTTGATAAGTCTTATCTAAAGCTATGTATGGCTTGTGACCACTTTAGATGTCCAGCAGTAGCAGCAGACAAGGCCTTGTGCTTCTCCAGAGGGAGGAAATTAGTGACGCATTGCTCTTCCTGAATATGAGAGGAAGGGACAGCAATTAGCTGCATGCTTCCATTCTGTGTCCATTAACCAGTGTCTCTGCGGACACAAGTTTAAATGATTTGGTTTAGCTGTGGCCTTCAGCTTCACATGTGAGCAGAGAAACACAGAGAGATGCCAAAGAGTTAGAAATAATATCTTGAGCTTAATTGGATTTAAACCCAGATCAGTTTTCAAAGTGGTGATCAACAGTATGCGGAGAGTTTTGGCAGTCATCAGTAAATGAGGCAATATAATCAAGGAGCAGATGGAAACGACATGCTATGCACAGTTTGGTACTGAACAACAACCTAACTCTACCATGGACAACCAAGAACCAGTGCTACAATGATCTCCAAAAACACATTCTTAACAGATTAATGAACCAAGTAGTAAGAATTATGTTATGTTTCAGCCTGTTCCATTAAAAACAACTCTTCATTAAAACATTCTCATTCATTTTCCTTCATCTTCTCCTTCTTCAGACAGAGTCAGCGTTTGAGTGAAAGTGAAATGCAGTTCTCCAGAACGCCCTGCTTTAAAATCAATAAGTGCAATAAATACAGGCAGTAAACTATGCAGTAAGCTTCACAATAAAGTATGCAAATTGTAAGTAAGGCTTCATGTTTGCATAATTTATTGTGCAATGTCAGTAATGTCAAGACAACTGACAATAAATTCAGAGAAATGGGGACTTCCAGTCCTGATATTTCCTTTAGAGAATCAATCTTTACATAAAAAATATCAATACTATATTTTTACTAATACAAATCAATAGTATGCACCCTTGCACAAATTACAAATACACTATAGATTAAATATGTTTTTATAAAATTTAGTGCACAATTACATACTTTTGTGCTGTGCTTTGTTTCTTTGTTTCTTTTCTATTAATTTACATCCTTTTTGAAAAAACACTGTTAAAATAATGTGAACATTTAAAGGTGAAAAGACTACTAGTAATGCTCCCAAACTGGAAAAGACCTCTTTAAATTATTTTACATTCAAAGTTGAAAGAATGTAAGGATGTTTTTATGTGGCTTTGATTTTAATACAGTAATTAATGTTGCAGTCAGCCACTTTACTGGGCAGCTATAATACCAAAATAAAGGCTTCAAATGTGATTTTTATATGTCATCACTATCAGAACAACACCCTCCAACTCAAAAAATGTAACTTTTAATGTAATTTAACGTAAAAGATGTTGAGACTATTGGTCAACATAATATTTTTACTTAGTGTAAAGAGCATCCGTCTCTTTAAACTCTGTCAGATAAATAACAGATAGCTTTGAGGCTTTGTTGTGACAGAAGCCATTTTCATATTTGATCCCCAGTGTTATTTATTCAGTAAGAGAAAATAATACACATTGTATAGCCTGAGCCAGATTGTCATGCCATTATTTACTAACTAGTAATGTGAATTTTGTCTCTGCTGCAGCATTTTCAGTATTAAGAGATTTAAACTGTACCATGACATTAAGAGCAAGCAGGTGTTGCTGACTGATGCTGCTGTTTGACTCAGTTCTGCTATGAAAATGTTCATTTTGGTTGAAGAACTCTTGTGTTGTTCAAATCAAACAGTTCGTCTGCATGTTTAATGTTTACAACAGAGGTGTAAAATTCCTCCATCAATTCTATGATCTCTTAAAATGACATCAGCGTTTAGCAATGCCTCACCTTGGCATGAAAGAAAATATTAACTGAAAACACACTTTAGTCTCTAAACCTCAGTCTCTTATTACACTTTAACCCAGTTGGGCCATTATATCATCTGCACTACATCATTGTGGTTTTTCTGCCAAATGTTTTCTGAGCTTATAGCTGCTTTAACACGTATTTAGAGCAGAACAGTATTAACAGTATTAAGTGGTTTTAAAAAAAGACCCTGCACTGTTTTATGTACTTAAGTAGCTCTGCATTTTTAGGTGCTTTCCAACAAGCAAAAACAATTTTATTATGGAAGACCTATACTGATAGAGTTGACGAGAACTCGTTTTTGTCAGTTGTTTGTTACACACACCCAGCCTAATGGCATGGAGATGTGTGTGCTGTAGAACGTGATACAGTGCATGCACTGAAAACGTGAGAAAGTCAGTGATATTAAGTCTTAGGTGTCATAGCGTGCAAATGACTGACTGTATCATTACACTCCTCTTGTAATAGTGTACACAAACAGGAGAACCGTCAGTTTGTTTCTCTAGGAAAACACATTCCAGGACACCTTTGATATTCATGACTGAGAAATAGAAATCTGGCCACAGCTGTGGCATTGTTCTGTGTCGGGTAGAAGTAAAAAATAAAGAGCATTGTGTACTTAAGTGTGTGTGTGTGTGTGTGTGTGTGTGTGTGTGTGTGCGTGTGCGCATGTGCGCGCATGTGTGTGTGTGTGTTTTTTTGTGGGAAACATTAACATTTTGATGCTGTGGCTACTTTTGTCTGTTAACCATATGAATTACGAAGATGAAGACGAAGAAGCAGAAAAAAGCAGAAAAAGAAGAAGAAAAGGACAAATAAGAATTTATATTATATAATTATCCAAAATTATTAGCATCACTGTTGTTGTTGTGAATATGATTCATTTTATTGTTTATAAATCATATTATTTATAAGTCATATTTTGTTTAATGAACACTAATACAGTTTTTATTGAGATTAAAGTAAAAGAGACATTATGTATGCTTTTGGTTCCTGAGTGTTTGGTTTGGGTTAAGCTGCACAGCAGCATTTATGTACCCAGAACTGTATACTACCATAGTAAACAACATGTTAGCACGTAGCACCACCAATAGTAGTAAATTCATTAGTGTAGAACATATGGAATGTATAACATCACTGACAGCCTAAAACCTCTTGTCTGCATACTGATAACTTTACAAAAGAAGAAAAAACTTAGAATGGGACAAGATTTTGTATCGGTCAATGTATCACTACATTTTAGCACAGTCTAAAAGGCAACTGGTAATTTCAACCTCGGAAAAAAAGGCAGATACAAGATTTTGTCCCAACAGCAACAATAACTATAGCGTTGTATAAATCACACACAAAAAACAAAAAAACTCCTGTATGTGTTTCTGAGCGTGTGTGTGTGTGTGTGTGTGTGTGTGTGTGTTTACCATATGCTAACACTACACTGAAAATGATCTAGTGCCAAAATATCCCTGTGCCACACCAGGCAGGAGAGTCCCAACATGAATTAACCATGCTAAGACATTTTAATCACCACTGTATTTGTCCATGGAAAACGTCATCAGTCATCTTAATCATCATCATGGCCTTGTGTTAAGTATCATTATCATAAATAGGGGCAGCACTGTGTGTGCTCAGCTACAATACTTGCAAAAAGGACAGCCAAGGATTGATAAGCCAGGCTATAGTAACCTGGTCAAGGTCACCTTCACATGCTGGCGGTTAGTGTTATCTCCTGTGTGCTGGCTGTCCTCATCATGCAAACCAACATAAAATGCTTCTTTACACTTTTCACACACCTCATATAGTAATGGGTCAGTAAAGATGTGTTTGTATAGAAGGTAGGAAAATGCAGAGATGCCACATAAGGAAAAAAACCTGCATGTTTGTGTGTATATATAGTAAGATTTTTATTTTATAGTGTTTTATTTTACGTATTTATATTTT
>JBBPDA010000037.1:4170786-4199317 GCA_037974385.1 Arnoldichthys spilopterus
CCCTCCCCCCCCCCCCCCCCCCCCCCCCCCCCTCCCCCCCCCCCCCCCCCCCCCCCCCCCCATCCTACTTTGTAGATACAAAGTTTTGTTTTGACAAATTACATATTCATGACAATATGCCTGATACAAAGTCATTCTGAAATGTAGGCCCATATCCAACTTTTTTCTTATAATATAGCTTTCCCCTGATGTCAACCTATGATGCTTATGTCTTTAATAATGTCAATAATAATTAATTTTAAATGACCATTTCCCAAACTTTCTTAATTTATATTAAACAACACTAATATATGTAAATAACCCTGGCACCAATTGGCTGCCCTGTATTGTGTGTGATTCAAAAAGTGGTCTTGGGTAAAACAGTTCTAATAAGTCTCTCTTAACCTCTCATAATTTCTCAAATATTTATCTCTTAACAGTAACCCCCCCCCCCCAAATTTTCAAAAATATTAAAAGGTTTTCATATATATAGATATTTAATTTAAAAAGATGTAAAGGGCAACAATATGGGCCCTTTATGAAATGAAAGGTCACTGTAAAAGCGTTGTATTACAAACATTGCATTACACATGTCGTTCTAATTCTCATTTTAAAGTACTATTTTTGTCTGCCTATGTTTTATTTGATATGCTTTTCAACCCATATAATTTTATGAAAGCCAGTGTCCTTGGTGCTTCAGGATGCTATCTAAAATTGCCCATAATTACAACTGAATTCTATTAAGATGCATTACTGTTTTTGTCTTGGCAGGGAATGACTGCTCTTCACTGGGCGTCCTTCCATAACCGTCCAGAGCATGTGCAGGCCCTGCTGCAGAAGGGGGCAGACCCAACACTAGTGGATAAAGACTTTAAGACTGCGCTCCATTGGGCTGTACAGGTAAGAGAACCTATAACCTCTTTTTTTCTTTGTCAGATGATTTGCTAAAAACTTTACATTAAAAACCAACACATTCAGCTTAATGAAGCTGAATCACTTCAGAACATATTTATATTCTAATATAATATATAATTAAATGTACTTCTGAGTTCTTTACTTTAAATGGTCATTATCTTACTGTCTGCTTTTGTTTCTTGCCTGGTCATCACCATACTGATATTGATATACACTACTACTTCCTGCAATACAGTATTGTGCTAATAATAGATCAGGAGGTGTACTGTAGGAACAATGTGTTCCAGCTCTGCCTTTGTTCAGGCAGAGAGGTTTGTAAGTCATCACCAGAATTAGGGCATTTGTGAGAACTGTTTGCATTAACCTTCATGGCTTAATTTTCTTCCACTGCTGCAGGAAAGTTGTAGATTACGTTTCCTAAAGCTTGTTGTCTATTACATCTATATTATATTTGTAGAGTTTTTTGGTGACCTAAACATTTTATTTATGATGTATTTATTTATTGTAATCACTTACATTTGTACTTAAGAATTGGTTGTTCTGTAACATTTGACCAATAGCGTATAAATATATCTATCAGTCATAACATTAACACCACTAACAGGTAACGTGAATAACATTGACTGTCTACTTACTTTAATAAGCACATCTGTGAGGGAGATAGGATATATTAAGCAGCAAGGGAACAGTCAGTTATTGATGTTGATGTGCTAGAAGCTGAAAAAATGGGTGATCTGAGGATCTGAGCCTCTTTGACAAGGGTCTTATTGTGATGGATACTGAGTCTGAGCACCTCTGAAACGGCAGGTCTTGTGGAGTGTTCCAGGTATGCAGTAGTTAGTAACTTCCAAAAGTGATCCAAGGAAGGACAACTGGTGAATGGGCAACAGGGGCATGGGCACCCAAGGCTCACTGATGCATGTGGAAGTGAAGACTTGGCTGGTCCAATTTCACAGAAGAGCTACTGTAGTTTAAAAAGTGAATGCTGACTTTGATAGAAAGGTGTCAGAACACACAGTGCATAAGAGTCAACTGTTTCAACAGCATGACGGGGACCTGCTCAGTGTAAGACGATTGGTATTAGAATTATGGTTGATGGGTCTATTTCACGTCTAGACAAATTATTCTAATTTGAAACACTGTCTGATAAGCACTTTCGTATGGTGAATATATTGATCATGACGGGACTGTTCATAGCATGTCCCATCATCCAGAGACTTTAACACTGAATGTTTTAAATCTGGCCTTTCTCTTGCCAGAAATGTGTCATATACTCATGATTCAGAATGGTAGATCTGAAACCTGGGGCATTTTGTGTTATGACTGAATCTACTGAATGGATTGGGGGATATCCCAGAGAGGACTGAATCAGTCTTTAAGTGGTGCACACTCAGCTTTTGCTGCTTTCCCACAGGCCATCATTACTAAGTGAACAGACGAGACTCCCTGCTCTCAGTCAGTTAGCTGAGACTTCGGAGTGAGCTAAAAACACTGATGTCATGTCCGTCATGATGTTTTCCTAGATTTTGGTTTGTAAGCTGATTTTGTGCATTATGGTTTGTCCTCAAATGACAATAAAGATAAATAGACTCAAAGGGTAATACAAGCCTGTTTAAAAAACAAGCAACATTTACCAGAAATATCTTTAAGCTTTATACACTAATAATGACTAAACATAACACAGTTGCTATGACCTGAAACTTAAAATTCTGCAGTCAATAAACATTCTGAATACTGACAGTTGCACACTGTTGCTGGAGAAATCCAGCTATTCACACTAAATTGTTCCTTACTAGACTCTTCACAAGTTGTCTTCTGATTTTTTATTCATATTTTACACAACATATGCACAAAAATATGGTATGTTTGGAAGTTTGTACCATCATTTGAACCTTTAACAGAATGGCATTGCTCAACCTTTTTTCTGTGGCTTGACCTTTAATCTTATGGCTGTAACGTGCCTCCTGGGTTAGAAACAAAACAACAAAATCCAGGGATGTAAGTGCTGAACTAAAAGTGCTGTGAGCATGGACACGCGAGAGCATGCACGAAACACAAATTAGGTTCTCTAAGACCTTTATCAACATGGAAAAGGTAAGAAAATAATACAGTTGAAGTTGTCCTTCATACATCAGGTAAATGCTTATAAAAACTGCTAAAACAACCAGCACTGTAGTGAACCTGCCTGAAAGAAGATGCATGCTTACTTTGTGTCCACATACAATGAAGATGGTGGTTAGATAGACAGAAATTTTTCCAAGCATCACAGTTATAGATTTGGAGAAGTTGGGAAGAAGACATGTCCAAAAACAAATCTACTCCAGTCATATATGTGCTTTAAAACGTTTTGTGGTCACATTTCACGATGTATGGACATCGTAACTAAACTGGCTTTTATTTACAAATTTTTCAGAGTGGTAGCAGATTTATGTGCTCATTGATTCTTGATCATCACCTTGGCTCATCCATCATCAACTATGATGACGAAAACGGAAAAACCTGTGTTCACATCGCTGCCGCTGCAGGCTACAGTGACATCATATACGAGCTAGCACGCGTCCCTGAAACCAACCTGCAGGCTCTGGACGTGGATGAGCGGTAAGATAGTGTGTGCTATGCAGCATAGAGGTGGAACATCTTCACATATCATTTACATCAGTTCACAAAAGTGCTCAGGATGTGAGGCTGCTTATCATTTCCTCACCTTTCTCGTCTCCCTTTGAAGTCCATAATGAAAGTTCTGACTTTTCTCACATACTTCTGACATCACACATTATAAATTTTATCTTGGTAATTAGATATAAACACAATTACATAAAGGATCACAGAGTTTGTTACATTTTTGTGTTATTTGCATTCTGTATGGACAGGTTCTATAAGGGCTTTTTTGCCAAATTTAATTTTTTTCATGAAACCAAAACTTCATCAGTTTTTAAATTGTAACATTTAACATTTTCTGCTTAGAAGCACAAATTTGGTGTGAACTTGAACTAAATCTAAAGAAAGGCATTTTAAGGCATGTAGGCCATAGGAACCTAGATTAAATGGTGAGCTGTAATGTGCAAATGAAACCTGAACACTTTAAGCAGCAGCTGAGACATTATCTTCTCTCTCAGCTTTCTTACCATTCGGTTTACACAGGAAACTCTTAACACTAGGATCAGAGATAGTTAACATTGCACGAAAACACTGCTGCGACTAAGATTTTTATGGTAGGTATTATTGCAGCAAAACTATCTGCAAATGTGTGTGAGCAGATTTGTCTGTATCACCATTCATATTAAACTGATCTCACATGGTGGAAGTGTAGCATAAAGCATGTGCAAAACCAGAGGCCTGAGTGAGCTGTAACTGATGATTTGTCTGTATTTTAAGCTTTTATTTTCACGTTTGCAGATGTGTCTGTACACTGGCAAATCTCAGTAGACTTGCAGATCTTAGTACGCATTTACAGATTCTTTTACACATTTACAAATCTGTAAATCACAGGCATGGCTTAAGAGATGGTTGCACAACTCATCGCGCAAATCAACCGCACACATTTGCAGATAGTTTTAGTTTTTAATACCTTCAAAGATTAAGTATAACATTTGCTCAATCTTTCTGCGAGGTTTCTCAAACCACAAACATGTGCAAATAAATCCTCCTAAACCAGAAGGTTTCAGTGGAAATGTATAAATATAGTAAATCTCCTGTGAGAGCAACTATTTGGTGCACAAAGAACAGGGCAGTTAGTGTTCTCCCCAAAAACATCATGCTGCATGACAGTGGTGTGAGTTTGAAGGGCATTAGCAGGATTCCATCATGGCTAAATTGTATGAACATTTTATGACAAAAGGACCAACAGAAAATGTTTCAAAATCTTGCTACATTAAAGAGATTTTTTTTCTCCTGAGGTCCAAATAACATTTGTTTGTTTTATGTAACTAATAATAATTATTATTATTTTAATTGTTATTTATTTTCAACTTTTCTTTAAATCTTAGAATTAAACTGGTCATTTCTGTTGCTGTGTCTTTAATACTGATATGTGTAAGTGACCCCTGCTGCAACTGGCTGCACTGTATTTTTGTAGCAGTCGGAACTAAAAACTGCTAATATCTTCAGAGTGAATGGTCTGGGCTAATTGTGCAGGCCAAAGAGGCGGATTAATATGTTGGTTTTCATGACAACAAGCAGTGATTTCAAAATGGGCTGTTTTTGCAGCAATTTTGCAGCAGAATTTCGATTCATGTATTCTGAATGGTATTTTTAAAACTTGACAATGTTTTCACACTTCATCATACTTAAAAAAAAGTGAAATTTTAGTGAAATAAAAAGCATTACTCTGATATAGGAATTTTTCCTTTTTCTTAAAATGTTATTGTTTTGCTGCTAAACTGCCCATCAAACATTCAGGGGCACTTTTGAGTAATTATTGCATAAAATACCTTTAATTTTATCTTTAACTTTAATAATTACTTTAATAAAACTTTGGGTGTATTTTTCTGCACTCAGCTTCGTGTTCATCCGAGTGTCTTCTTTGGTTGGAAGAGCAGGTTTTTTAGCACTTTAGCACACATTTATGAAAGACCTGCAAGGCTTGAGTGCTTATGAGTACTGTCTTCCCAACAAGAGGAGAAAGTGTGTGGGCTTTATTCCCAACGTGTGACTTTTATCAATTGTTCTTTTGGTTCTGAAGTTTTTGCAAAGAAATGAGCAGATAATGAAACACCCTTTGTCATCATCTAACCTTTATAACCAAATCTGACTGTGGACCTGTGTTAGGACCCCTCTGCACTGGGCAGCAGCTGCAGGGAAAGAGGACTGTGTGCAGGCTTTGCTACAGCTGGGTGTGGAGCCTGGCCCCAGAGACATCAATGAGAACACTCCTCTGACATACGCCATGTATTGCGGCCATACAGCCTGCATCAAACTACTCTCAGCTGAAAAAAGGTAGGGGTCTGTATCTGAGTAAAAGAACAAACCCCATCACTTCAGTGGTACCTGGGCTGTGACTTAAACCTGCAGCCTTCCGATTACATGGGCAAGTCCCTAACCACTAGCTACCCCCATTTAATTTAACTCTGTCTGGAATGTGCCATTCAATTGGACATGGAATTAACTTTAATCATTATTCATATTTTCACTACTAACTATTACTTAACTATTAACTATGAACACTGTGAACATTATGGATAGACACATTCAATACTTAACAGTCCTGAACAATGTCTACCTTTACTGTGATGTCTGCCCTTTGTAAATCAATATGTAATAGACTTCATTCCTCCATCAGTTACTAAATATGTTGGTAGTCAATCTAACATGTAAGGTTTTCGGACCAGAAAACCAATAGGAGAGCTTGGTTGGCTGTGTCAACCTAGATACCACTGAGAAAACAAATTTTGAATGGACAGTTATATTTTGGGTGTTTCAGACTTTGTTTACAGCCAATACTTAACAAGGAAATAAGTGCAGTACTATAAAACTTGCAGAGTTTAAAAAAAAAATAAAACAATGCAATCACACTTTCTTTGACTTTGACTGTCATCACAAACTATATTTAAGTTAGTTAGATTAGACATTTTTAAAACATTTCTCAATTTTTGTAGTAATTATGCTGTTTTAAGTAATGTTAAACATTCAAATAATTAAGCCAGTATTGTCTTAAAAAAGTGTAAAAATACTGGTTACTATGTTGGGCCTAGAAAATCCATAATGGTGCTCCCAAAATGAAATATTAGAGCAAGAAAATATTTCTGTAAAACATTTTTTATTAACATGCTTTATCTTACTCGTGGGCAGGTCTGACTCAGTCCATCAGCTACACTCTCAAAGCACTGATCCCACAATCAGAAAGGAGGGCAAATTCCGTGTGCTGAACCAGATCTTCTCCTGTAAAAAGAAGAAAGAGCTGCACGCGGCACGACAGAGGGAGCTGAGCCGAGAGCGCCACCTGCAAGAGGAGACCTCCGAAGTGGATGACATCATCACCATGTTTGACTGCATTGTTGACCTCCCAGGCAAGGAGGAGAGTAGAAAGCTCCTCAACGAACCTGAAAAGCTTCACCTGCTTGAGGACTCCGCGGCCAAGGACTACAAAAGCCTGCCTCCCATACGCACTCAGAGTCTTCCGCCCATCACTCTGGGAAACTCTCTGTTAGGCAATTCACACACTGCAGCACACAGAACTGTCTCAGGGCAGATGGTCAGTCATCTGGCCCACAGGTCACAGAAAAGCAAAAGTGAGCATGACCTATTTGACAGCAGGACAAAGGGTCAGAAAGCCTCTGGGCCTACCTGGAAGACTGAATCTAGTCAGTTGTTAAACCACAAGGCTTGGATCTCACCTCCATCAGACAGGTTACTTGATAAACTTATGCACGAAACGACTAGTACCATAGATGTGCTTTGCTCCAACCACACACCTTACATTCAAAGGAATGACCAAGGTCAGACATCCCTCAACCCTTGAAACATCTGTATGACTGTGAGTATATGATCTTTATTTTGTACTTTTCTCCCTTTTCAGTAGCTCCAAGTACTCACCTTGTACCATTGAGGATGCGAGAGACTGCCTTGACTCGCAACAGCTTGGCTCCAATTCGTGACCACTGCACTCACAGATGTAAGTTGTTTCTCTGAATTCATTCACCCAGCTTTCATTGCCTAAAAAGTGCATTTTGGATTTTAGTCCTCATAGGAAGAGAAAATGCTAGTCTGAATAATGGAGGAAAACAAAATAAACACAATCTGCTACTGTCAAAACAGATTTGCAAAGTAATTTACATTACAGAAGAGTATTTGAGCAGGTTGAACATGGTACACCTAGATGGCTTTCACTTTTAGCTCTTAGATTTTTAGATGTTAAGTAACATGGGTCAATGAAAAGTACCCCATTTTGCAGCTTAGTAATTATTTTACCTTTAAATTCTTAATAAATTACATCAGAAGGCTTATTACCCAATAATTACATGAACTACATATGCAAACTGTTATTCATAAGTTATAAAAGTGTAGAATTGATGCCTGGATAAAAACTGGCCATTTTTTATCAGCATCCCGTGATTCTGTATCTGTATTGCAAAAGAGATGGTATCGTGCCGTATCTAATCAGACCTGAAAAAAGTACCAGCAGAGCTGCACAAAATGTCATAGTTCTGTTAAACAATACTTTCTCTAAACAACTTTCTGTTTTTCAGTCTCTTTGCCACCTGATCAAGTCTCTCAAGGAGTGAAGAAGTCCAAATCTCTGCCCCTCAGCTCTCTGGGACGGAGTCTTGCAGGACTCCCGCCCCCTTTATCCTCAAAAGCCCAGCGACCGAGCATTCCTCAAAGCCAGTCTCTGTGTTCCTTTCCTGCTCCTCTGACAACTGAGCCTCTACGAAACATACAAGTTCTTCCTGCAATCCCGCATCAAAGGAAACGAAGCCCTTCGCCTCCCAAACTCCAGATAACAACACAGAGTAGCTCTGACAGCTCTACTTGACAGACCTCCAGTTTACCATTGGCAACTGTAAAAGGGGTGACCTCTGCTCAGCCACACTGTAACAGACTCTGCTCAGTAAACTTGAAATGCTAATATTCTTCAGGTTTGATTGGATCATATGGAGCAAAAACTTCATGTGTGCAGAAAATCTCTTGGCAACAGGAGAAGGAAAAGTTTGAAACTCAATTTTGAAGCATTATCATTGCTGTCTGATAAAGATTATAAACCTATCAGCCTATTTTTTCATGCATTTTTACTGAGTAATTGAATTTTTTGTCAATGGCATGCACTGTGTACTCTTTTTTCTGATTTACCCTGTAACTTTAACACTTAGACATATAGTTTGAGTGTCTAATGTGAATGATTTAAAGGACTGATATTAATAAACGGAGTATAATTTTTTTTTTAAATTTTTGTTTGTCTGCATTTATATTAATTTGAAACAAAAAACATACATTTACAAAAACTACAAGGAGGACAATGGAGAGGTGGCATTTATCATGGGAATACTGAGGACATTTACCATCTTTACCACTATTTTTAACATGGGAAACGCCACATGTACTCTGTATTCAACAAGATCACACATTCCCTTAAAATTTAAAGCTCAACAAATCAGTGTGAGCCTGATCCATCAACCAATTAAAGATGTGGAAAACACTTTTTTACACTTTTAGAATCAATATCTTGAGAAGTTTATAGACATATAAATATAAAGTCACCTTCATTTGTCACATTTGTCATATTATCTTCAGTACACTTCTGAATTCAGTCAGGAGAGCCAACACTACATAAGCATTGTTCTGAAATGGGGCAAGTTAGAATTAACCCAGAGGTTGAGAGGAGGGTGTGTGGTTTGTTTTTTGTTTGTTTTGGGGTTGTTGTTTTTTTGGGAGGGGGGTTATATGTCTCATCTAGTGTACTCACTTGTGTTTCCCACTTGTAAACCTGATGACCTTTCAGGTGCAGGTTACAAATGGAACAATGAGTATTTCCTAGTTCCTGACACAACTCAAACGCAGGAAAAATGCTGTATGTGTTTTCAGGATATCACAAAAATAATTAATAATAGATGGTTTTGCTGCTTATTGTTCATACATGGATGGTTTGAGCTGGTCAGTAAGTAATATATTTTTGAAACTATAACTGTAATTTAACTTTCACGTACAGTGTCCAAGGAGGATTTAAGAAGTGGTGGTGACAACAGTGTTCATAGCATTTTCACTGAGTAATGTGCATATACATGCATCCTTTTGTATCTGTAGATATCTAGCTCTGGGTTATACAGTCAGGTCAGGCTAGAGTAGAGTTAGCTGGAAATTCATTCCAGTTGCTTTACACTGAGTCACTATTTCGTAGAAGTATCATGCCCTTTCTCTTTTTTTTCTTTCTTTCTCTCTCTCCCTGTCCTTCTCTTTCCCTCTCTCTCTCTCTCTCTATTCCTGTTTAGCCCTCAGAGCCCTCCCTTTCCCCTCCGAGGGCGCTTTCTGGCAGTGGGTGGGGAATAACTGGAAATGTAATAGAAAATATCTGACGCTTACATTTCACAGACTGCCAGCTGCGCCGTCCAATCAGAGACGGCGAAACCTCCTCTTATGCGCGCTTAGGTGCTAGGCTTGCTATCCTCGCAGAGCTGTAGAACATCTGTCCGCTCGCAGGCGCGACTGAAAGCCTATCACAGAGTTTATGAGTCGCGTGACTAACATTGACGTGACGTCCGGTTAGCAAACGCGAGCGAGCGAGTCTAAGCAGATGCCAGAAGTACAGAGATTGGGTTGTGCGGAAAAGGCCACAGGGTTCTGAAAACAGCGAGAATTACGCCTAAAAATAGCACTTATAAGTGCCGGAGGCTTGTAGGTTACTAACAAAGACAAATCTATGGATGTGTGGTGATAGGCGTCGCGACCACCCGGAGGTAATGCTGGTAGGGGTTGTTGGTTTATTGAGCTCATCGCTAAACTGCGCTTCGCTTACATTTCTTGCAAACTTGCTAATGGCTGCCTGTGGGTAAATACATGGTGAGGACGTAATCACAGCATTGTTAGCCAGTCGGGTCAGCTGAAAAGCATACTGCGCCAGGAAACTGTCGTTTAAATGATAGTGTGGCACCTGCTGTCGCTATTGTTGTAGTTGACCTGGTCACACTGATGATTAAGGGACTTGTCCCAGCGCTGACCTGTGCTGCTGCTGATGGCGATTCTATCGTTAACTGTCTTGAACAACATTTTTATCTAATAATTCGATAAATAGTAAGTAATAGTAATAAGTAAACGTGAGATCAACCGTGGTTCCTGTTTTCGTGCAGAGAAAGAGCAATGGGATACACACTTCAAATGTTGTTCAATGTTGGCAGAATCAAATAATGTCATTTCCCATGTTAAATGTCCACCCATAATAGACAAGGCAGGTTTGTTTATATAACACATATTACAGCAGACATTCAGTGTGCCTTACAGGGGATAAAATGAGCATAAAAAGAGAATTACGCAATAAATTAGTAATAAAATAAATAATAAAGATCTGTTATGATAAAAGATCAAAACCAGTCAGCAGGGAAAACATCAGAAAACATTTCTCCTTAAAGCCCTTTGTAGTTGTGTTTCTAGTAACACAGCTCTACTGAAGGTGGGTATCAGGCCTACTCCTGACTCACAGGGGCTTTTACTGCGAGACATCGACCCACATATTTCACTTGTAGTGCCGAATAAATCAGAAAAAAGATATTTATCCTGATCCTAATATGTATCTGTATTTTCTCAATTTGGGCAGGGGGATAAATATTTTGTGGTGGGCAATTCGTAATCATCAATGCATAACTTTCTTTTTACATCATGTAATATCCTATAATCAAGCCTACAGGCTACCAACAGCCTATACCTGACAGAAATGTGATCTCTTGGGTGGCAGAGTTTCACATAGGGAACTAAATGTTTTCTACTTCAAATTCCTCTTCATGTTGGGTGCCATGCATCCTGTGGTTCTTCTCATTTACTCTGGCTTTGTCTAGAAAATATGAATGATCAGAGTAAAATATGCCAGGTTCAGTGAAGCAAGGGCCAGAACCTGAAGACCAGAAGTACGATTAGTCAGTTGGGTGGGCAGTCCACACCCCTGTCCACCTCTAGGTCTGGGCATGTGTTGTTATATTGGGCATCATTAAAAACACGAGGCCATTGTAATAGAGGCTTTGCTAGATTCTGATCTGGCCTGCTGGCAAGAATTCATGAAACATTACCTGGGTATGGTTTTGCAGGCAAATGATATATTTGCTATGCAGAATTCAGGAACCAGTTTTCCTGTGTTCAGTTGAAGGCCAACATGTCTTATTATAATGTAAGAGATTGCATTTTCCAAGTACTCACACCCTGAATCACCAAGCTTCCTTTTTAGAATAAGGTATTGCAGTGTACCATATAGGTCAAAGCGTATGAGAACCAGGGAGTAAGTAGTTACATTTTCCATGACGTTTTTATGGACCTTCCTTTGTTTTTGAACTAATAATACGTTCGCCCTAACTCCACCTTTCCTTATTCATGAGAAAATGTGTATTTTTTACATTTGAACTATTTAACCTTTCATCTTTGCTATTGATCACACCTCTGACTTTTGAGGCTTACCATTTAGTTTTTGATAGAGTTAATTTAAATACAAAAGACCATAAGCTTCCAATGGTGATAAATGGTGTATGTCCTAATAGGTTTGGATGCAATTCTGTACATTACTCCATATTTAAGACTTGACTTAAGTTTGGGTTTAGGCTTTGAATGAACAATTAAGAATATTGATTTGTGAATTTTTTTCCACCAGTATTTTAGTTGCATTTTAAATGTGATTTTTAAGTAGCAAAACTAATGTGCTTCCAATTTACAAGCTTTGCATTATTACTATTATATATCATGTCATGTAATTATTGTTAAACTCCACCAATTCAAATTGCTTAGTATTAGACAATATAGGATATAGTTCAAATTGCTGCCTTCATGATTTGAAAATCGCACTCTTTAAAACTGTTATTTTGAACAAACAACAAATCATAAAAATCAAAAAATAATTTACAATTCTTCAAGCTTTTGCTTGTGTGTTTATCTTTATTAATATAAGCCACTTGTATTTTTTATGTTGTAGGCCTATAACGTTTTTAATAGAAGATTTTAAAATGTAGTTTTGCAAGGTAATAATGAATATGTGCCTGCAGAAGCATGATCTAAGGTTAAAAGAAACAGCAGGATATATGAGCATGCTTTAAGAAAAGTAAATGTTTTTGTAACCATGTAATTGTTAATACAACACAGAGGACTGAGTTAACAATGTATGCAGTGACAATAACCTAACCTTTCACCCATTATGGCATTGTCTTTTATGAAAGTCAAGTAGAAGCCTCATTATAAATTGCACTATGTTTGTTCTTGTTTTTGTGTCTTGCACATGTGTAATGAAAAAAATACATTTTCCAGGTGCTGACAGTCGGTGTCACAATGAGGACTTCACTACATTGTTTGCTGCTTATCTTCTTTATCCTCTTTGGCTGTGTAGTCGGTAAGCAAATGGTTACAGTTTGTATGTAGATGTAGGGTTAGATGAAGCTGCCACCCTCTTGTCATAATTGCCAGAAGATAGCTATTGTACTGTAAATTGTAGTATAATAAGGCCTAAACATCTGCATTCTTGTCATGTCAGAAAATGTCAGAAAATGTTTTGAATATGTTGTAGGAAAATATCTTTGTTTGAAAACTAAAATGAATTGTACCTTCTGTGTGCAGGTTTTTTTCAAGAATGTGCAAAAATACTTCCAGACTCTCCTAAAACCATTCCCGTCGAACTGGGGAAGGAATTCACAGCTACCTGTAATATTCTGCAGAATTCACAGTACACCGCTGACGATATTGAATGGGTCTTTGGAAACGTTACTGTTCCTCGAGAGTTTTACAAGAAAATAAACGAAACGGCTGTTTCTGTTACTGTGAATGTCACTGATGCCATGAAAAACCCATTAAAGTGTCATGCTTCTTCAAAGTCTCCTTCATACAAGGATTCATGTAAATATGGAATCTACCTCAATAAAGGATGTGAGTGTTCGTTTTTAAATGCACATTCATATTAATGACCAATGTGTTATGTATTTTAATGTGATTTTCTTTATCTGTACATGTAAATTAATTCAGAATGTTAAAAAAGACATTATTTTTACTTCTGTGTTCAATCGTCAGCTTTTATTACTGATTGTATTACATTTTTATCAAATTGAAAGTGTGTTTTTCAGATCCACCATTAAAACCAAAGAATCTGACATGTATTGCTGTTCAAGAAGGCAAGAAGATTTCCCCTAACCTAACATGTTCATGGGATCCAGGGACCAGAGAACCACTTCATCCCACCAACTATACACTCTATGCAAAGTGCGTATGTAGATAGCAGTGAACATTTCAAAAGAAGAAAACTTTTTTTAAGACATCTCTTAAGAGGTCATGTTTGATGATTGTTGTGACATATTCTAAATCAGTTGTTTAATGTATTATTTAATGTATTTCTCTTTTCTTTTCTAGATGTACTTCGGAGTGTAATTCTACTAGTTCCACACCACTCATAAACCGTCTCACTTTAGATTTGACGACATTCCCCATATTTATGATGCTGGAAGTGTGGGTGGAAGTGAAGAATGTTCTGGGAACAGTAAGTTCAGAAAAACTGCTGAAAGATGCAGAATATTTTGGTAAGTGAATGAAATTCGAAGATGCTAGATACCAGTTTTCTTATGTTACTCAAATGCTTTGGTGAAGAAGTAATTCCTGAAAAGGGTCTTTATTCTTCTTTTCTCCCAGTCAAACCAAATCCACCTCTCAACGTAAAGATTATTTCTGAAGACAGTTTCCCGATGTCTTTACTGGTTAACTGGACACATCCCATTCTGGACACAATAATGAAACTCAAGTACAACATCAGATACTGCAAAGCAGGCTCCAGTGTTTGGACAGAGGTTATTATTATTTTTTTATGCATATTCAATAATATTTTACTATGTAATTAATAGTAAATATATAGTGTTTATCATCGTACACCATATGGCCTTCTGGTCTGTGTGAAGCTGATTTATTTCAGTTAAATTTTAATACTGAATTTAAACTGTAGTAGTGTCTGACTGAAGGAGGCTATTGTAATAATATACTCGGTACTATGTCCTTTCAGGTACCCCAGGATGCCACAGAGGCTTATATTGAGTCCTTCAGGTTGCAGTCTCTTCAGCCGTATACTGATTATGTGGTTCAGGTGCGCTGCCGTAATAAAGAAAACATTGGTTATTGGAGTGACTGGAGTTCCAATGTGACAGCTCGTACCCCTGAAGCAGGTAAGTCACTGTTAAGCAGGACAAACAGTATAAAAGAATTACCCAGTACACCAGTAGGATTTATGATTTTTTTTCCTCTCATAAAAGTTCTGCTGAGCAGATACAGAGATTCTAATTCTAAAAAAGATTATGAAACATATGTTAATGGACAGTTGATTCACACATACACTGCTAAGATGATGTCCCATGTGTGGCAGTGTCTCAGTTGCGTTATTTGCTCATTAGTGTTTCGAAGAAAGCATGATAAGCAGCAACACAATCAAGGATTATCTGTTTGACCATTTGCTCATGATTTCCTGTTGCTGCACTTTTTGCTTAGTCCCCAAAAGCGGTCCAGATCTATGGAGAGTCTATGGAGAAGATGACGCAGCTGTGAAGCTGATTTGGAAGGTGAAATGCTTATTTATTCGGATATATTCTGTGTATACACCAATCAGCCATAACATTATAACCACCTGTCTAACATTGTGTACGTCCTCATCTTGCTGCCAAAACTTGTCTGACTGTGGTGGACTGTATGTTCTGATACCTTTCTATCAGATTCAGCATTCAGTTTTTAAACCACAGTAGCTCTTCCGGGGGGAGGACCCAAACACATTTGCAGATGTTGATAGTTCAGGTTGATTATTGTGTGTGGTTCCTTTTGCTTGAATGTTTTATTGGTGTTTCTATGTTTTTCTGTAGGAACCTGTGAAAGCCAATGGCAAAATATTGGCATATAACATCACAGTTGATGTAAAGGGGTCCAATCCTGAGAGGATTGTTGTTCACTCTAATGAGCACCAGTTACAGTTAAAAGGAGAAAGGGCTTTTGTCACAATGACTGCAAACAATTCTGCAGGGGTATCTCCAATGACGACTTTAATGATCACCAGACCTGGTCTGAGTATGTTAGCTTTACAACAATAAAATAATACATTATTAATATGCAAACATAAATAAAGGTTTCATTTTGTTACCTTCAGTCTCCCTGAGTTGTTTATATGTTTTTTCTTAGCAGGGCTTTATCCTGGAGTAGAGGAGGTGAAATTCTCAGTTCGTGATGGGCACCTGTGGGTGGAGTGGGATCCCCTCTTAAAAGGTGTCTCTGAGTTTGTGGTGGAATGGGTATCTGTCTTTGGCACCAAAAGAGACTGGCAGAGTGTGCCTGGCAATAAAAATAATACAGTCCTTAAAGGTGAGAACCTCCACACTCAGGTTTTTAAATGTCTAGTTTAAAGGAGATGTTCTTTTGTTTTAAGTGTCTTTATTAAGTTTTCCTATTATTTGTCATTTTAGACCTGTACATTTTAGATACAATGCTAAAGTAATTTTATAAAGAAATATCAAATGTACACAATTTTGTACATATCCTAGGTGTAGTTCATCACCCAATACATGTTTGATGTCCAGATTTCCTTCTTTTCTTGACTTTTACAAACACAAGACGTCAGTAATCACCTAAACCACTGCTCAGTGATGTCTGACGATAGATTTGTGCTCATGCCTGCTTTTCAATTTCATCTGTGCAGGTCATTTTGAGCCATTCAAGCGGTACAACATATCAGTCTGTCCAATTTATCGACAGTCTAAATACAGACTTCCAGGGAAGCAGGTCACTGTGCCGACTTATTTTCAAGAAGGATGTATGTATCATTCAGTTTGATTTCTATATACACACACACAGACACATACACACGCACAAATAATATAAAGGTGTGTACAAATATACAGATAAAGTGATTATACTCTACCAAATAACATATCAAATTAATATTTTGTATAAATTTTGATATTTAAAGAAACATTGAAGAAATTACCAAGATTTAAACAATGCTAATAAGACTTTAGAGAAGGCTTTAGATGCTTATGAGTATGGCAAGAAATTTTAAAAGATCTCCAGTTTTTTTACCTTTATCTGTAGGAATTGTATTAAAAAAGGTAAATGCTTGCTTGTTCTACAATATCATTGTTTATTTCTTCACCACACACACACACACACACACACACACACATATATTTATAAAAGTATACAAATATACAAGTGTACTAACTCAAGAATCTTTTTAATAAAACAAGCTCCTCTGAAGGGTCCACTTTTTGAAGTTACCAACACACATAAAAACAGTGCTCACTTAAAATGGAAGGAGATCCCAATTGAAGATCAGCAGGGGTTTCTCACCAATTACACTATCTTCTACAGAACAGGACCAACTGAGCAATGTAAGTCAAATTTGGTTAATTTTGACATGTTTTCTAATTATAAGAAATATGTTTTCACCAAGTGGATTTTAAAAATCATGCAGAGGCACAAAAAGTATTTAATCCATATGAATGTAAAGAATTGTTTATGACTTTTATGAGACATCATTGGTTTTGTTTGGCAGCTGTCGTGGTTAGCCCCGATGTCTTCTCATACAAGCTGACTGCACTGGCAAGTGAAAGTCAGTATTTTGTGCACATCATGGCTTCTAACATGGAGGGCTCAGTAAACAGCTCTCAGTCCAGTTTCTACACCAAAAAATATGGTATGTACTTGACAGGACATTACATTTTAGATTCCTGTTAATGATTTTACTACAAAACACAATAATTGTAAAGTTGGCTTTTCTTTAAATTTTCACACAGTGTTTTAGAATTGAGAAGTTTTATGATTTATTGTAATTTTTTACCTTTCCCACCTTTGCTGCATCTATTTGTCATAATAGATATAACATGAGCAACACACTCTGCAGGCATTTTCACACCAGGCTACCTTATGACAATTTAGTGGTGTTATGATTCACACACAGTGTGTTATATTCAGGTGTGAACCATGTGACCTGTAAGAACGCACGTTCTTTTAGACAGCAGGCAAAGCATACATTTTCAAGACGCCCAACAAAAAGCTAATTAAAACATATTGTGAAATACTTGATGTGTCACAAACAATTCAGTCTTTACTGAAGGATGCGTTTTTGTGTCATCTCTTTTACTGTGAACTGTAGACGATGGTGAAATCGAGGTAATCGTGGTGTTGGTGTGCTTGGGCTTCCTGTTCTTCATAGTTTTCATAATGATGCTCTCCCTCAAGAACAGAGATATGTGAGTCAACACTTGTCATGTAACAACATACGTTTTGCTCTACACAAAGAGAAAGCAAACTAGAAGCTTACTGTAAAGCCTCAGTATCAAATCTTGAAGGTCTTTGTGGTTTCAATGTGAGATTAATAATTACTCAGGAGTATATACATGTTTTACTGGTGTTAAGATTAAGAATTGATTTAAGTTAAAAGTCTTAACTATTTTTGAGTGTCTGACTAATTATAGCTTTAACAGAATCTTTGTATATTACGTGGTTTGTCATAAATACATCTCTTTTCAGAATTAAGAAGCGTTTATGGCCACAGGTTCCAGACCCCTCCCACAGCACTATTGCTACCTGGTCACCTGACTGCCCCATTAGGGTGAGAACTTCATTCTGACAACAAGCAGAGTATCTGTCTGTACATACATACATTCCGATCAGCCACAATATTAAAACCGCTGACAGGTGAAGAAAATAAAATTACAATGGCATATGTCAGGGGGATGGGATATATTAGGCAGCAAGCAAAGTGAAAGTTCTTGAAGTTGATATTATGGAAGCAAGAGAAATGGGTAGGCATAATGATCTGAGCCACTTTGATAAGGGCCTTTTTGTGATGCATGAAGTCAGAGAATCTTCAGGTCTTGTGGAGGTATGCAGTAGTTAGTACCTACCAAAAGTGATCCAAGAAAGGACAACTGGTGAATTGGCAAGTGGGTCAGGGGCACCCAGGGCCTAGTGATGCACATACGGGGCTAGCCCATCTAGACAGATCCCTCCGTATTCTTGCTGTGGCACACTATGCTGACTATGACTGGGGACATACACAATATTAGGCAGGTGTTTAATGGTATGGCTGACGTACGTGTGTGTGTATATATATGTATAATGTATACGTAACCCAACACCTGGTTTACAAAATGAATTGTTTTGCAAATTTGTTTCATTTTATTTGCTTCTGTGAAAACCTTTCAGCTTTGTTGAAGTAGATGATTACTGTTTAGTAATTATTTGCCCTTTTGATGTTGTTTTTTTACAGCCTAACCCAAAGTCTTAAAGTAGTAGCACAATAAGAAGCTTATATCTTTTTGTCTTCTCTCAGGCGGACACTCAAAAAGAAGCCACAGTACCTGATGTGAGTGTGGTGGAGGTGGATGTGTTTGACAGGAAGTCCTTATGTGAAGAGGACAAAACCATGTTACCACTTAAGAAGGATAAATACTCCTCAGAGGAGCACAGTAGCGGCATCGGCGGCTCATCCTGCATGTCTTCCCCACGCCAGAGCGTTTCTGACAGCGATGAGGGTGACTCAGGGCAGACCACGGCCAGTACAGTGCAGTATTCCTCTGTGGTGGCCAGCGGATACAAAGGCCAGACCCCCAGCCTGCAGGCCCCCGTTTTTGCCCGATCTGAATCCACGCAGCCTCTCTTAGACTGTGAAGAGCATCCGGAGCATCTGCTAGACAGCAGCAGCCACCAGAGAAACTCTTACTTCAGACGAGGCAGAGGCCTGGACCAGCTGCAGCCAGAAGAGATGGAGGAACCAAGCTGCTTCAGTTCAGCTGAGGAGGAGGACACACCCACTCTTACAGAGGATCCCCCAGATCTTACACCTGGTTATATGCCACAGCAGAGCGGCTACCGACCGCAGTAAGAGGACAATTGCTGCCACATCCCAGTGTTAACACAACCTTGTGCCTTCATTTAGTCACCATTTCATTAATGCATTTAAATGACTATTATGGTTTCACACTGACTGCTGCTTAACCCAATATTTTTTGGATTTTAGCTGTTTTGCCTTGATTCCCATTGAGGTAAAGTTGTGTAAACTGTTGGCAGGTGAAAAACACGCACAGGAGCCTGACAACATGAGTTGCTTTTCATATGCTAATTTTATTTTTGGTTTTTACTGAACAAACTATTTTTATACTGTGTTCTGTGTCAAAAGTTCAAGATACTGCATTTCTAATTTTTTTTGGTTTGGCAACAAGCATCATGAAAAAATTGCATGTAATTAGAGAACATACTTAATTTTATCAGTTGCATAGAATGCATAAATAGAATGTGTTTTCTTTTTAAATCTTGAAGATCCTCAGTTTCTTACTTTCACCAATGTGTTCTTACCCCTGCATACCTGGACCTCTTACTATATAGTGGTCAAAGAGAGTTACATGCAACATGCATAGAACACATTCTTTAATATGAATGAAAATCGAGGTGAATTACACTTGACCTTAAAGCCTTTGAAACCTGAACATCTGTGTCTGGCAGTGTTGAGCCTCACAGTACTGAACAAGTGAAATTGGGAAAAATTACACCATTTTACTTTATTTTTCAGATATTCTTGCACTTTTTGCAACATGGTATGCAGCATTGCCAAGCCTGTTCCACATGAATGTTGATTTTGTCTATATATATATATATATATATATATAATGTGTGTGTGTGTGTGCGTTTGCGTGTAAGAAAATCAACACTACATTATCTTTGACAGACAAGAAACCTTTTAATGCATGCCTTTAAACACATGTATCCATTTCCACTATCATGTAAAATTCATCACTGATATTACACTTTCTAATAATCTTATGAGAAATAAAACCTCATTTATCAAAACGTCTTACGCTTAAGTGCATTTAGGAAGTACAGTAAGTGCTTCAGAAGGTGCTACACAACACAGTAAGGACATGTATTAATGAGAATGTAGATGCATGTTAATGACAATTCAGAAAAAATTAAGCTAATAGGATGCAATAGAGGCCTGTAATCTTTCGAATTTTCAGTAGCTGTTACAGCAAGATTGTTGTATAGTGTTATGCAAAAGTCTGGACACCCAAGGTCTAATTGCCATGGGCAGTAGTGGCCTAGTGGTTAGGACATTACCCTTGAGACCTGAAGGTCGCAGGTTCAAGTCCGGACCCGGGCACCACTGAGGTACCCTTGAGCAAGGTACCATCCCACTACACTGCTCCACATCTTGGAAGTCTCTTTGGATAAAAGCGTCACCAAAATGTAATTGCATTTAGTGAAATTTCTGAGTTAAAAGAAGTAAAGAGACAACACTTAAGCACATTTGAATTCACAAGTATGTTTAATTTGCTGAATTTAACTTTATATGGCTTGGTAAAAAGTTATGGCTCTTTTATTACATATATTTTATTTTTTACAGTTTGTTAAATTCAGCAAATAAATACAACTTTTGAGCACTAAAATGCCACATTTTATTTACATACAGTTTAGAGGTACAAAGGCAGTAACCAGTCTGGATTTAAACTTTAAAGTTGCAGCAGAAAGCTTAGTAGTGCTTGAGGTAAGTAATAATGCCTTACTATTCTAATACATGCAGAGGAATGTCACAACATTGTCCCATTACCTTAAATAATTAATTGCTCCTTACTTGCTTTGACCTTTACCATGTTCAAACATGTGCACTGTCACATAGGTGTTAACTAGGGCCATATTTTGAAACTTTTGTTTTAGCAGTGTCTCTGTTTCCTCTAAAGAGTGAGGATCTGAGTTTCCTTGCAGAAGTTTCTTCGGTGAGTCCACAGTGCTGGGCATGGTGGATTGGTTTCTGTAAGGAAATTGAGTGAGGAGGTCAGGATGAATTTGTGGAGTCTGGAGACCCACTGCAGACAAAGTTTGTGTTGTTTTCTCTTTAAACTTAGATACCAGTCCCGTTTCATCAGAGGAGCTGGCCAGACCCGTGTTTTCTGCCTCTGCTGTTGTTTCCTGTATTGTGGTGTTCTGCTCTACTGTGGAAACGATCAGCTTAGCCACATCTGTTGTACTTATTGCTGAAATACTGTCCTCAGCTTCCACTTGACATTTGAGAAATTTTTCAGAGTCACAGCCCCAGGTCATTGGTAGTGGGTTCCAGTGCTGAAAAGTGAAGCAGTTCATTATAACTACACACTGCATATTATACGCATGCACCAGGTACCGGAGTAACCGGTTTGTCTTATATCTGCATTAGCCATTTTATCTGAACACCTGTTGTACAGGTTCTTTTTAGGTCTGTATGACAAGCTAAGTGTAGCCCATCTGTTTCTGCACAATTTTTTAGCCACCCTGTCCATCAGTCCAAATGAACCAATACTTGAGTAGTGGACCATTAGCATTTTGTGTAAGCAATTTTCAAGACCTTCATCAGTGGTCAGTTTCTGACAGCAGGGCCATTGTAGACTGGATATTTTTGCTTGCTGCATATTACCCAACCCAGCAGTAACACGTAGCTGTTAAAAAACAGCTGCTCCACCTAACATATGTAGTTAGATATGGTCTTCTGGTAGTCCATTAATGGAAAGTTGATAGTGTGCAGCAAAAGATGAGCTACAGTGACTGTAAACCTAAAAAATGCACCTGCAAGAGCTAGTGTACAATGAAAAGAAAACATACGTTTTGACATTTTTGTTTGGACCATATGGACAGAGAACTAGAGCGCGGGTTGGGGACCTTTTCACTCAGGTATTCCCTTCGCCTGTAGACATATTAACAAATGATTAATCTTTAGGGGGGGGGAATATTTAAAAAATAACACACCAATAAACAAAGAGAAGGATTAACTCACATCAGCATGAGAAGCACAGTACACACAGGCATTAGCATCAGTCCAACACCGCACACAATGATCACAGTTAGGGCAATTCCACCTATAAGGGAGTCATTTGTGTTTTAGGAAGTGATTTTTTTTCCTGTCTGAGCTTTATATTTTATATCACTGAGTGATGTCTCATTCTTAAACACCTGAATCATAAACAAGTCTATCAAACCAGGATAAATATGTATAAGGCCAGTACAAGATCTTTTTGGAGAGCTAGTAATGTAATAGCACTGGTAGGACAGGTTAATTGAACAGTAAGTCATTTAAGGGTAATTCATCGTCAGGGTCTTCTAGGGTTTCAGGGAAGACCTAATCTTCCCATTTCATTATTACTATCATTACATATTGCAAACAGGATTCATCATTTACTTTGGGGTATCTAGGTAAATACAGCTAAGTGAGGTTGATGAGCACCCAAACAACTGAGTTTCTGACAGTAAATGTCTTTGAGTCCTCTATGCCAGGAGGCTGCATTTTAGGAATGACACATATTAAGTAAAATATCTCAGTATATTTGTCAGAAGTTTCTTACATTTCTATAATCTTCAGGTGTCATGTTTAGTCTAGAACAGCCAAAAATGTTGCATGTGCATTGCTGCTTATTATTAACATACTGCTTAAATTCTTTAGTTATGCTAATATAAATTATGATAGATATGTTTTTAGACAATGATTGAATATGTATTATCCAAGGCCTAGGTCTAATGGTTACAATTTGCCAATTTTACTGGGAACTTTAGCTCTGTAAAAATGATTTACTGTCTTTTCACTGCTGTGCAGTGTTAGCAGTGTTAGCTAGTTTAACTCATTTTTGATAGGCTGAATCTTAATAAAATTAAGAAAGAACTGTCCTAGCTCTGTCCCCACAAACCCCAGTTAAAAAAGGAAGAGATATGATAATTACTATATAGCTTTGTTGAGAATGTGTTAAATCCACTGTCTGAAAAAGCAGCCTTTGAATTCGCTCGGACATAGACTTGGTAGGCTGTGTTGGGCTGCAAGGCATCCAGAATGACACTGTGTTGATTCTGATCCACGGTCACATCTGTGCAAAAACAGGTGCATCCACATTAAAACAGTAATTTTGTGTAAAAGGTCACATCTGTAAAATGTTTGTGTAACTCAATGGCAGACACACTGGACTCACTTCTGAATAGAACATCGTTTTGAATTTTATAAAACACTGTGTAGCTCACAACAAATGCACAGCACTGAGTGGGCAATAAGGGCTCCCAGAGGATCTCAGCCTTTGTGTCACTAATATTCTCTATTTGGACATTTGATACTTCTCCTGGCTCTGCAGGAAAAACGAAAAGTATTTAGATGTTACAGTGTGAGTGGAGGAAAACTAGCTCAACAATATCAGACAAAACTGACAGGTTAAAAACTTACTCAGTCAGAAAGATATTAGTTCTGTCAACATAACACATAACTTCACTTTCAATGATTCTTCCAGCTCAGATATTAGATGCCCCAAAAAGAGTTAATAATAATAATAATAATAATAACACTTATTATTATTATTATTATTACTATTATTATTATTACTGCCCGAACATATTTTTGCTGTATAAAATTGAGAAAAACTGGTATGTTTTAATTGATTATTTTAGCATCCTTCTGTAATAAGGGTAAGCACATTTCTGTGTCTGAATTACTGTCAATATGTGTGACAGTCATTTAGCTCTATTCACTTGCATTCACTCTGAGTCTCTCTTGCACACCCTCTAGTGCTCACTGTAAGTGTAATGTGGTGAAGAGGTGAGCAGGCTTCTTACCTCCTTCTATACTGTAAGAATTAAATCTGATTTCCCTTCCAGGGCCGTTTTTGTACAGTGGCATCACAGATATAGTGTAGAGCTTAAAGTCCTCACCTGCCATTAAAAGGACTATTTAGACGACTGGAAAACAGCAAAAAGGAATTAAAATGCTGTCACTTCTTCAAAGTGCAAATACCTTTTAGTGTAAAATGTGTTTCTTGAGTTTGTTGCCACATGTGCTTTTCTTCAGTACAGTTCCAGATGATTATGTAGCCATAGACAGTGCAATTGGGCTTCTCCCAGGATATGTGGATTTGACCATGCCGGGGAAAGTTGCTGACATAACCAACCGAAGGTAAATTTAATTCTGGAAAATAAAAGACAAGGATTAATGAATTTACAGAGCCACTACTCAAATCAATTATCATCTTTTATATAGTCTTAAAATTGAATGTGCCATAAGTGAGTTCTTTGGAGACATATCATAGAAAAACTATTTTAAGTTTCCTATCTTGGGAAAGAACTAGTTTTGTAAGTGAGATGTACACATAACTAAAAGGCTCCATAATAATTGAAGGTTTTTTTTTTTACAACCCTACAACCAAGCAAAGACCCATTTAGAAACCTTTATTTTTTAAGTTTTGTATGTTCCAAAAACATTAAATTACTCACCTTCTGCTATGGAGGGAATTTGGATGGACACTTCACGGAGGCTTGTATTATTATGGAATGCAGCCACAGATATTCTGTGCATATTTTCATCTAAAGGAATAAAGGTGTGATTCTCGAATGGCTTAAAATGTCCTAATGTAACTAAATTGGGACTGAGGTTAAAGAGACGATACTCATCAAATGCTTTACATGATGGAGGGATGCCCTGAAAGGAAAAGGGAAAAAAATGATGTGAACAATGTTTATTAAAAATTATGCCCGCAAGAATCTTTGTTCAAAATTGGCATACCTTCCACATTAGGTGTATTCTTCTTTTGCCCATGTTATCTACCATTCTTTCTGACCTCCAAAGATGGAACTCTACACTACTGACTGGTAACATAAGCAAAATGACAGTCAGTGTTACTTTGGTTTTTCCAATTCTCTCTTAAATTATATAAATGTAACACAAGGACTGGATTTCCTAGTAAACATTTCTCATAGTAAGTCAAAGAGTTTTTTTACCATTGAGAGGGGTAAGGTGTGTTACATTCTGGCTCCATTTGCTCCAGACTAAACCTGTTCCTCTACAGCGCACGGAGATAGTGTAGTTTGTACATGGTTTTACATCCTTCAGCTCCAGAGAATTCCCTGAGGCAGACTTCACAGACTGAAAGGTAGATGAGTAATACAAGACTGAATAAAACTTACATTTTCTCTATATGACTCATTGTAAGACTCACTTGCCCATGTGATCAAAAGCTGCTTTACCAAAGACGGGAGCTGCTTTTTGACTTACAATTAATACATTTACATTTATTCATTTGGCTGACACTTTTATCCAAAGCGACTTTCAAGATATAGGAACAATCAAGCATTTTAGCTGCACAGGGCAACACTGAAGTGAGTGCTAAAAAACCCATTCCTCTTAGTCATACAGATGGCAAGTGCTACAATAAAAACTATAAGTGTCTATCTGGGAGACATTGTCTAGGCAGTTATCAGGTTGCAATAGGTTTGTACGTGACCGATAGGTGTATGTGCTGAGATGGGTGCAGAACTTGAATATGGAGAGAGACTCTGCAGTTATAATGTAGCACCAGTGAGGAATAATGGAGAGGAGTCTAGAGTGGTGTTTGATCCCATGTGGGGCTGGAATCTCCAAGTTCCTTTGCTGATCTGAGTGATCTGGTGGGTGTGTAGGAATGGATCAGTATTTCCATGTAGCTGAGAGCTGATGATCCTGTAGATGAGCATCAAGGACTTGAATTTGATTCGTGCCATGATGGGAAGCCAATGCAGGGAGCCAAGCAGCAGCGTCACGTGTGCACATTTGGTTGGTTGAAGATCAGCTGAGCTGCTTCATTTTGAATCCTTTGCAGTGGCATAATTGTGGCTGCAGGTACACCAGCCAGCAACGAGTTGCACTTGACACCACAATATGTGACAATGGAAAATTATACCGAATGTCAAATAATATATATAGAATATATATGTAAACATGTGTTGATCTTTAAGTACTAAACTTAAACACACACACACACAAATATCATGCAAGTGACAGAAAACATTGATGTAACAGAAATTATTCATTTCAGTCAATACCAAACAATCTTTCAAAACCACAATTAACAGTCAGATAATAGTTTGTCATATCAAAAGCATTAACAATTCATTTTATCAGAACTGGCTTTCAGTATCCAAATGAAAGTGATAACACAGGTAAAGATGAACAATCTATAACAAAACTGAATGAAAACATCCACGAATTATCACTGAATAAATATAAAATATCTGTAAGATTTCCTATGGGATACCAAAAAACCATTATAAATTACAAACAAGCTACTGAATCCCTAGTGGTAACTGCAGTAACCCTTTCAAGTGGCCACATAGGTCCCATTTTCTACTGTCAGCCATATCCATCCCATTGTCACACAATGTTACATATATATTTAAGCAAATTCTTATGACATACAAATAATATTGAAGCTGCAAAGGTTAAAAGCACAATGTACACTCAAATATATGTGAATCAGATTTTGAGCAGATTAAGGAAAATTGTCCAGAACAGAAATGTGTATCATTTTGTTCTTTTTATTGCTGGTGTTCCTTGTTATTGATTTTCCCATGTAAAGTTACCTTAGGTTTGAAAAAGGCACTATATAAGTAAAAAAAACTTTGTCTTCGTTGTAATCTTTACTTTTTATTATAAACTTTTCCAGGCTAGGCATCATACTATTTTTAGGTGAGAAATATGAGGCAACACTATACAATAAAGGGTGAATTCTCAAGTGATTTGCTGTTAATTTGGCACAGACAGTATTTTTGCAGACAAATGTACATGCAGAATAACCCCTTTGGTTAAATGCGTCCAGGTGTTCCTGCTAATCAGTTCAGCCAGGGCTACAAGAGGATTGTGTTTCATACAGTTCCTGAGAAAAACCAACATGTTGTGACAAAGGCAATTCCAACGTATTCTGTCTGAGACATGTTTTAGCAGTTCATCCTGTTACTGGAATATAAGCAACTGTACAAGTAAAAGGAAACATTATCCACTTTTATCCCATAAGAGCTATTGTCTTAGATTGGATAAATGCCGTTTATTCTAGCAGCTTCATAGGAAATTTGCAGAATATTTCAGGGATTCTAACAAGAAGCAAAAAGCACACAGACTTAAACCCTAGAATGAAGACATAGCTGGTAACCTTGGTGAAAAACTCCATTATCCATCAAAATGTCGGTGTTATACGGCTCTAACACAAGACAATATTCTTGTTAGCACAGTGCTCATTATCTCATTTTATTTGATTATTTTAACTTTATTATTTTATATTGATTAACTTTTATGTCACACACCTTATTTGTTTTTTTTTGTTTTTTTTACTTAACTATTCTATATGTCTTGATTTGATAAGTTTGTACTTTTTTGTCTTATGTACTGTTTAAATGACATTTTTTAAAGCTGTCACGATCGGAAGAAGAAGCTTGGATCCAAGTGCACACTCGGCAACACGTTTATTATTCTTCACAAAAGTCCATTTGGCAAAAAGGCAGCGTCAAAAACAGTCCGAAGTCAACACGAGAGTGAACTGGAATACTATGGGCTAAGGGCTAAGGCTATGGTCTTGGTAAAACACGCGAAGGTCGATACACGAAAGGCTAAGGGCTATAGATGCTAAGAAAGCTAAGGATAGGTATACTATGAGTCACTAACTATGAAAAGGCTATGAAAACCGACTAGGGATACTGCGGAGAACCTAGCAGTAAGCCAACACTAGGTGGGTGCGAGCCTAAGTAATGTCTCTCATTAGTCTTTTAATAAATGCCACCTGGGCGAGGCTGGGCATGGGAGCCACTTCCGGGGTAGCGGATCTTAACCACCAGGTGGCAGCACCTCCTCCTCTACTCCATATGTTACAAAAGTACTGATTAATGTTTACTTTTCTTAAACTCTTGTCTGTACAATTCTGGTATTGTTTGTAAATGAAGGCCACCCTGTAAGTAAGTAACTGTTGAACGAACAGAAAGTAGAAAAAACAATTTAATTTAACAATTTAAGCCTTCATACTGTGAATTCATGACTCACCTCAGAACCTTGCTCAACAACATGCACTTCACATAGATTTGGCTCTATAGAGTTAATGTTCCATGTCACATTCAGGACAGCTGGCTCAGTAGTTTCCACTTTAACATCACTTGGTACATCTATGGGAACTACAGCGAGTATACAGCACAGAGATCATTGTCAGCATCATATATA
>JBBPDA010000037.1:4199417-4225870 GCA_037974385.1 Arnoldichthys spilopterus
TGTCCTCAGAACAGAGTCCCCCCCACAGCTCTTTAATTGGCTGCAACGCACTGTGTTATTTTTAGTTCGACTATTTGCGCAAGTTACATTTAAAGTGTTTGTGCCCTTGTGTTCTCGGAAAGTGCTCAGTTTGTGCGGTGTGTCTGCGCCTACATGCTGAAATGTTTTGTGTGTGTGTTACATCTCTAGTTCGGTGTAAATGTTTCCTTCACAGAAAGCAGCTGGTTGCAGTTTGTGCTCAATGTGATGTTTTAGTTCTTTTCATTTTGCCTTATCAGGCCTTTCCATGTGGAGCCCAAGAACATAGTGGAGGACTCTGCTCAGGAACGAGTGTCTGCTGAGGCATCAGCGCTGAGTAGCAGGGTGCATTACTACAGCCGACTGTCTGCCTCCTCAGACAAACTGCTGGTACTCGACACAACTCTTCTCATTGCAAAATCTGTCCACCAGTAGTTAACACATTTTCACACACGAACTCTGGACAGTTTTTACTGATAGAAATCCCCAGTACCCAAATCCCGTCTTCTTTACACATTTTCATTGTCGTCATTGTGTAAGTAAGACTTCTTTACCCTTGGATGTTCGTTTTCTTCTGGTTTCGTGTGACATGATAACATCGCCAACACACCCACTCGCTCAATGTGAATTCCCAGGAAATTGAACTGCACCATCACACATGGGTGCAACACGGATGTGTAGAGCTGTACAAAGGAGCTGTAAAGTCAGTTCAAGGTCTGGTCCAAAAGGTTTGGACATTTAAGTTCTCACATAAACCTCCTCCAGGTGATCAATGTCTAGAAAGGTTCTGGCTATACTTGTATGAAAGGGGCACCTTTAAAAAAAATGTTGGAAGGAAACGATTGAATACAAAGATGCAACATTTTCTAATAATTTGATTAAATTACTTTGATTCAGAATTCAGAAGCTTAAATGTGACTGCAGGAACTAAATACACAGTCATGAAGTAATGAGAGATCTATTTTTACTTATAATCTGAGAAAGTTCATTTGGTCCAAAATGAGCAACAACTTTAATGAAGATAAGGCATTTAGACCAATGCAGTTGAATTTCCTCCTTGAGATGCAATTGCAGAAACGTTGGGTATAATATGGAAACTTACTGAGTCAAAATCTTGACCACAGGTTAAATGGCTGTTAGTGAATGGGTGCTTTGTGTGGCTGAGGTCCAGAGATAATCCCTTTTTGCTTATCTCAGCCTTCTGCAGTCAGTGTTTGTAACCAGCATTTCACACTAAATGCAAGATTTTTCACTTGATTTGGTTTGTGTTGACAATGTCCAATACTATTCAAATCAAGCAGATTAGTTACAGATTGACACAGATTCTTTTCTACAATATAACTATATAATACTTTACATAAGGCTTATTGAGAAAATCTTTCCAAGTGACATGCTTGCTACTGACACCCGTTAGCAGGCTGGCTACTAAACATTATATGACTATTACATGTTTATCATTTGATAATGGTTTTGTTTATTGTGCTTCTGTTGTGTAGACTCCTCCAGACCATGTGATTCCTCCACATGAGGAAATCTATATTTATAGCCCTCTTGGAACAGCATTCAAAGTGCATGGAAAAGATGGTGATCCCAAAAATCCCAGCATTGTCACTATGTATGTATAAATGACTTCCTATTAGAACTTGTAAACCATGAGCATATTACAAGTATTAATTTTCAGGCTTGGTTTAGGCAAAATCATCAGCTTTTAATCATCAGCCATAATTTTGTTAAACATGCCATTTTTGTGTGTGTTTGTGTGTGTGTGTGTGTGTAGTTTTGCTATATGGAATACGATGATGGGGACCTCTATATTGAGCATACCTTGGGGAATTAAGCAAGTATGTATTTTGTTTATTGCGTACACAATAGTGAATCATGAATTTTCTCCAATTTTCTTCCTTATTATTTCAAACTCACCCACAATGATAATTTCTTTGATTTACAGTCTGGTTTCACCTTGGGCATCATCATAGTCATCTTAATGGGCTTACTGACCCTTTACTGCTGCTACAGAGTTCTCAAGTCCACTAAATCAATACGTAAGCCAGCCACACAATTCTTCTGCCATTATTCCCTCAAAATGACTGTGCATATGACAGATTTAATATCACTCATAAATATTTTTGCTGTTTTCAGAAGTTTTGCAAACAAGTTGAACAGTAATGCCACAATGTCCAAAGCTAGCTAGCTAGTCTATCTGTCTGTGTGTGTCTGTGTGTGTCTGTGTGTGTCTGTGTGTCTCTGTTTGTGTGTCTCTGTCTGTGTGTCTCTGTCTGTGTCTCTGTCTGTGTCTCTGTCTGTGTCTCTGTCTGTGTCTGCCTGTCTGTCTGTCCCTTGTTAAACTATTTAAGAAGGAACTATTAATGGAATAAGCATAATGGACTGACACCACTCAGGCAAAGTAAATAACATTGAATATCTTGTTATGGTGGGACCTGTTAAGGGGTGGGGTATAGCAGGCAGCAAGTGAACAGTCAGTTTTTGAAGTGTGTTAAAAGCAGGAGGTTCTGGTTGTCCTTACGTGTTTAAAAGGGAATTGTTTTCTAAAGAATCAAAAGTCAAAACAAATCAAATCATTGAAAGGTTGATGATTTACACCCCTAATAACCAAAAATAATTTCAAGCATTTGGTTAAGGGCCGAACGTAAGGATCTGAACCACCACACAAGGACCAAATTGTGCTGGCTAGAAGATTGAGTCAGAGTATCTGCAAAATGGCAGGTTCGGTAGGATGTTCCCAATATGCAGTGGGTAGTACCTACCAGAGGTGGTACATTACAACAGGTGAGCCAGCAACAGTGTCCTGGACATCCAAGGCCCTTTGCGCATGGGACGCAAAGGCTTGCCCATATGGTCTAATCCCACAGAAGAGCTACCTTAGCACAAACTGCTGAGAAAAAACATTAATGCTGGCTTTAATGGAAAAGGTGTCATCACACCTTGAAAGGAAGAAGGCAAGCTGGCAGAGGCAGTGTGATGCTCTGGGCAATGTTCTGCTGACCTTTAAATTCTGATCATGGGAGTGTGGGATGTTCTGGAAAACATCACAACTTCTAAGGATCTGCTGCTAAGGTTTTGTGCCAGATACCAGGACACTTTCAGAGGTCTTGTGGAGTTTTGCCAGTAAGAGGGTTTGGGGGACCTACACAACATTAGGCTGGTGGATTTAATGTGATGGCTGTGCTTTCACATGGTAATGTTCATTTACATTAATTCATTTGGCTGACGCTTTTATCCAAAGCGACTTCCAGGACAGAGGAAACAATCAAGCGTTTGCTTTGCATAGGGTAACACTGAGAGTGGTGCTACACGGAAGACCAACGCATTGCTCGTAGTTATAAAATAAATAGCAGACGCAACAGACCCAATTTACCATGATAACCATATTTCCCACTGCTTTTATGGAGTTAATACCTAATCAAGCAAAGGTAAATGTCCAGGTGCAGCTTCTAGGGCTGTACATAGATTTATTCTGAGGTTAAATGAACATAGTTCACACTTCTGTCAAGTACGTAGAAACAGATAGAGGAGTTCTGAATTTATACCTGTTCTGACAAGTGCCCTAACAAAGATTACATTGCTCATAATTGTCATATTTTATGAAGTTAAGAGTTTACAAATTCAGATTATACCAATCTGTTTATTTTGATATGGTCAATGAATCAGACTGCAGCAGTTTTGGTTAAAGAGTGAAACAGGTTTTCAAAGACTTCAAACATAAATTTTCCTAGCCTGAATAATAATACAAAAACACATTAATGGCCTTATTGGTTAATCTTACAACTTAAATAAAAAGGTAAAATTAAACTCTCACAACGTTTAAAAAATTCTCACAATGTTTAAATTATTCTCTTTTTCTATTTCAGCGTATGTAGATACCTCGGACTGGGAGTTTCCTGATGTGTGTAGATATTACTTTGGGGCGTTTGGACAGTGGTCCAGCCTGTTCTTCTCTCTGGTGTCACTGATTGGGGCGATGGTAGTCTACTGGGTGCTAATGTCCAACTTTCTGTTCAACACGGGAAAATTCATCTACAGTAAGCCCCTGTGACAGTTCTCTTGTTTCTGTGATAACACTAAGTTGATGTGTAATAAGAGAAATCATTCCTCCCTACCACCAGATTATGTTCACAACGTCAGCATGTCCGATTCAGAGTTTGGGACAAATGGAACAGAGAGAGGTGAGTACTAAAACTATTCCTGGTTTTACAGCTATTCTACATGTTTTATTCTGTGTATCTTAGTCCTTGAAGACTTGAGTCTAAAAGTGGTCATCTGACTGCTACTCTTTTTATAAAAAAAGGTGCCACAAAGCATTCTTTGATCAATCCCATAGGAAAAACTTTTATTAGAACCATGTTTGGGGAAACAATTGAGTAATAAGAGCAGTTTAGGAAGAGTAGTAAGAACTATCAGAAAATATAACATTCTTTACTAGTCCAAGCGTTCCTTCTTTGTTATTTGGAGTTTCTTTACACTTTAAAGGTTCTTCACACTCATACCTCATAAACAAAAACAGTTCTCCAAAAAACCATCCACTGAAAGAATTGTTATTAAACCAAAAGTGGTTCTTTTGTGTAGCCATATCTAACACTTCCACCAACTTGGTCATATACCACGATGAGCCACTTCATTAGGTACACCTATTTTGTATTGAAATTATTGTCAACTTTATCAGCACTACTTACCATGTAGGGCCCTCATTGAGTAAGTATTGTTTGAGGGGTTGATTATTCCCAGCACAGTAGGTATGTTTGTGGCATGTTTGTGTGGGTGTGTGGTACAGAATGGGTCAGACACTACTAGTCCTGCTGGAGGTTTTAAGCTCAGATAAATGTATTGTGGCCTTTTGTTGTAATTTTTTAATTCAATATTTATCAATAATAAATATTCTATTACCCAGCCTTACAGGAAGGTGTATTTAAATCCTTCAATTTGCTGCAATGTGTTATTACCTCAAGAAGTTAAAAAAGGTTGGCAGCTCACAACTGGTCTCTGCCTGTTGTGCTGTAGTGGAGAACGAGAGACAATGAACCAACTTAAGTAAATTCCACATATAGCATAAACTTAAAGTTTTTTTTAGAGAGATAACATGGAATATTCTGGTTTGACTCTTTTCAGTTGACCTGTTTCTTTAAATATAAATCTTTTTTGTGAAGTGTCTATAACCATTTTAAAACTTTACAGTTTTTCTTGATAGCTAAAATGCCACATTTCTTAAAAATGGCTTCAATTGCCCAAAACTCTAAACCCAAATTCTTAACTGCTCACTTAACTACTAAAACTTCACTGTTCAGGTCCAAACTCTCCACTCAAAACTGTGTAATCTCACATCTAAACCAAACTCTGTCTTCAGTAAATGCACAAAATGCATCAAATGCGTATATGATACAAACCCGGAATTACACACTAGCGACCTCAGTTCAAAACAATACCTTAAAATAATAATAATGGCACTTATAATAATAATGGAATAATTGTACTTATTTTTTTCCTCAGAACAAACTCTTTTCATGACACACACAGTATAAAGACAACACCTATGCATTTGCATATTTTTTAAATTCCGTGATGTACTCATAAGCTGAAACTGAGTGAAAAAGTAAATCAACAGTAAAATATGCAACAAATAAAGAACATAGAACACAGAACATGAAATTACTAATCTCAAATATCAATATGTCATTGAAAAGATTACTGTAACTAAATAAACACATTCATCCTGAATCATTATCCCTTCTCTGGTCTGGGTTGAATTGCATGAATCTTATCAGGAACCACTTGTCTCCTTGCCCTTCCTCTTCCTCTTCAATCTCCTCTTCTGTGTCCCCTTCCTCTACCTTCAGGTCTTTGTAGTTTTTTCATTTTTCCAATACAACTGAACTGACACATGGCCCTTTTATCTACCAAGTAAAGGTTCTAATTGGTGTGTGAACAATTCTGAATTATTTCTTCTGGATAATTGTGTGCTCATTGGTTTAAGCAGTGCAGGCATTGGAAACTGAGTGGATTTTTGTGTTGCGTTTTGCTGTAAGAGTTAACCAGATCTGATTCATGTGTCAGAAACTTTGTTTAGTGTTTATGGCTTAGGGAAATGAATATGTCTTTTGGTATTTGGTGTAATGGTTTGGGAAATGTAGCTCATGAGCCTGGTAATGGTGTAAGCAATTGAGAAACTGTAATAACCACATCATGTAATGTTGGAGATTCTTTCTCCTAGAACTGTACCCCACTGTCAAGAACCTTGTAGATGCCTATATTTTAAAGTTCTGTGTTTACATTCTCTATTCCAGTGTTGTGTCCATACCCAGACCTGGATCCACACAAGAATGGTAGTCTGACCCTGCATAATACCAGTGACAACAGTACAGGCACAGATGTGTTTTACCACTGGTGGAGTAAAACCAACACCATTCCCTTCTACCTCATCGTTCTGCTGCTGCCACTGCTTAACTTTCGCTCAGCCTCGTTCTTTGCCAGGTTCACATTCCTGGGTGAGAACCCATCATAACAGTCACTCTCACTCTCAGGAGCCCTACCTGAGTCCTTTTTAGCACTTTTAAACCAAAGCTTAATACTGATACTGGCACTGATACCAATTCATTTGGGATTGTAGAAGGCAATATATAAATTCAACTAATAATAATAATTATTATTATTATTCTATTAAATACAGTCACATGAAAATCTACTGTCCTGGTACATTACAGTATTAAAAGTGCAGACACCATAGATGCACACTTAAAAGTGCATCATGATCCTTAAGGTCAGTATTTTAAAGGTAAACTACATTTATTTTTCCAGGGGAAAGTGATATTCCATAACCTTTTCATAACTATTAGAAAAATAAAAGGTCAAAGCAGACGATATGGAAATACACAGGGTATATTTAAATGTAACTGCTGTAGAGTATCTACAGCTATGTTTCTTAACTAAAGGTACTGGCTAAATTACCATCCATAAGTACCATCCAGGGACTACACATTCAGGAAAAACTTTCAGTGCTGAGTTGTATTGTATTATATATTGTTTATCGGTTAATTTTTATCAGCCTTCTTACAACACTTTGTTTTAACCCTATGATTTATCTTTGACATTTATAAAAATAATAAGTAATGCTAATTCTATAATTTAATATTTTTTCTTTGGCTTTCTTATGTCAATAATATTGATAAAAATATTAATAATAATGTCTGTCATGGCTTCATACTGTCCTACTCTGATCAAAAAAAGTAAGGAAATAAGAGTCAGAATAAATTTAAATGTTGTTTGAATATTGATATTATTACAAACCACAGCTTTGCTCCGTTTGATACTGTGGGCATATGTTTTGTATATCTGGTCACATTTTTATAAATATACTTTATGAATCATGCAAGACACACAATATACTTGACTTTCTTCAAAATGGTTTGTATTCTTCTGTCTAGTACTGATTTGTTTATACCTGCATGGTGATTTATGTTGACTGGCTGCAGGTTTTTTTTTTTCCCCCTCAATGAATGAATCAATGTTTTGTTTGTAAGGTGCCTCACATGATCAGGTCGTTGTGTAAAAAGCTCTCATTGTTCTTTACAGGTACAATTTCTGTGGTCTACCTTATCATTTTGGTCACCATCAAAGCCTTTCGATTAGGATTCCACCTGGAGCTTCACTGGTTTCATTCCACTGAGCTTTTTGTTCCAGGTACATACTGTAGTAGTTTTCCAGGATGCAGTGATTCACTCTAAATCAACATGCTAGAAGTGCCAGCTTATAGACATTGTCATATATTCATGCAGGGCACTGAACTAAACACTGATGTGAAACAGAATTAAAAAGGTATTTGTTTATATTGTTTAAACCAAAGATCTTTTTTAATACTTAAATAAATGAAGATATTCAGCAGAATAAGTATGATAAGTGAAAAGGTGTTTTGTTTTGATTACATTAATATTTACCACAATGTAGAATGGGAAATGTCATGATTAACATTTAATTATATTTTATTTACCTATTTCTATGGTGAGTTTTTGATTTTGATTATTACTTGATCATCTTTTTGTATGTTTTTGTTTGAGACCTGGCTGTAACGCAGCATTATAATTAATTCCACTCTAGGCTGGCTTGCTTCTCAATGGTACTACATTAGCACTACCAGCATCTAGTGGGAGGAAAGCAGAGGTGTGAATTATGTGATTGTTTTACAAACCTTGGTAATCGAATGACACGTATCATGACTTTTATGTTACAGAAACCTTTTTTAAGTGTATCTAGAGAAAGGCCTGATTGTTGTCAATATTCACAGAAAATATTACAATAGGTATTCAAGAAAATGACCAAAAGCATGACCAGGGAACATGCTGCTGAATTAAGTATTGATATGTTGACTTTAAATTATGCAAGTGAATATCTTGAGCTGTTTGTTACCCAGTGTAGGAGTGGACAATGTAAGCACAGCATTTTAACAGTGAACAACTTCTTTCCTGTTATTTCACATTTTCAGGGCCGTTAGCATAGGTGAACTCATGCTTACTTGGAAAATGCTGAACAATACAGACCTGTTAATGAGAAAGTTCTCCAAGTACACATATTAGGGTATTTTCTCATTGTAATTTGTGTGCTGGTTTTGTGTAGAGTTCAGGTTGCTGTTCCCTCAGCTGACTGGTGTTCTCACGCTGGCCTTCTTCATCCACAACTGCATCATCACTCTCATGAAAAACAACAGAAATCAGGAGAATAATGTGAGTGCCCTGTTTTCTTCCATTCCACTCAAATGGCAATAAATCAGATCTACCTCACCAGTAGTCCAAAAGCTTCACCTTTTGAATGATGGAGTTAACCTGTAAAATGCAAAAACATGCCAAAACTCCCTAAAAGAGCCATTCTAGTTCCATTACGAATCAATTTTGTAAATGAGATGTGAGTATGAAGAACCTTTTAAATGTATAAAGGGCTTTCACATACTATAAAGGTTCTTCACCAAATTAACAGTGGTTGCATTATGTCCGGGTTCTTTAAACTTAAAAAAAGATAATTTTATTATTAAAGATATTTTAAAAACTGTATATTGAAAATTTATTTAGGTCTCTCTAAGTTTAAGGGTGTCTAGATATAAAAAGGTTGTAATGTTGCAGGATAAGTGTTTAAAATATATATAAATGCACATTTAAAACTACAACAATTATACTCTTAACAGTTTAGAAGAGGAAGCCATGCGAAAATGTCTTTAAAAAATGTTTATGCTGTTTTGTAATATTGCAACTGTGGTATGATGCTGATGTGCCTTTTTTTTTACATAAGTACATATGTGCAGATTCATAAATTATCGACCAGTTTTAGCATTATGGAGAAATATAATTCATTTTTCTATTATACTTTAAGTGCAGTAAAACTAATGAAAAACAGACATTTTAATGCAGCCAATATGATTACGGCATCATTAAGTATGTCTAGTTTTATACAAACTTTCAAACACTGTACTATGACAGTAAAAGAAGCAGTTCTGGTTATGTTTGCTTTTTCTAAAATTTTCTGATATTATGGAAAAACTCCCACCACCCTCCACTGGAACTGAATTATCATAGATATGTAAAATAATATGCTAATTTTAGTTTTTTTAATACAAATGTTATATAATTTACATAGAGATAGTGATATACACATACAACTGATACCAAACCACTTCAAGTGATACAAGTGCTCACGTGATTGTCTCACGTCTATAGTTACAGACTATGGCACAGAGATTCAACACTCGAACGCAAATGAGTGGAAGGTTGAAAAAAACTACTTTGTCTTTAGTGAGAGAAATATATATTGCATTAGTTAAGTTATATGGGCACAGTGGGGCACAAGTCCAGCAGACTTTGGTGATTTCTCTGCTGAAACACACCATATTCAACTCACTTGTTAATTGCCAGTTTTAGTAAGTGTGTTTGAACTACCAAACTGTTCTGAACCCCGGCTCTCCAGGACTGGCACATGGGCACCTCGTGGTACAACCTCAGCATGTACACCAATACCACGCTGATGTGATATTCAGTAAGGAGTGTGTTTGAGTGTAGCTGCTAGGTTTCTCAACTGCTGTTTAGTGCTGTGCTGTACTCTGCACAAGACACATGTTTTTGCACTGTTGTTCATGGGAAAGAACTAAGGTCTGACTCAGCAATGCAGACTTACTACTCAAGAAGTATCTTTGTCAGAGATTAAGTAAAAAAAAAGTTATAGTGCATCAGTGCCACTTATTTATGTGTTTAACAGTTTAGTAGAGCATCCCCTGCTTGTTTCACATCATGTTTTCACTTTCTCCTCACTTCCTGGTCACGTTCTATTGAACTAGAAAAAAAGTTATTGACCTCCGGATTGCTGAATGGGGGTGGGGCCACCAAGGTCAGGGTCTGACCCTATTTTATAAAATAAAATGAGCCAAAGACCTTTATCTTTGATCTTTTGGAGGATTTTTAGAGTCAGAATTGTTCACAGCGATAGTGATGGGAACCAGGCGTCCAAAATGTTTAATGCTGCTAAAAGCTCTCTCAAGTGTTTTATGTGACATGTTTTGGTCCATAAACATTTCTTTAATCCATTCATGGCATCAAGCCATATTCAAAGTGTGGTAAGGCAAAACAGATGTCGGATACCACTCAGATGGCACATTTAGATTCACATGTTAGATTAGTTAAATAGAGCTGCTGTATTTGAGTTGTAGCTATTTTTTACAATTAGCTTTTTTTTATATGAATTTTATATAATTTATGTTAGACACAATGTGTTATAATGTGCTTTAATATGGCTAGAGATGGTGATGTACACACACTAATACACAGACACCTTGTTTACTCTGTTCTCTCTGCTTTTAAATAAACGTTATGTAAATGACCTGTGACATCACGTTGTTGTTACATGGCGTGATCGTATCATGCCTGTAGTGACAGACTATGACACAGATTAAATGCTTGAACACAAATGTGTGGGAGATTGTAATGCACTTTGTTTTCGGTGTGAGGAACATCATTGTGTTAGTTGAGTTAAAGAAAAATATGGGCACCATTTTCACTAAATGGAGTTGTAGATATTGTAACCAGTCATAAAAACTAAGAATATAAATAAACTTTTCACTACAATTACCATATCACAACAAAACACACCCTGAATCTCAACAACTTAGTGATGTAGAAATGTTCCACTTCCAAAGTTAGAATTCCGCATTAAATAATCAAACCACTCTCTGTAAACAGTGCCAGTGTACTATAGAGTTCTGTAAGCAGATTAAAGACATTGTTTTGATGGTAATGTGGGATACAGTAAAATAATTAATGAGGGGTAAACTATTTCCACCCAAGAGACATATCCAAAATCACCTGTAAAAAATATATTCTGTGGTTCATGAAAGTGCATATAGATATACAGGTCAGCCTTTGACATTACAGATTGTACATTTTCCTGGTGATTTGTGTTTTTTGTTGCACAAGGATTACCTTAATTGGAACATACTTTAAAGTGGTTTTTGTGGTTTCAGGTGAGGGACTTGTCCTTGGCCTACTTGTTAGTAGGACTAACTTACCTGTATGTTGGGGTCCTGATCTTTGCTGCCTTTCCTTCCCCACCACTGTCTAAAGAGTGCCTCGAACCAGTAAGACCTCTTCTCTTTTGCCATGTTTGTACACACTCTTGATCTGCACAGTTCTGCTTGACTATGACTGCTGACAATACTGCCTGTTCATAGTACATAAATAACAAACATTTTACAAATTTTTCTAAGCAATGAAACACGTAAGGGCGTGTTATCATGGATAATTACACACGGCTGTATTTCGAATGTCCTTTGTGGTACTGCGCACTGTAATCTTCAAGTCACTAAATGTGTTCATTTTCTGTTTTTATATACTAAAGTATAAAAAAATTACTCAATGTTAACTGCAGGGTAAAGATAGTTGTGCAACCAGTGCTCAGCAGAATGATTATTATTTTTTAAAAATCTCATCTCTAAGAACAGCAGGGGTATGACACTTCTCAACCAACCATACTGCACCATCTGAACTACACTAACTGTTCTCTGCTGATCTTTGACTTTCATTTTGCATCAGAACTTTCTGGATAACTTCCCCAGCAGTGATGTGTGGGTATTTGTGGCCCGGACCTTCCTGCTGTTCCAAATGACCACCGTCTACCCGCTGTTGGGATACCTGGTCCGAGTGCAGCTGATGGGCCAGTTATTCCGCGATCACTACCCCAGGTAAACTCCTTTATAGGAATAAAGGCTCTGAAAGTCTTTATAGTTCCCTGCATGCCTCGCTCTAAGTTGTATGTGTCTTTAAATTGTGTTGGAGGCATCAGTCACATATTCATAATCAATTTTTGGTAACACTTACTGTCGTTACCGCTATGTGCTGTTCATATGACTTGTATTTAGCTTCAAACCACTTAAAAACCACCTTTGGTTATAACCTACAACATACTGCATCAATTATGCATTTTTTTTTGTTTTGGTGTATGTTAACACTATGTAACAGTTCTATTTTATTTTTGTTCCTGGGTACAAAGTGTGTTTTCCCAATCCCTTATGCCTAAAATAAATAGAAAATGGCTTTTGTTCCACAAAAACTTTGCTTCTCTGCTAGGACAGTTTTTTTTTTTAAATGTATCTGTTTTTAAGAATATTTTCCATTCACTTTAAATGCTAAGTCAATGTTCAGAATATTCTGGAACTGTGAGAACAGTCCAGAAGTTTCTAGAATTGTCTAGAAAATTTGTAGAAGTTTCTGGAATATTTAAGACCCTTCTAGAACTTTCTGAAACCATCCAGAAAAGTTTTACCACTATAAATATGCAACTTTTGTCTTAAAATCAAAGTTTGTGATGAATAGAGCCATTTTTTTTACATAGGCTATAGACATAAGCAGTTGAATTATAACATTTAGAAACCAGGAACAAAAATTGTATAACATCATGTAATCAAATGACATTTTATTCCAAGTAATTGTGAATTGTTTCTAGTGGTCCATTCATCATGAAATATTCAGGCAATATAAAAGGAGAGCAGGTGTTTTCAACTGGAATAAAAATTGAGATAAAACTTGATCGTGATGATGTGCAGATATACACAGATCAGCCACAACATTAACACCACTGACCGATAAAGTGAAGGAACATTTACGATCTAGGTACCTCTTTCCAATGGTACCTGTGAGGGATGGGATATATTTGACAGCAAGTGAACAGTCAATTATTGTAATTGATGTGCTGGAAGAAGTGTTTCATGTTTACCAAAAGTAATCCAACGAAACACAACTGGTTAATCGGTGACAGGGTCATGGGTAGGTTAACCTGTCTGGACTGATCCTGAGGAAGAGCTCCTGTTGCACAAAATGCTAATGCTGGCTATGGGAGAAAGATGTCCTAACACACAGTGTGCCGCAGTCATAGCTGTTTTAGGAAGTTTTACACAAAATTAGGTAGGTCATGATGTTCTGGCTGATCGGTGTATATGCTATTTTGGTTTACAATACTGAGTGTACTGTTTGTACAACTGTACCCAAAGTTTATTTGTCTGCTGTCCTCTCTTCTTCTCTCCTGATCAGTTGAATATGGAAATGATGTGCATGCAAATAAATGCAGCATAAGGGTGCATTTGTTAAAGATGCAAAGATACTTTATCAGGATGCAGACTGGAAAAAGTGTTGTTTATAAATAGCTAATTGTTGGCTGAGAGAGATTTTTAATAATAAAGACAAGAACTAAAGAAGAAACACTAAATGTGCTAAACTGTATAATGCTACTGCAATCTTGCTCTGCTCAGTGTATTGATTCTGCTGTTCAGTCATATGTCGCTTTTTTGAGATCCATGTTGAGTTAATCACTCATTTTTCTCTTTTTAGTTTTCTCCATGTCTTCATACTGAACATCCTTGTAGTAGGTGCTGGGGTACTTATGGCCAAGTTTTACCCCAACATTGGGTCTATTATCAGGTAAGAGAAGAGTTTGGCTGCAAATGAAGTCCTCAAGATGGTGCAATTTTTTTGATTGAAACTGTGTGTGTGTGTGTGTGTGTATATATATACACAGTGGAGGAAATAATTATTTGACCCCTTAGCTGATTTTGTAAGTTTGTCCAATGACAAAGAAATGAAAAGTCTCAGAACAGTATCATTTTAATGGAAGGTTTATTTTAACAGTGACAGATAGCACATCAAAAGGAAAATTGTAAAAATAACTTTAAATAAAAGATAGAAACTGATTTGTATTGTAGAACTTGAACTTGAGAAAGTTGAACTTTTGCTACATTACATTTAACAAATAAATAGTTATGAAGTATTAAAATGATGTGTAATAATTTTCACTTTTTACTAAAAATCAACACCACACTGACCAGTGTGCTCAAAAGTTTGCATATGACTGACTATGTGTAGTACAAAAGGCTTCTCACCAATGTGTTTGTGTTCCTGCAGATACTCTGGAGCCACATGTGGCCTGGCTCTGGTCTTTGTCTTTCCATCAGTCATTCACATGATCGCTCTAAGACGACGTGAGGAGTTACGCTGGCCCTCTGCTTGCTTCCACAGTCTTCTTATTCTGTTGGGTGTGGCCAACCTCCTGGGCCAGTTTTTCATGTAGTCCTTTAAACCAGCACACTGTATCATTTGTGCTTTTGCTCAGTCTTTCACGTACTTTAGTGAGGCTGGTTCCACTTAGTTCTGGTTTTGTACAATAGGTGACCCTATTTTACTGGGGTGTTCTGTAATTCACTGGAGGTGGTAATGTATTGTAGGCTGATGTTCTGGGTTTGTACAGCAGGTGGAATAGTTACATCTCAAAGCAATAAACGTGGCATTTGGACCTCAGCAGGCAAGCATGGATGTTTTTTTCTAGAAATCCATCCAATTTCTTTGAAATTAGCTACTCTATGTAAAAGAATGGACTATACGAAATCTTCACAAAACTGAAACATCTATTTTAAAAGTTGTAATCTGTAATATTTTTTAAAGATTTTTTTTAAACTTTAATTAGCTTATACCCAGCTGCTAAAACCTTTAATGTCAAGCACTTTCAAGTAGCTTTCATCATCGGCTCTTTAGCCTTAAGACATGACATATGTTTCAAATAGGCTTCATTTCCCTGTCATACTTGACTGCTATAAATTTCGGGGTTGTAACGAAATTGAAAGAAGTGTGTGTGTGTATTGAGAGTGCACAGAATCAAAAATCTGTTTGCAGCACTTTCCACTTAAGAAATGTAACTTATCCCTTAGTGTATAAAATTACATGATGTAGCTGAATACAAAGTCAAAACAAAAAAGATTTTCTTGGAATGAAAACTTTCATAATTTGCTCACTTGGACATTTGTTGGGCTTGTTCAAAGTGTTTTCACAGCCAGTTTTATTCAGTAGTGTACTGCCATGTAACTTAACTGTATAATTGTATTAGTCTACAGTCCATGTGTCTGTGGATCTGAGGATGGTAATGTAAGCAAGTATTTTACAGTCAAAGTTGATCTTAATGTATTATAAAAGGAGTGAACAAAGGGATATTGCAGCAACTCTGGAAAGGGTAAGACAAACAGATGGTCAGAGCTGTGATTTTTTTTTTTTTGTAGTGTTTGCTGATCATACTACTCTCTTGATGTGCTTTGGAAATGTTCATTCTCAGCTGATTGATTTGACTCATTTTTCAAAGCATTAGAAAGCCATCAGTGTATTACAGTTCGCAGGGGTTAAATTTGCACACAATGTGAACCTCAAATGGAGGTTAACGCTCAAGTCGCTTTAAAAGTTATATATTGATTCTTGTTTGATGAGTATTGTAAGCCCTTACACCTACTTTTAATAAATATTAAAGTTCATCAGTTATTTTTGTCTTTCAGCTATGTATACAGTTACTTTCTAACTGGCTGACAGTCGCTTTAATTTTTAACAGGAAAACAGTAATGGCACTAAGGGCTTTTTAATGTAAAAAGTTATAACACATTTTCTTCTTGTATTGTGGTATCTTTGTGAGTGACGCACCACATCAGGAAAATTTCTGACCTGGCTGAAAGTTTTGTTACCCCCCTGATGCTCTTTTAAAGAAAATATGATGAATTATGCTTAATATGGCCAGAAACAATTTCACCAAGTAAAAATGTTAGTTTTGATTTCAGATTGACTTTATTCACCACCTTTTAATTAATAAAATGCCTTCCAGAAAAGGCGCTAAATACTCAAACATTCTTTTAGGTAACAATCTCACAGTCCTGTAAGGAGCTGTAAACAGTTCCTGATTCTACAGAATTTTTTATGCATTGCGACTGAGTGCAGAACAAAAGAGCACTCATTAGTGTTTGCATCATGAAGAGATGGACTGAAGAGATGCTTTTTGAAGAAGGTGAGATTACGATAAATCTTGTATACTACAGTTTTATTACTAATCTAGTAGGCTTCTGGTTAATGTGGACAACGTGCCAGTAGTACTGTTTTGAAATTGAACTTTTCTAATAACATGAACACATTACTATATTACTAGTTGAGACTGAATGAGGCTAAAGGAAAGATGTGGAATAACACTTTTGCCATCAAAACCTGGCCGATTATAAAGTAAAAGTAACCACAACGAAATGTGACCTCTGCATTTAACCCATCAAATACGCACACATGGAGCAGCGGGCAGTTTTTAACAGCAGAGTACCTCAAAAGTGCCCAGACCGGGACTTGAACCTGCTGTGACCTTCAGGTCTCAAAGGCAATGTCCAAACCACTAGGCCACCACTGCCCATCATATCAGGGGACATTGTGAACACAGTCCCCCACTATCAGAAATTATGCTGTTGGGCGTCCCACATGTGGGGACTTTGTAAGAGTCAGCACAACCGAAGTGCAATGACTAAGTCTCACCTTGGGCCATTTGTGCAGTAAGTCCTGATACCCAAGTTTTTAATGCCTGTACACTCATTGAGCTTTTGTAGCTGAAGCTCAGATGAAGAGTTCAGTGTAGTCCAGAGTGCCAGGCTTCTGTCCACATGCTTTGTGCAGCTGCTTCCCTCCAAATGGAGTTAAAGGCTCCTCCTAGTGGTAGAATTTAGAAAAATAAACGGCTTATATACTCTCTTGGATCAATTCTGTTCTAGTACAGAATTATTATAATATGGAGAGTTAAGCCACATTAAAAGCCACTATATAAAATAATATATACACACATGACCATACACATCTGCTGAATTCTGTATTAATGTGCCAAGTAGATAAAAGCCACTATTTGAATACTATTTCTTAGGTTTCTTGGCAACTATATACATGGCAAATGGAATGCTTATTGCACATTGTTGTATTTTATATCATATTTTATATATCAGCTCTTAACCATGGTAACTTTATGCTAATAAACAATATATGTCATGTCTTATTGCTGAGTGACAGATTTGTTACGAGTATCACTCATGAGCAGCTGTAAAATAAAGTGTTTAAATCAGGATGAATATTTTATTATGTATCCAATGTACACTAAATATTATGAGTAATTCAAATCTACATCATTAACATTAATGATCTAATATACACTGATCACCCAGAACACTGACTATCTATTCTGTGAATATATGTTGGCGGCATCTGTCAGGAGGGTGGGATATATTAGGCAGCAAGTGAACAGTAAGTTCTTTAGTGATGTACAGGAAGCAGGAAAACTCGGCAAGTGAAAGCATCTGAGTCACTTTGACAAGGGCTTTGTGATGCCTACCTTTACTTACCAAAAGTGATCCAAGGAAGGATGGCTGGTGAACCGGTGACAGGGTCATGGGCACCTAGGTCTCACTGATGCATCAGGTCTGATCCCACAGAAGAGCTACTGTGGTTTAAACCTGAATGCTGACTGATAGAAAGGGGTCAGAAACCACAGTGCACCACAGTCAGAGTTGTTTCAGCAAAATGAGGGGGACCTACTCAATATTATATTAATAATATAATATATTATTATAATGTTAGTTATGGCTGTGTTTAAAGTAAATTGAACTTGTCCTTGGAGCCACAGGTTCTACTTTAATAACATCTAAATCTTATTAAATAAGACATACCATTCCTCCAGAGAGATGTGTTCGTTCCAATACAGTTCTGATCCTGCTGGAAACAAACTCTGAGGGACAATTCCTCCTCTTTAAAGAATAATTTCCTCACAGTTGGAGGATGACAAAGAACAACGCATACCTGGTCTCTTGTCCATCATAATAAGAGAAAAGTGTGACATGGGGAAATTATGGTGACATCACCATTGGTCTATCCATCAAGTGAACCCAAGGGAGCAACAGAGGGCAAAATGCATTTAGTCTGTGACCTACAAGATTCTATAAAGCTCATCCAAATTAAAAATTAGTTAGGAGAGAACACACTGATGAGAAGAAACCAGACTCTTGATTTTTTTGGTTATGATGTGTGAGCCTCTTGCTTTGCCCTGTTGTGCTGTGTCCTGTTCTGTTGTACTGTGAAAAGAGCTAAAGGAATCCTGTATGGAGGACAGTCTAGCTAAAATCTATATATTTTCTTTACAATAGCCCTACAATAGAGTCCTCAAGCAGCTATTTCTTGAGTGATAGCTTGAGTGATAGTATTTAAGGGAGTGAAAGTGTAAGCTAAGTGTGGATTTGACTAATGTACTGAGGTCATTTAATTCAGAATACCATAAGCTTCTTTTTTCTGCTCTGCTCCAAGACTGGTCCTAATGACCCTGTCTCATCTAGAGCAGTCCTCAAACTAGGAAGCACTTCTAGGGTAGCTTCACTAGCCTGTAAGTAATGGTATTATGATTATAATAAAGATAATAACCAGTGTTTATATGGTTACGCATGTAACAACAAATGGCCATGTCCAATGCTGATGCTGAGGGTAAGCACTCCGCCTCCTTCCCACCAGTCTTCACTGTTGGTTCTTTTGTCACTCGGCAGAAACACATCCAGGAGCTCATTGACATCATTAGTGGCCTGTACCTGGGGTCAAAAGATGACATCCAGCAACTGGGACGACAAGGAAGCCACAGCCACTGCTCCACCTGTAGCAGAGGAATTTCCTCTTCCTCCTCCACCTCAAAGTGAGGGAGAGGATGGCCGCCTCATGTCTGCGTTGTTGGGAGATCATATCCATCAGCTGGAGCTTAGCCTGTAAACACTACAAAAGGAGATGCAGGGAAGTATAGGGGGTCTCACTGGGGTCTCACTAGCATAAATGAGTTATGACAACAACAGCACGCTGAAGCACATCTTTGTCAAATACAGGTAACTGAAATAAAAAGGAGGGTTGGAGGATCTGTGTTCCAGCCTTAAACAAGGCTTAGAGGGGTAAATACGTAATACAGGAAAGTCAGTAATAGAGTATGCAAAGATGTGACTCACAATCATAGGGCAGTGGTGGCCTAGTGATCAGGATATTGCCCCTGTGCACAGAAGGTCACAAGTTCAAGTCCCGGCCCGGGTACAACTTAGGTACGTTGAGCAAGGTACCGTGAGCATGGTACTCCACATGCTCCACATTTCATTGTGATGCACTTTGTGTGTGACTGAGTGAGTTCACAATGACAAAATAAGTCACTTTCACTTTCAATTGCAGGCCTGATTCAGCTCCCAACCAGTAGCCTAATCCACTCCACAGTTTACACAGTTTACAGCTCCCATGTACTTGCATACAGACCCCATTTGAAGCTAGACTTCCCAAAATTCAGTAGCCCAGAAGATGAAGGTTTTATCACTTTTTTTGTAAGTCGCGAGTAGTATTTAGCCATATGTCCACAATTTGACAGTGAAATACTAGCCACTTTTCCTCAGTTCTGACCCAAACCTTGGATTGGTGGACTGAAGAAAGGGTCAGGATTAAAAACTGGGCTACATTTAAAATGGCATTTAGCAGGGCTTTTGAAGGGACTGGTGAAGGTTTGGGAGTTTGAGGCAAAAAAAAACAGCTGCGAGAACTAGTTCAACGACTGGATGAGAGAAAAAGTGCAAGCCTCCTTTTACAGCAAGTGTAGTAAGGCCCATTGTTTCCTCCATGGCAGAGCTATTGCGAGTAATTACAATGGTGGAACGAGACTTACAGGCACCAAACAATTACTGGAAGTGACAACCTCAACCTCCTACGCAGAAATTAAGAGTAAAAACAAACCATTTACTTTCGCATTTAAGTGTACTAGGATATAGCCCTTCTCTCCTGACTGTCCCTCTGGTCATCTACTCTGTAAACAGGTAAGAAAAGCCATTAGTAGCTACTTCTGCACATGGCAAAATCTTATTATACATCACCATTCCCCTACCTGAGGTAAAACGGAGCAAACAGATGCTTTGAAACATGCTGCTGACATTTCTGCACTAGACATGTAATTTGACTCGGGGTGTTTAAACATTTGCATACAGTTAATAGAGTTCTGCTAACGTTAAAACATTCAGTAAGATTTTAAACATCCTAAATCATATGTAATGTTTTCAAGCTCAGTCTAAAGTGAAGTGACTATTTGTCATTGTGAACACACTCAAGCACCACAATGAAATGTGACCTATGCATTTAACCCATCACACATGCACACGTGGTGCAGTGGGCAGCTACCAACAGCATCCAGGGAGAAGTGTAGCAGGACAGTACCTTGCTCAAGGGTACCTCAGTAGTCCTGGGACTCAAACCTGCAACCTGTTCCCAAGGGCAATGTCCTAACCACTAGGCCACCAGCATTATATAGATCACACAGCAATATATTAAGTTGTCTTACATTACATATTCTTTCATGGACCATAAGATTTGTGGCCAGACAAAATGGCACCATCATGAGGACTTTGTTCATTTGAAGTCAAGCTCTTCTCTTACCTGATAATAGAACCAATGTTGGGGTAAAACCTGGCCATAAGTACCCCAGCACCTACTACAAGTTCAGTATGAAGACATGGAGAAAACTAAAAAGAGAAAATTGAGAATGATTGAGTCAACATGGATCTCAACAAAGCGACGTAGGACTGAACAGCAGAATCAATGCACTGAGCAGAGCAAGATTGCAGTAGCATTATACAGTTTAGCACATTTAGTGTTTATTCTTTAGTTCTTGTCTTTATTCTTAAAAATCTCTCTCTGCCAACAATTAGCTATTTCTAAACACTTTTTCCAGTCTGCATCCTGATAAAGTATCTTTGCATCTTTAACAAATGCACCCTTATGCTGCATTCATTTGCATGCACATCATTTCCATATTCAACTGATGGGGAGAGAAGAAGAGAGGACGAATAAATTTGGGTGTGTTGTACTAACAGCGTCAGTATTGTAAACCAAATTAGCATATACACAGATCACCGATTCTGAAAATTGTGACACAAGCTGAGCATCAGTATTAACTGCCAGGGCTTCTTTGTCTTACTTTTTTATTTTGTAGAACAGTAAAAGCAATAGAACATGAGAGAGAGTGTTACCACAAAGGACATCCTGTCTGCGTTGAAACACAGCCATGTATAAATTATCCATGATAACACACGCCCTTTTGTGTTTCATTGCTAAAATAACAAACATTTTATTCATTTTTCACAACAGTCACTTTCACTGACACACAATAGCTTTTATATTCCCCTTTGACAAAGATACAATGGATACTTCTTGAGTAGTAAGTCTGCATTGCTGAGTCAGACCTTAGTTCTTTCCCATGAACAACAGTGCAAAAACATGTGTCCTGTGCAGAGTACAACACAGCAATAAACAGCTGTTGAGAAACCTAGCAGCTACACTCAAACACACTCCTTACTGAATATCACATCAGCGTGGTATTGGTGTACTTGCTGAGGTTGTAACATGAGGTGCCCATGTGCCAGTCCTAGAGGGCCGGGGTTCAGCATAGTTTGCTAGTTCAAACACACTCACAAAAACTGGCAATTAACAAGGGAGTTAAATGAAGTGTGTTTGAGCAAAGAACACACAAAAATCTGCTGGACACTGACCCTCCTAGACTATATATTTTTTCTTAAACTTAACTAATGCAATAATGTCTCTCACACTAAAAACAAGTTTGTTTTTTCAACCTTCCACTCATTTGTGTTGAATTTCTCTGCCATAGTCTGTGACTATTGCCATGAGACAATCACATGATGTCATTTTCATCATTTACATAATGTTTATTGAGAAGGAGAGAGAACCGAGTAAGCAGGGTGTCAGTGGTTTGGTATAAGTTGTATGTGTACATCACCATCTCTAGCCATATTAAAGCACATGATAAGATATTCTGGTTGATGCCAATTATACAAAATCTGTATCAGAAAACTAAAATTAGCATATTATTTTACATATCTTTGGTAATTCAGTACCAGTGGAGGGTGGGTGGAGTTTTTCCATAATATCAGAAAATCTCAGGAAAAGCAAACATAACCAGAACTGCTTCATTTACTGTCATAGTACAGTGTTTGAAAGTTTGGATAAAACTAGACATACTTAATGAATAAAAAAATGAATTTAACAGGTTTATTTCAACCTTCACAATAATAACAAGAAAAGACGGCATGGGACACAAAAACAGGAACTCAAAGCAAGACAAGGGCTCACTCACCCTCTCTCTCTCTCTCTCTCTCTCTCTCTCTCTCACTGTACAGCAGTTACACTTAAATATACCCTGTGTATTTCCATACCCTCTGCTTTGACATTTTATTTTTCTAATAGTTATGAAAAGGTTATGGAATATCACTTTCCCGTGAAAAATAAATGTATTTTACTTTTAAATACTTTAATGTACAAGGACTGTCACTTTTCATGTGACTGTATTTAATATAATAATAATAATAACAATAATAATTAGTTGAATTTATATATTGCCTTCTACAATCCCAAATGAATTGGTATCAGTGCCAGTATCAGTTTTAAGCTTTGGTTTAAAAGTGCTAAAAAGGACTCAGGTAGGGCTCCTGAGAGTGAGAGTGACTGTTATGGTTCTCACCCAGGAACGTAAACCTGGCAAAAAACGAGGCTGAGCGAAAGCTAGGCAGTGGCAGCAGCAGAATGATGAGGTAGAAGGGAATGGTGTTGGTTTTACTCAGTTTTCAGTGCCTAAACATGCACTCAGTCAGAAAGCACTTGCATCCAATATGGTTCACTTAAGTCAGCACAGCTTGAAACCAATGAGCACACAATTATCCAGAAGAAAACACCGGCAATCAGAATTGTTCACACACCAATCAGAACCTTTACTTGGTAGATAAAAGGGCCATGTGTCAGTTCACTTGTATTGAAAAAATGAAAAAACTACAAAGACCTGAAGGTAGAGGAAGGGGACACAGAAGAGGAGATTGAAGAGGAAGAGGAAGGGCAAGGAGACAAGTGGTTCCTGATAAGATTCATGCAATTCAACCCAGACCAGAGAAGGGATAATGATTCAGGATGAATGTGTTTGTTTGTTTTTTTGTTTGTTTACAGTCATCTTTTCAATTACATATTATATATATTTGAGATTAGTAATTTCATGTTCTGCGTTCTATGTTCTTTATCTGTTGCATATTTTACTGTTGATTTACTTTTTCACTCAGTTTTTCGGCTTATGACTACAGTACATCACGGAATTAAAAAATTACGCAAATGTGTGTGTGTCATGAAAAGAGTTTGTTCTGGAGGAAAAATAAGTGCCATTATTCCATTATTATTATAAATGCCATTATTATTATTTTAAGGTATTGTTTTGAACTGAGGTCGCAAGTGTGTAATTCCTGGTTTGTAGAATATATGTATTTGATGCCTTTTGTCCATTTACTGAAGGCAGAGTTTGGTTTAGATGTGGGATTACACAGTTTAAAAAAAAAACTGTAAAAAAAACTTTAAAATGGTTATAGACACTCCTTCACAAAAAAAATATTTATATTTAAAGAAACAGGTCAACTGCCAACCATTTTTTAAATTCTTGAGTTCATAACACATTGCAGCAAATTGAAGGATTTAAATATACACAAACATGCCACAAACATAGCATATGACATGTCACTACTGTCCTGAGAACCCCAAACAATACTTACTCAATGAGGGCCCTATATGGTGAGTAGTGCTGATAAAGATGACAATAAGTGTACACAAAAAGTGTATACAAAATAGGTGTACCTAATGAAGTGGCTCATCATGGTATATGACCAAGTTGGTGGAAATGCTGGATATGGCTACACAAAAGGACCACTTTTGGTTCCATAACAATTCTTTCAGTTTTTTGGAGAACTGTTTTTGTTTATGAGGTATACGGTATGAGTGTGAAGAACCTTTAAAGGTTAAAGAAACTCCAGAACACTTGGACTAGTAAAGAAAATAGGAAAAGAGAATAATTTTAACATTGTGAGAATTTTAATTAACCTTTTTATTTAAGTTATAAGATTAACCAATAAGGCCATTAATGTGTTTTTGTATTATTCAGGTTGGGAAAACTTATGTTTGAGGTCTTTGAAAACCTGTTTCACTCTTTAACCAAAACTGCTGCAGTCTGATTCATTGACCATATCAAAATAAACAGATTGGTATAATCTGAATTTGTAAACTCTTAACTTCATAAAATATGACAATTATGAGCAATGTAATCTTTGTTAGGGCACTTGTCAGAACAGGTATAAATTCAGAACTCCTCTATCTGTTTCTACGTACTTGACAGAAGTGTGAACTATGTTCATTTAACCCCAGAATAAATCTATGTACAGCCCTAGAAGCTGCACCTGGACATTAACCTTTGCTTGATTAGGTATTAACTCCATAAAAGCAGTGGGGAATATGACAACAGGTTATCGTGGTAAATTACATCACCATGTGAAAGCGCAGCCATAACATTAAAACCAGAATTAAAGTCAGAATTAACGTTTTTCTCAGCAGTTTGTGCTGCAGTAGCTCTTATGTGGAATGGGCAAGCCTGTGCGTCCTATGTGCAAAGGGCCTTGGATGCCCAGGACACTTTTGCTGGCTCAAGTGTGGTAATTCACCACTTCTGGTAGGTACTAACCACTGCATATAGGGAACATCCCACCGAACCTGCCATTTTGCAGATACTCTGACTCTAGCCATTACATTTTGGTCCTTGTTAAAAGGACCCTTACGTCCACCCCTTTCCTGATTCTAAAACATTAACTTCAAGAACTGACTGTTCACTTGCTGCCTAAAATACCACACTCCTATAACACACTACTTATGTCAGTAGTTGTCAGAACACTCAACAACTGCATGCATCATGAAAAAAGTCCAACTTTAGAGAGCTTTACAGAAAAACATGTGTACTGTGACTGCACTGGTGGTCTCCTATCTCAGTTACTGCAACTCGCTGGTGGCCGGTCTACCTGCAGCCACAATTAAGCCACTACAAAAGATTCTAAATGCAGCAGCTCAGCTGATCTTCAACCAGCTGAAACACGCTCACATGATGCTGTGGCTTGGCTCCCTGCATTGGCTTCCCACATCCTTGATGCTCGCCTACAGGATCATCAATGGATCAGCTCCCAGCTACATGGACATACTGATCCAGTCCTACACACCCACCAGATCACTCAGGTTAGCGAGGGAACATCGCTTGGAGAGTACATCCCCACGTGGGATCAAACACCACGCAAGACTCTTCTCCTTCATTATTCCTCACTGGTAAAAGAGCTGCCCAGCGACATTATAACTGGAGAGTCTCTCTTCATATTCAAGAAACATTTTTACATTTTTTAAATGTAACTTGCACAAATAGGCAAACTAAAAATAACACAGTGCATTGCAGCCATCTAAAGAGCTGTGGGAGGGACTCTGTTCTGAGGACATAGCTCCAAGACACGTCACCTAGAAGACCTACACCTTGGTCAGTGAATGTGAAATATCAAACTGGATTAATTCAGATTGACATGTTTGTGATGCTGAAACAAGACTTTGATGGAAATTGGCAGCAGCGTTTCCAAACACTCTACAATACAACTTTTACCAGACTTAGAAAGATAAAAAATTCATTTAATGGCTGTTCTTTTTTTCTCGTTGCACCCTGTTTAGCCCTGTACTGTATGTACTTGTGTTGTTTCTGTTCTTGCTCTTTGTGTAGAACCACCTTGATCCTGGAGGAACATTGTTTCATTTCACTGTGTACTGTGTATATGTACTACAGAAATATCTACTTGGCTTATATCTAGGTAATGCACAAAGTGTACATTATGCCATGTGAGACATTATACCTTCTCAGTTTGGGATCCAGTGAATCTGTTTGGTCTGTGTAGTTTTCTCCTGCTTGACCTGAGCCCAGTAATTTTTTCCAGTTCTCCTCCATGGTCTTATATCATTCAGTTCTTCACTTGACAATCATTATCTGTGCAGACAATAAGCAGTCACAAACAAACACTCTGAAGAAAAATGTACTACACGTCTAGTCTGCCTCACATCCATCCCATCCATCCATTTTCCAACCGCTTCTTCCGTTTCCGGGTCACGGGGAAGCTGGAGCAAATCCCAGCTGACTGCGGGCCTAAGGCGGGGTACACCCAGGACAGGAGGCCAACCCATCGC
>JBBPDA010000037.1:4225970-4237157 GCA_037974385.1 Arnoldichthys spilopterus
TCTTTTGGAAGGGGCTCCCCCCCCCCCCCCCCCCGATTATTTCTGACTAACACCTGTTCCTTTGTCATTTTATGCCCACATTTGTGTAACTTTGCTCTCTAGAATAAAACAAATTTTTTGCAAGAACTCGAGGTGAATATGTGTAAAGATCATACAAGGAGCATATCCTGTCATAAAGGGCATTTTAGGTTCATCAGCAGGTACATACCGCCACTCTACTGGAATAAACTGTTTCTCTAGGCTACTGAGACACTACAACCAGCAATTACAAGGATTAGTCATAACATTAACACCACCTGCCTCATTTTGAGTAGGTCCCTGATGCGGCAGAAACATTTCTGACTGGGGTGCTGTCTGTGTGCTCTGACACCTTTCTGTCTGTGTGCTCTGACACCTTTCTTTCAGAGTCAGCATTCACTTTTTAAACCACAGTAGCTCTTCTGTGGGATCAGACCAGACGGGCTCCCCACATCCATTGGTGTGCCTTGGGTGCCCACAACCCTGTTAGTGATTTTCCCTCGGATCACTTATGGCAGCTTCTAACTACTGCATACCTGTAACACTCCACAAGACCTGTCGTTTTGGAGATGTTCTCACCCTGTCGTCTAGCCACCACAATAAGACCCATGACAAAAAGGGGCAGATCCTTCCACTCGCCCATTCTCCTGCTTTCAGTGCATCAGCTTCAAGAACTGACTGTTTATGTGCTGCCTAATATACCCCCACCTCAGTGACATAAGTAAACATTCAATATTCTTCACTTTACCTGTCAGTGGTGTTAATGTTCTGGCTGATCTGTGTATACAGCTATAGACAGGCTTCCATTTATTTCATGGTCGACGCAGGAGTGTCTGTCGATGTTTCTTCACACACGTCGTCAAGTTCAGGGAAAGTTAACAGAACCCATCACTTCACTGAACGAGTGTGTCTGTGCTCCTGTAGGAAGCCAGAAGGAAGCACTGGAACTAGTGTTAGGCTGCTCACTAGGTAGTTGCACCCTCCTACGTCTAGATTTCAGCAGCAGGAGGAGTGCCGTATTGTTCCGTTTTGTTTAAACGACAGCCACCGCCCCCTGTGCTGATTAGCCAGCAAGTTCATGTGTCCTGCCCTCGGATTGGCTAGCCTAGTGACAGAAGGCGCGGCATGACAGAAAACCACAGAGACCATGTCGAGCGATCTTTTATAATGTGCACATACAGCAATCAGCCATAACATTAAAACCAGCTGCCTGTCTTTTTTTTTTAGTTTATCTAGGTGTTGTAGTCGTCATGTAGTCGTTCGTTCTTATCACATAACAGGTTGCTGTGTTTCTCTAGACTGGGCTGTGTTTACTGGACTTCTGTTGTAATTTTGAAAAATAGGTGAAATTCCTCTTTAAGTACTAGTATTGCTCTCTGTGCAGCAGAGGACACGTGGCAGCATCTGATAGACTGGTACACCTCAGAAGAAGAGTGTATGGCCTTATCTTATGCTCCACTATGTACACAGTTTTGCTTATCAGAATGGAGAAAGACAATAAAAAGTGGATGTGGGTCAAAAATGTTATTTGAATGTACTGCAGCGGGGCTAAATTTTTACGAATAAAACTAAACATTCAGTATTTTTGTATATGCACACAATGACACATTCACAGACAGGGCACCACCCTGTAAACATTGTCCAGGCAATGGAGATGACTTTAATTATTTCACCATCTACTGTTTTATTATACCTCACTGAAATCCAGTATTTGTAGGACACATACATAAACGTTTAATGACAACTAACATAAACCTGCATATACATTTATAAATGGTTATTTAAAATTTTTTTTATTTTAATAACATTAAAAAATTAATACAATTTCTGTGGTAAAAAAGACTTCAAAATTAACATGAAAACTGACACTGGTTGTAGTAGGCTTTAGAATATTTAATGCAGCGTTATGGCAGTGGTCATAAAAAGTTTACACATGTGTCATGAATTCTTACGAATATTGCTTTTACCCATGATTCATTCAAATGATGTTGCACCAGTTCTTCTAGGGCAACATGCTCAACATGTGTATGGTGTCAACAGTAGTGAACTCTTGGTGAGCTGGTTTGATGAGTTTAGGTACTGTCATTACCCGAGCAGCTATTTTACAGTCATTTAAAAATGAAATTTTGGAATTTTTAACCTCTGTAATTCAGTGCTTAGTCATCAAACGGAATAAAACCACAAGGAACATTAGTTTTATCAATCATTAATTTCACAAAAATATCAATAGATAATATAGTAGTAATAAATAGTAATTTATAGTAAAACCTTGGCTTCAGAAGATAATATTTCCCCTTTTAGCAGAAATCATATCTTGAAGGAATTTTCCATATTTGTCCAACAGCCTCTGTCATCAGCTTGCTGAAATTGCAGACATCTTTGCAGACATCCTTCAGTTCAGTTTAAGATCTTTGAAAATTTTCTTACATGAACTGCCATTTCAGATCCTCCACAGCATTTCAATTGGGTTAAAAAACCCTATTTTCTACTTTGTAAGTTATTAATCTGTGGATTTACTAATGTGCTCAGGACCATTATCGTGTTGAAAAAACTTCCTCCTGTTCAACTTCTGGACAGAAGAATTTTAACTGGAAAACAGTTGCAAGAGTTACCTGCAGATCCTGTGATAAAAGTTTGGAGTTCTTGGAGACTTTTTTGCATCAAGCTGTCTGCTCTCGAGCTGAGGTGTCTGGGGCAGCTGTTCCTGGACCAATCTGTGCCAACTGTAGATGATTTTCCTTACAGTGGAGTGATTCATTTAAAATAATTTAGAGATCTTTTGCCAGACTCACCCTGCCATCCACACCCTTTTTCTGAATGCCTTAGAGAGTTCCTTAGATGTTGGCTTGATGACACCACACACTTCAACAGCAAAGAGAACACTAGACCCTAGGTCAGATATAAAAAATGCCTGCAGGAGGTTCTAATGAGCCCTCATCTGGAACACCTCGTTATAATTGTATGGGCTTTTTTGTGTTTTTCATGTTTCATGTTTTTTATGTTTTTGTCAGTTATAAAAAATGTATATGTATTGTTAACTTTATGTAATTGTATTTATTTATTACACATGAATTTTTTTTTTGTATAATCAGCTTTACCTGTAGAAACTGTATCAAAGATTATTATTTATTTTATTTTTATTCACACAACTGTGAATATAGCTGTGGTCATGGTGATCTGCTGTTTATCAGTATTTTGTCAAAAAGCATGGACAGTTACTGTTTGGATAGTACAGTAGAACTGAGACAGGTTTGCTGTGGGATTTGGTGAGTGTAGTGCTGGACAGGCAGGATATTACTGCAGTCCTGTCTGTCTTGAGCTGTGCACTAGGTGGCACTTGTATGACACGTTAAAAGAAAAACAGCATTGAACCTGGAGGAAACAGTTTCCCAACTTCCAAATTATGTCTTCTGTCACATGGTTTATATCATCAACTGTAGCAATTTCCTGTTTTACATGGTTCTGTGGATTAAGCATTAGTGTTTGGGCAGGGTTTGTGCAGAAAGTGGGGAGCAGCACTCAGAGAAAAAGCTGACTTCATGGGACATCACTGGAGCGTCACTGACATTCTCTCTTTAACTGTTCATCTCAGAGCAATGTTCTTTGTCTAGCTCTGAAGACGTTGGAATAAAGCTAGAATTGTTCTTAGCTTTTCCGGAACTCATTGCACTACCTTTGTATTGCTTTATGCTCTTGTTAACATTGTAATAAGAGGGGCTTGATGACTTGGCCTTTTGAAACACTGCTTTAAAGTTTCTTAACCCCTTGTGAGTTCATCTAGATGGCTTTTGGTTTGACTTGATGTTAACTCTTACCGTGTCATACTGAATATTCTGCACATATGTTATTCAGCCTCTAGTTAAAGGCCATACCTGGAACCTGTTCAGAATACCACATGGTCTATTTTATTGGGCACTCAAATGGTGGCTGTGTGTTTGTGCATGAACAAGAAGAATGAAACGGAGCACCTGGCTTTATAAATTTTTCATTTGGCCATGTGCAATTCATTAGATGAACTGTAACTAATGATGGTGTTGTCTGCAGATACACATGAAATTAAGCTTGGTCCTAAATTAAGTATAGGTTTCCATGAATAAAATTCTTTACAATAGTGTTTAAGTGTACTATGTTTTTCTAGTGTGACTACTCTAATTGCATTACTCCTATAACCACAACAAACTACAGCTAAGCCGAGCTATTTAAAGACTATTTTATAAAATTGTATTTATTACTGAGGTCCAGTGGTGATGTATGTGTGGATTTATTCACCAAAATTGCATTTTACCATGTCCTTTTTCTAACCTTCTCTTAGCCCACAGAATTAAACAGACTGCTACTCTGCATTTAAGTCCAATATATGTCAGCTTTCTGCAGCTGTACATTCATTTTCTTCTAACTTTCGTTTTTTGGTTTAGCCTCTTGGACTGCCTTGCAGACATTTGCTGTGTGGCATGACCATGGCAACATCTGCTGAGTGGGAAAAGAATCCACAGGCCTCCATCTTAATTTGCTGTTTGTATACAAAACACAGAGTTGGGAATAGTACTGGGCATTAGCTCAAAGGCAATAATGATTTCCTTCTCGGCACTGGAACGGAACTCTATAATTTGTCCGTGTTTATGCCCTTGCGTGATGCTATCTCTTTGGAGCTTCAGTTACTCGTGGATAGGGTATCGGGGGTGTAATTAGCAGAGGCCTGTGATGGTTTGTGCACTGCTGACTGTTTGAAGTGGACAATGTTGGGAGGTGCACAGACACAACTAGGACATTCCTGCGATGTGCCCATGAGAGGAGCAATTTTGGTGTTGTATTTGCAATACAGATGCAGTTTGCCCAAAGGGAAGACGAGGGCACTTTATTCAGACCCAAAGGCTCTGCTGCAGGATGGTGTGAGCTAGTCATGGGAGCTCACTGTTCAGTATTTAATGTAATTTATGTATTTATGAGAATGAGGATTTTAAGAGTATGAGCCCTAAGTGTTGATGGGGTTCAAATGACTATTAAGATGGATTTGTTTTCATTTGAAGCAGTAATCCAAATGTGAAATTCTCTCTTTAACTTTTCAACCCTAAGCATCAACCTTTTGCCAAGAGTTTGTCATTAGTATTCAGTTAAAGCAAGACATTTTGCCTCAGGAGCTGACTCTACAAAAACAGGAGTGGAACAGAGTGAACTCATCATATAATGTAAAAACTTTCAGCACTGGTTAAATAGAACTAACCTTGACAAAACTGTTGCATAAAGATGCTTTGGGCTGTTGAGATATCATATGCTGTCATGAGATGTAAATGACAGACTATGTCCATTATTATAACAGAACATCACCTTCATTTGAAAGTAACTTTTTGTTATTGTGAACACACTCAATCACACAAAGTGCACCACAACAGAATGCAAAATCTTCATTTAACCCATCACACCTGCATGTGGAACAGCGAGCAGTTATGAGAAGGGCCCAGGGAGCAGTGTAGTTGGACAGTACCTTGCTCAAGGGAACCTCAGTGGTGCCCAGCCCAGGACATGCAACCTTCTGTTGACAAGGGTAAGGTCCTGACCACTAGGCTGCCACTGCCCAAGTAATCATAATAACAGATGTAATAATGTTTGATGTCATGTGTGACTGTCTGAAACTATCCAAGTGGTGCATCTAACTAACATAAAACAAGATCAAATGTATGGATCCAAATAGGAAATCCAGTCATTACAAAGTGGCAGTTAATATTGTATACTATTATGTGCAAATTATGATATAAAAGCAGAAACCATCTAAAAAACACAATGCAAGCGCAAAAATGAAATTAATATGTAGACAAATGCATATCAGCATACATTTAAAAAAACATGGACAATCCACTTCACAATGAAATTTAGTTATTGATTAATAGAATAGAATAGAATAGAATAGAATAGAATAGAATAGAATAGAATAGAATAGAGTAGAATAAAACTTTATTTATCCCCTATTGGGGAAATTGACTTGCCACAGCAGCTGAGAAAAGATACAGATAAATATACACACATACACTTATATACGTATATGTACACACACATTTACATACTAAAGAATATAAATACATAAAATAAAATACTATAAAATAAAAATCTTACTATATACACACACAAACATGCAGTCTTAACCAAAGAGTTTTTTTATACAAGAAAATAATCAATATTGCACTTTAAGCATGATTTAACAATGGCATTTTGTTTAAAGCATAATGTGCTTTTGTAAGTTTTCCAGTTTCTTCCCACAGTCTAAGGATATGTACATCAAGTGGATGGGAATTGCTAAATTGCCCTTAGCTGTGATAGTGTGTGTTTGTCTGTGTGTCAATCCTGCAATGGATGGATGCCCTGTCCAGGATTTTTCTCTGCATATTACCCCCAGAGCACTGTTATAGGGCTCAGCACCCCCTGTGATCCTGGTCAGCATATGTGGCTCAGAGAATGAACAAATTAATTTACATAGAACATTTTGGGGGAAATCACGTAAGAGCATACGGTAGGATACAGCAGCAGAAGGAAACCAGTAATTAGAAGTAAAGAAACAGATCTGATTTGGATAGACAACAGTAGCATAACATGAAGAACAGACATGACATGACATGACAGAACAGGAAGAACCCAAAGGTTAGGGGGTCATGGATACAGGCAACAATCTGTACTAACATAAATCTGTGTATTATCAGTATAGCAAAGAAGACCAATGCGATCAATAATGTGATCAAAAGGGAGCATGTAAAGTGTGAAAAGAAGAGGGGTCAAAAACAAATTCCTGGGGGACACCTTGAGTAGGTGAAGCAATTAAAGAGGTGTGTTTCTAAACAGAATAAAATATATTGTTTATCAGTGAAGTAGGAGAGAGCTTTACCAGCAAATAAACAATATGTTCCTATATTGAATTGTTTGCAACAAACAATTAATAGCCCTCGGGACAAAATGGAAATTGAACCAGACTTTGGGATAAAACTGTGGCAAAAAAGGTCCAGCCAAATCCACTGCTGAGCACAGGGTTCATCAGAGCTTTACATATGAGGTCCTACCCACTAAAGCACAGATGGTGGCACAGCAGGGTTTTGGAAAAAGTACTAGGACAAGGAAAGCAGTAGACGCAGTAGAAAGCAAAGTCTTGTTCACGTTGACCTTTTTTAACTGTCTGTTCACTTAATTTATGCTCATTATTTTTTAATTTATTTTCAGTGGCTTTGTGACATATATTCCCCACATCAAATGGGGAAGGCTGTATTTTCCTTCAAGGTACTTCTAAAAACATTTGATTCTGCTACTTCAGGATTTTTATGCCCAATTTAATTGGCATTTTCTTAAAATAGCACTAATTTTACGCTTGACTTGAAAACTGGTTTTGTCAGTAATGTTTTAAATCAAAACTGGGTGGCCCATAACCATGAGCTCAGTTTATTTTGGATGTAAAGCAGGGTGTTACCTCTTGATTTATGATCCGTACAGTGTGCAGGTGCAAGTTGTTGAAATTGGTCTCAAACCTTCAACTTCTTTTTTCTTTTGTAACAACATTTTTTATGTATGATGCATTTATACTAAGCAAGCACCTCACATTGATGGCTTTCTCAGCCACATTTTCAATGCCACTTTTCCAACCTGGCAAACCTCTTGAAGTGCATATGTCCGGTCACCCTGATGACTTTCTTTACCTTTAAGGATTTCCTTCTTGAAACAGTCCCTCAGTAACATTGCTGTGGCAGTTCAGTTAGTTAACACCATTTAAGCTTTGGTTTAAAGGGCACAAATCTGAACCTTTTCTTATATTTGACATTTCCCTCTGAGGTCTATTTATGACATTTATGTGTATTTGTGTATCAGAAACAATCATGCTTCATTCTTACATAACCATTTTCCATGTTTATTTAATGTGCAATACTGGAATGTCTTATGTGCAATATTTCTTCACTGTGCAATATATGAATATTCAGTGCAATATTCTTCCGTGTAATATTTTTCATGGTGCAATTATTCTTCTGTCTTTTTGTATACTCATGTCTGTTTATAGCATTTATTTATACTTTACTTTTTTTATCTTATTGTGCTGTATAGTTTTTTAAATTATTGCTTTATCACTGCTCTTACCTTTTGTACTGCAAACTGTTTGAAACTTTTTCACGTTTTTATTTCCTAACACTATTAAATGCTTTAATATTTTAAGACAAAGCAAAAACATTTGAGGTTTTCATGACATGACCATGTCAACTGATCTGGGCATAGTTCTCTCAGCTTGCCATTGTTAACTGCTAACTGCTAACCTTGGCATGATTCAGTGAAGTGATTTACAGTGTGTTTTTTCCTGTCATTTCCCATTAATGCAAAATGCTGTTGCCCAATTTGAGATGATGTTACCTCCGAAACATCTATGCTCTGTATAATCATGTGCATGCTGTGTAGTGTTTATTATAGTGTACAGTGCCTGAATAAAGTCCTGTAACATACTATACACACTAAATATGACTAGCACACTACTGATGTACTCAGTTAGAGACACTGGGTATGTTTACAAAGAATTGGTTGCCTTGTTGAGTGTTGAATGTCTGTGTCAGAGCAATAGGGCATATTAATATTAGGGTCAAGCTTGACTAGAGGAAGGTCAGCTCCATTGACATAGCTAAGTGGTGTAAATCTCAGCTGTATGAGGAAAGAGAGAGGAGAAGAAGTCAATGTCTACCCTGTCCCACACTCCCTCCGCTTAGGGGAGTGTGAATAGGGCTTCTGTTTGACCGTCTCTGCTCATGCGGCCTGGCCAGTATATCTGTTATGCATGCTCTGTTTGATCTTGGTGTCATTGTAAACAAGTTCAGTGTCTTTCTGGCAGAATGATATTAGATGTGTATGCATAAAAAGTATTCATTAACTTGTTTTTGTTAGCTTAGCATAGCAACATGGGTTCCCAGGCTTGAAGGACAGTTCTCTCAGAGGATCTTACTTTGCCAGGTTTCTTCAAAGACTGGGCATGACACTGTTTGTCTGAACTAAACTATCTGTGCTAAAACGATATTTAAAATTGATTAGTGGTCTAACTTATGCTGTCTAATGCCTTTATAGTCTAATATTGATGCTATAACTGTTATCTGTAAAGGGATGGTATCTCAGAAGCATGCAATATGCAAATATGCCCTTAATCAGTTATGAAATTTAGTGTGTACACATCATTCCTTCATAAGCACAAGTGTGTTTTGGCAAATCAAGGCAATTCTGATATCCATCACATCTCTAACTTTGCTGAAAACAGCAAGTCAGATGCTTTAATATTAAAGTATTTTCACAATGCAATGCAGCATTTAAAAATGATAACCCCCCTTCCCAACCCCAGGCACACAGACATATTCTTTTTTTCACTCAACAGTAAGGGAATCCCCTAGATTTTACAAAAAGAGGACTTAAAACTGAAAGAAGAAGTAGGATAAAATGAATCTCTGTACTTTTAGCTACCGTAAGTCAGCTGACTTGGTCATATGGACATGTTCATGTGTTTGTAAATCTGAGGTTACTGCAGTGAATGAAAGGTTACCTCAGGGCTGGGGTAATACAGAACATAATCATGATACATGACATGCTGTCAAATTGGGACTTCATATGGTAATAAGCAGTTGAACTAACTGACGGAACTTAAATGAAAATTTGTAATAAAACATTTTTGTTACCACATATAGTAATTTTTACATTAAATTGGTGACTCATGTTTTACAGCATATGTTTCACAATATATAATTCCTCTGAACTTTGAATAGTTTGAACAGTGAAAATTGCCCCAGTACTTCAACATTCAAAAACACTATGAAACACTATGAACACGGTTTTTTCCCCGATGTTTCGCACACTGCACTGCACTGAATCCAATTAAACAGGCTTAATTGTATTCTCTTTACACTGAAGCATGCAGTCAGTCAGTGCTGTTTAAGTACTGATGATATCATGATATGCTCAGAAATGTAATGTGTCATGATTTATCATGATTACCATAAATACTATTATAATGATTAGGTTACCGTTTTCAGTTGGTTTAGTCTGATTTTTATTTTGTAGCTCTTGGACCAAAAAAAGTACCTTTACATTAGAAGGAAAAAACCTTCCTCACTTTCAGTGTAAGGTAATCTTGCAGGATCATTTTGCAGCATTTTTATTTGTACATTTATACTTCAATTTTTACACAGTATAAGTAGCAGCTGTTGTTTTTGAATTATGTAAAAAAAAAGAAGGAAAAGAAGGAAAATTACCAACATGGAGATTTAGCATTTTGTTCTGACAGTGACGGTTTGATCAAAGCCACTGTTTGAGTAAAGTTACATTTTTGATGTCATGTTTTTTATTTTATAATATTGAAACAAAAAAAATTTCATGTGATGACTCAAAACCTGTTGATATGGAAAGTAAATCATATGTAAATGTGTTTCATGAAGTAAGTAACTGGGAAATTACTAGAAAAGAATGGCACATACACAGAGTTGTCAGAGGTAAAAGTCATTGTTTTATTGTATCATATGTGTCTGGAGGCAAATCTACACAGGGTTCTGGTGTAAGACACAGTAAGTTTCTGCATGTTGCACAGGCCCTGAACAATGCTCCTTTCAGACCCCCTCTTGTTTTGACTGGAATTCAGCCACTAAAACACTGTGCTGCAATTAGGCTGACCTCAGGGCTGAGGGTCAACATCTGGGTCCCCCGGTGGCTGTCAGAGCAGCTGAAGTGATTGCTATAATGCACCGCCTGGGTGTCACATTCCATTTATTATCTGATACTACTCACTGAGCACTTTCACTCTTTTTTAGAGGGCAGTGTACCCTGATTTGTTTATATACAGATGATGATGACTGCTTCTACTTTTTCTTTCTACAGCACTTATCTATTGACAAAACCAAAACAGGGTAATGTGGTCTGATATAAATTCAAATGTATTCAAACAAAACAAAAAGGCTTTGTGACAGCAGTTTGGGGAAAGCCCTTTGCTGTTCCAACAAGGCTGTGGCCCTGTGCACAAAGCGAGGTCCATAAAGACATGGTTTGGGGAGTCTGGTGCAGAGGAACTCCAAAGGCCAACACAGAGCCCTGACCTCAATCCAACTGAAGGCTCCTCAACCAGAACTGACAGCTCAACATAAACCCTCCAACCCTCCCCCTCCCCCACCCATCCCCCTCGGACAAATT
>JBBPDA010000037.1:4250399-4261807 GCA_037974385.1 Arnoldichthys spilopterus
TTGACTTGACTTGACAATCTCCACCTCTACTCCCCTGATGGATAAGGGGAAGACTGTAGATTGTGACCTCCTCATATTCACCACCAGTTCTATGGTTTTGCTGATGTTGAGCTGCAGCTGATTCAGTTCACACCAGTCCTCAAAACCGTCCACCACGCTCCGGTATTCACCCTCATGACCGTTCCTGACACATCCGACCACAGCAGAGTCATCAGATAATTTGTGCAGGTGGCAGCCCTCTGAGTTGTAGCTAAAGTCTGTGGTATAGAGGGTGAAGAGGAAAGGTGACAAAATCGTTCCCTGTGGGGCACTGGTGCTGTAATGAACTGTCAGAACTACAGTCCGAATCAGAGATGCTTTGTCGATCACAGTTTTACATTCAGGCTGTTCTACTTTCATCATTAGGACAATTTATAGTATTTTCCTTTTTTTGGATCAGTAAGCCATTTTACTGAGAGCTCTATGGAATCCAGGTCACAAAGTCACGGTGAGAGCAGGGATGCTATGCTACAAATGACTAGCATGAAGCTTGTTTGTCATAGTTTTTCTAATGAAAAAAACAGCCAGCATGAGCATCAGCTAAAGCTAAATTCTGCCATCTTGACGATGATGATTAGAGATTGAGACAGAGCATCTCCAAAACGGCAGTGTGAGCAGTAGTTATTATGATTATTGTTATTATTGTTATTATTGTTATTATTATTATTATTATTATTATTATTATTATTATTATTATTATTATTATTATTAATAATAAGGCTATTTCCTTAAACGGAGACTGTTGGCGCATTGCATTCTGGTCGATTGTCTTCCAATCACCCTTAAATCCAGCTGATTTTCTGCTCGCGACCTCTGGACGGTCCATTCCCAAATTCTTGATGATTATTGCAGTGACGGACCCTTTTCTTGCTAAACTTTGGCGTCCCCCCTCCGGCGCCTACCATAACGCTGCTGAAAACTGGGACGCGATGGAACGTACCAAGTGTTATGGAGACAGAGGGGACGCCGAACGAGCAGCAAAACACAAAGTGATAACTAAGCGCGGGGGCCAAAGCGTGACAGATGAGCTCCGGCGAGGTTCAGCTCACGGCTGCGTGTGTTTGACGCTCTCCCGTCATTGTCGGTGAGTGCTATTTTGCTAATACAATAGTGCGTTTTTTGTGCGCGACTGTACCGCTCAGGCTGGCCTTGTACGTTTTGACTTCTTCGCTCATATTTCTCGCACCGCGCTGTGTGTTCACGCCTTCAGTTTAAGGCAACCCCATTCAGTTCAGGTGCTCGGGCTGTTGCAACTACTCTCCAACTCAGGGGGTCGTATCTGTGTGTTCGCGCTGACTGTCTGATTATTGAGGAGGACTTTGGACTTTTCCCCTACCGATCGGGAATATTGGCTTTTCTTTATGGTGCCGGTTGAGCGATATAGTGAGCTGGCTAACCTGGTTAGCAGGCTGGAGTGCTCGAGTGAAGGGAGTCGTTGTCCGGAGCGTGTATTTCATATGTAAACACACTTTGGACATGGAAGAGAGAGATGGGGTGAGACGCTTTAGTTCATATGAATTGTAATAACTGTTTAATAAGCTACTCGAGCGCTGTATGAAGCATTGCTGTTCATTTCAGCCAGCCCTGAGAGCAGCAGTAGGCAGCTAGGTGCCTTTTCCTCCAGGTTCGCCAGCAGCACTGTTTGCCAGCACCACATGATGGTTTTACTGCCTATTCATAAGAGAGACGAGCTAATGTCTATGGCTAAAGCTTACAAAAGGGTGTGTGAGGCATAGCCAGTTATTTCAACAGCCGGCCACATGTACACGTTGCAAATATGCGGAGGGATAAAGTCTCATGTGAACTTGTGTTTACATTTCCACAACGCGCTTCGTACACGGCCCCACTAACTTAGCTGTGACCGGGGGAGCCTCGGCAGAGATGCTGCTCTGTGAAGCCAGTCTGCGCTTTCCCAGCTTTTCCACAGCTAGAAAAGAGGTGGATTTTCCCTCCCGAGCACCAATATTTCGCTCTGTCATCTCATAACTTTCCAGACTAGGAAACAGAGCGTTATTTAGCCCCGTTCCTGGCTGCGGGGGTCTTGAGCGTTGCCATGAAAATGGTCTGCTCTCTTTGTTTAGGGCACTACAGTGTGGTGGTCAGTCTGCAATGGCAAAGGGGCTTCAGTCATTTTCTGTACTGCACCCAGGTCATAACTGCAGACATGGCACACGGGTATTTTTCATAAATACAGTTGTAGGTCAGATGCTGCTTTGTGCGTACGGACGGTAATTTAGTGGTGCTTGGCTAAATCCCTTGGCACAGATTCAGGATCTGGGCTAGAGCCCACACTGTGTATTCCCTCAGCAAATGTTTCCACCTCATTTTTTCCCCTTCTGCAACCCCCCCCCCCCCGACCCCTCCGCTTACAGTAAATACAGTCTTTCAGAGCTGAAAGGGAGGGGAGTGTTTTCTTTAATCAGACATTGACCTGTGCGTAAGGATGCTTTAGGAAGTGTAACAGCGTTTAAAGTCAAGTAAAAAAAAAATCACAATCCTTTGTAGTTATGGTGATGGATATTTATTATTAATATCATTTTTTCCCACCACAGACATTCACAAATGGCTTTGTTCACCGTTTGAGTGAAGGAGGAGGGGAACTCATTATACTGTCCAGGGAATTCATTCCTCATTTGCATTTTCCTGAGTCCATAATGTTCAGATTTGGAGCTTCGTTATTAGATATTTACATGCAAATGTGTTCCCTCTTTACATAATTTGCAACCAGATTTGCAACACAATTAAATCAGGGATTAATCCATAAAAAAAATTTAAACCTGGAAACTGAAGTGTTAAGAAAAGAACATCATAAAAGCATGTGGTCAGAAATTTCTGGTACACAGCACAACTTTGCAAGTCTTTACTTTCCTGTGTGAGTTAAACTGAGCAGGTTGGTTTGTGTGACTGGCAATATGTGAGTATATTGTGTTGCATTTTTCCCGCAGTTATAGTCTACAAGGCCATGTTTTGGTAAGGTGTTATTAAGTTTTTAGCTTACAAAGTGAGTTAATTACCACTGTTGACTTATTATTTAAGCATCAGTTATCTCAGAACAAAGGCATCCGATTTAAAAATAACTTTAGCATTGGACAGATGTTTAGATTTGACTAATATTTCAAACCAACATGCTTATTATAATGTTGAGGTGATGCTGGAATACTGTGCTAAAAGGTTTTTAGCTTTTCTCATTTCACCTTCCTTTTAAGATTATAGAAATAAATATATGAATATATAAATAAAGTTATACGCAAGCTAATTTTTTTTATAATCTAGTTAGATTGTCATCGGTACATTCATTCTATGTGGATGTGCTGCCAAGTTGTCTTGGTCTGAGCTCATTTTAGAGTAAAAACACAGTGAAAACATGTGGTGTGGTCAGATGAGTCCGCATTTCAGCCTGTAGCTGGAAAGAATTCACGTAATTGAGTTCTTCATCCCAAAAACAAAACGGACCATACTGTTGTGAGAGAATGGTACAAAAGCCAGAATCTGTCATGATAAAACAAAAGCTAACATAATGCAAAGACAATTTAGACACAGAGAGTGTGTGGTTGACTGGCTTGCACGCAGTGTAGATCTGTCAGCTATTGAAAATGTATGGCTCATCAAGAAGAGGAGACTCAGACATTGGCGACCACTTACTGTTGTACAGCTACAGCCTTCTATCAGGCAGGAATGGGCAAAAAATTCCACTTCCAAAACTGCAACATTTAGTATCCTTTCCAAACAATTAAACAGTGTAATTTAAAGGAAAGGTGGTTTAGCACAGTGATAATCATGCCTCCGTACACATTTTTTGAATGTGTTGCAGGTGTCAAAATATAAATTTGTTTATATTTACAAAGTACATTTCATTTGGACACTGTAAGCACTGGAAATCTTTGTACTGTTGTCTGTTAAATAACGATTTAAGACGATTAGCAAATTACAGCTTCTTGATTTGATTAAATTTTACAACATTTTGTTGCCATTTCATCTGTATTTCACAGCTATGCTGTGTACACAATACAGCAGTCTGGGTTGTGCTTGTGCAGCTGTCTTTAACCCTTAACAGGCAAGATTTAGTACTTTTGTTTTGCACTACTGTTCAGTGTAATTATGTGTCTAGTGTGTAACTGTTTATGTACTTGCATAGTGAGATACACGATGCATCGGATGTAAGTTTGCATTTACATTCTGTGTCTGTGCCTCTGACTTTTCTGCTCGTTTTGGTGTCAGGCAATAACAAACATGCCAGAACATTATATGCACCATAATTCTCAATCAAATTCAAGTCACGATAACCCCCCCATACTTTTAAACACAAGTGAGTTCAGAACCTTCACCTTCAACAAGTTAAAAAAAATCAGCATCACCAGCAACAGCAGCATCCCCCAGGGGCTAAAAAAGTACATATTATTTTAGGAACACTGGCTTTTGTTGATTTTATTGTTTGTTTATTTGTTATTTTTTGTGCACGCTGCATGAAACAACTGCATTGTTTTCATTCCTTTCAACGAATATTCAGTTTCAGACCCGTGATCTAGATGTAAATGACTGCATGCCTTGGGCGTCCACATGGCCATGTGGTTAGTGCATAGTTCAGTGATTAGTGCTCTCAGTGCATGTTGGGGCACTTGACAGTGCTGCATGGTCCGTGGTTTGAAAAGATGTGGTCTTCACATGCATTTTAGGAAAGGACGTCTGTACCTTTCAATGTAGTGGTGACATTTCATGTGTGCAGTAACCTGTGATTAAATTTGAAAAAGCTAATCATAGTTGTAGGCCAACCCCCCTAACCCCCCACCCCCCTGCAGCTTAAATGCAAACACCGCAAAAGTCTTTTACACTGTCCCAACAACAAAGCACTCAGTGGGTTAGGAACGATCACGGGATTTGTCTGAGATGTCTAAATGTGCCAGATCTAGAGATATGTATTCTCAGTTTTTAAAAATGTCTTTTGAATTGGCACTGGTACATATATGATAAATGTAGCCACATGGGCACGGAGGACTTTGGTAAACCATTATCATTTAATGCAGTCTGCCGCTGGATCAAGAAACGCAGCCTGAAACTACGATGCAATGAGAAAACCATACATTAATTCTATGCAGATTTGCTGCCAGGTTGTCTGCGACTGGCTCATCTTTTATGCACTAAAAACACAGTGGAAACATGTGCTGCGGTCACTGTTATTTTGACACAGATCACACAACCATTTGGCAAAAGTTCAGTCATAGATGTTTTGTAACATATGGATGTAGAAGTGGAACATTTTAAAGTCTTTTAAAGCTGACTTTTTAGGCATTCAGGGTATTCATAAGAGGTTAAAGGAATAAATAAACAATGCATTAGGGTTGCACCAGTCATGCATTTCTGCATCAGCACCGACATGAATTCTCTGCTTTGGAAGAATAGAGTTTCATTTGGTTCTCACTGAGAATGATAAAATGTTCATTTGAACACTAATTTTGTATAATAAAATGTATATTGTTTATAATAATAATAATAACAACAATAATAATAATAATAATAATAATAATATGTGTAATAAGAAATAGAATTTTAAATGATTTCTTTAATTCCAAGATTTGTTTTAAACAGATGTTGCAATAAATATAATTGCAGCATCCATTTACGCATGTGCTGAGTACATCAGAAAGCAACAAACATAAAACGGCTGAGCGCCCATCACAAATACATAGTGAATATCAGCCAATTCCGTTAATGGCAGATTTACCCCTAGAATTAATGAAAGTTTTCTACAAAAATGTGTTTCACATACTTTACAGGAACTGTACAAACCTTTCAGAATGCCTGTCCATGAGAACTGATGGTATGATACAGATCTGACAGCTGGAGTATTCCTTCAGTGAGCTTGATTTCTGTTGCAGTTGGACTGAAAATCAGTTCTGAGAATAGTCTACAGGAGAAGACCAGAGGTTGATGAGCAGAAGATGAGTGTGCAGCGCTTCGCTTACGGTGATAGCTCACTGGTTTATTTCATTAGGGACCTTCCCCCTATTGTTCGCAGCTCATGGGGGTGAGTGGCACCACTGCACGGAGTTAAATAGATCATCTCTAATTCCAGGGCCTGTGCTCCTTGTGTCTGCTTCCTCCACCCTACATGGGTGTCCTACATTTCACCTCATTAACTAATTTTATCATCGCTGCTCAAATTATCCTGACCCTCAGGGTTAACATCTTGTCTCTGCCGACATCCTACAATAGCATTGTAATGTATTTCATATCTTGAGGAAATGATAGAAATATAATGTTGGCTACTGCTCTAACAACATGCAGTGCAGCTAAGCCAGTTTAATACCAACAGCGCTAATCCAATACATCACTTTGACAGCAACAATCTTTTAGAGACGTAAGCCATTGCTGCAACCAGGTCTGATGATTAAAGATTGCATAAGCCGTTAAAAGTCTAAAATTATACTGGCACTTATGATTTTAAATGGGCTGTCAGCTCAATATCAGGTCTCAGTGATGATAGCGATATGACCTGTATTTGTCCAATTTGAAAATAATTTCTTAATATCTTACATTTAAATAGAGTTAAAGGCCAGAACTCTTTGCCTGATTAGTACTCTGTGGATGATTGACAAAAGTATGGCAGTGTATCTCACCCCATTGCAGAGGTGGACAATTCAGTTTCAGGATTCTTCCCAGGATTTTGTTTCAGCCACCCAGATACCTACAGCCAGGCAGTTGGAACTAAACCCTGCAAATGATTTTTCTTTCAGGACCTGCGTTGTCCACTTCCGTCCCAGAGCAGCAAGCAATTTGCCTTTTTTAAAATTTGCATATCCATCCATCCATCCATCCATCCATTTTCCAACCGCTTCTTCCGTTTCCGGGTTGCGGGGAAGCTGGAGCCAATCCCAGCTGACTGCGGGCCTAAGGCAGGGTACATCCAGGACAGGAGGCCAACCCATTGCAGGGCAACACATAGACAGACAACCATTCATACACACACTCACACCTATGGGCAATTTAGAACATCCAATCAACCTACTTCAAACCTTTGGACTGTGGAAAGAAACCGGAGCACCTGGAGGAAACCCACGGAAACACGGGGAGGGTTTGCAAACTCTGCACAGAAAGGCTCCCGTGGGATCGAACCCAGGACCATGCATATCTTAAATTAAAATCATTAAATGTTGCCATATCTTACTTTTTTCTTAGATTTTATTGTTGTTTCTGATGCCCATGTTGACAATGTGCATGGGGACATGTACCAAAAACCTTAGAATTAAACAGGCTGCTTTTGTTACTGTGCCTTTAAATGCCGACACCTGTAAAATGATCTTCTGATTGGCTGCCCTGCATTTCATTTAAAAAGAAGTCTGGGCTGAAACACTCATTACACACAGTTACCATGGGTCCTTGCAATCCTTGAGTTTGTGAAGTTAACTTAAAAAATACCCATTCAGGTTTTTTTAATTTTTTTACCTAAAGTTAGTTAAAAGGTTATGTTTTGCAGTCTGAATGTGTCTCCTGCCATCTGTGCATTCTTGTTTCATGCACCACCTGCCTCGAAAAAGTGCATGCAGAACCTGTCACCTGCATGCATGAGCGATAGATGTCGAATGATGCAGGTTAAACAGTGGCAAGCAAGTGGGAAAGATACCATTAAATGAACACTGTTTACAATAACAGTAGTTTACCTTGATCTGTGTTTCAGACTGTGCCATGTTGGGTCTTTGAATCTAGACGTGGAAAGTCCCTGAATCTGATGTTTAAGAAAGTGTGGGAAGACCAAACCTTAACCTGAGCCATAGCTAAACTGTTACAAGTCCAATGAACTGATGCAGTATATGTAAAAGCTTTAACTACCTAAATTTCCTAAAAATCGAGGAACTATCTGTCTACTGGGTGTAACTCACAAGTTTCATCACAATTCTATTTTTAGCTAAAGATCTGATACATTTTCCAAAACCTGCAAATTGCTTACGATGCAGTTCGGTTCAGTATGATTCGCTTGGTTCTGTTTAATACTGGGGCCTGCAGTCAGTTTGGATTTCGATCAAATTTTCGGAAATCTGCTACATTTCTATGAACTCACACATGCAAACAAATCATAACTTACACATTTTGTTATTAAAGAACAAATAGAGCAGTGTAGTTATAAGCACAAGCAGCTTCTCAGTACAAAACACTACACAGTAAAATAAGGTAAATGAAGTAGGGTTCCCTAGCATTAGCAGGATTATTCACTGTATTATCGTATGTGTATCACTTTTATTGTTGTTTTATTGTTGCATTTTGTTGTGGTGCTTGAGTGTGTTCACAATGACAAATAGTCACTTTCACTTGTGGGGGTGACAGATCATTCAAATAGCAATAGCAGTCATTGGTTGATTTGGGCTATTTAATGCAGCAGAAGCACATGCCCATTGAGAGTAGACAGTAAAGAGGAACAGCTCAATCCATAAGCTGCTTTCCAAAGCCCAGTTTCACTTGTGAGGTTAGCAGACAAGGCTTTTCTTATAAAAGCAGGAAGCCAGCAGAAGTCATGTTTTGCAGTTATTTTACAGTGGTTGATGTTTTTAGGCACAACATTAACTAGCTAGCTCACTCGCTGGTACTTGGTGAGGCAGAATCAAATATGCCTTGGTTTGTGTGAGCTGGGGTTTTGGCTTGGGGCAGCTGATGAAAAAAATCAAACCCAACACTGCCCAGTTTACTTTTGTGGAATCACAAAAGTTAAAGAATCTCACATCTGAAATGATCTGCATTGTGCTTTATTTGCAAGTTACAGCTAACAGCATAAAGAGCCTAATAAAGGAAATAGATTGACAGCACTTTTGAATACCTGACGGGTGTTGTAACTTATTGTAGAACCAGTAAAACATGGGTTACAGTATACCTCATAAGAATGCACAGAAATAAGTGAGGGTGCCTCTCGTCTCTGGAGATAATTACTATTTAAAGATCGCAGGCTGACATGCTGGGTTATCTTAAACACTGAGCCAGTTCCTTAGGGCAAAACTTCAGACATCACACAATCTTGAAACATCAGAGAGGTTGTTTGGTTTATCCATGGGGTTATTCCTAACCTTACCTCTTTAGCCATGACAGGCCAGGTTAGAAGCAGTCTCAAATTGAGCCATGTCTTTGGGGAGGTTGTGCTTGTTTTTGAGAGTACATTCTTAAAAGTTGCCCACATGTGTTCTTTGAACCAATCCCACAGAAGAACCACTTTTGGTACTCTAAACAGCATTTGAACAGAACGTTTTCTTCTTTAATACTCTTCATTTTTAACCTAACCCCCGGTTCGTGCTGTAGTGTATGGTTGTTTACGGCAGACAGTAATTTTGACACATTTCCCCAGGAGACACGAACAGAAAACCCATTAACCTTAAAGAGCAATTAGTGCCAAGCTAATGAGTCTTCACGTCGCCACTCAGGGTTTAATATGACCCTACCTACACACAAAAAGATTTTTAATGTCTGTACGTTTAGTTAATTGAAGCCATCCCTTTGTTTTCTCTTTTTTAATAAGTTTCTTTCCCGCTCATTCTTGTGTGTGTGTGTGTATGCTAAGACCATAGAAAAGAGGCTCATAGATTCAAGGCTATGCTTGAATCGCAGTGAAGTTAGGACGACAAACAAAGAGCTGTTTTACTAAGGTTTGCTATTTTTTTATTCATAGCACCCTTCCTCTTTCTTGCCCAAATGCTTCAAACATACATTTTTAAGCAGTTTTCAGACTTGGACGTTGGGTGGAGTTATGTGAAACTCGTGGGGTGCTGTTACTTTTTAAACACACTTAATAAAAGCCAGTGAACAGTGTGTTTTGTGTCAGTGAATTTTCCAGCGATTAAACGGTTGGTTCTTTAGAGAACCAGAAGTAGTTCTTCTTATGGCATTGGTCCCTTTTGGCACCAGTAATGCCTTCCTTGAATTGTGCTACACAACAGTGACATAAACCTTAAACCATAAGTCATTAACATGCCATGAAAGATGTCTTATGCTGTCATGAGGTTCTGTATCGTTACCATTACCAGTAGTTTTCATGACATATGAAGTGTTTGATGTCATGTCAAATGTAAGGTTAAAGTCATGACATCAGACATTGTAGTATCTGTCTTGACAGTTTCTGTGACACGATGCTGTTGTCTTAATGGTCATAACTTGTCTTAAGGTCCAGTGTCAGTACAGGTGATTGTTGTTATTATCATTATTTATGAATTTGAACTGTTTGTATAATAGAAATTAGTTTTGCCAACTTCAGGAAGAGGCCTATGCAGATAAAACACTGAAGAGTTTTGTAAGCTTTTTGATCCAATGCATTTAGCAGGATTTGGCAGTTAATCCAATCCTGGGATGGAGTGCTGCCAAAGCACCGCTGCAAAAAATCCCAGCTGCTAGAAGGCTTAAAACGAGTTTGATGAACCCCGTTCACTTTCCCTGTACTTTCCACTAAGTGTGTGAGAAAAAAGTGTGACGAAAAGCTCGTATTAGCATATATGCTACTAAAAGCACTAGTGGTGTAGTGGTATCATGCAAGATTCCCATTCTTGCGACCCGGGTTCAATTCCCAGCTGGAGTATAATTGTATTTGGGCAGTGGTGGCCTAGTGGTTAGGGCACTGTGCTGGGGACCTGAAGGTTGCACGTTCAAGTCCCGGCTCAGGCTCTACTGAGGTACCCTTGAGAAAGGTACCGTCCCACTATTCTGCTCCACATCTTGGAAGTCGCTTTGGATAAAAGCGTCAGATAAATGTAAAATTAATTTTTTTATTTTTTATTTAAAAACTGTCAAAATGTAATGGGCAGTATTCTGTGCCCCAACTTATTCAGATTGCACCATTAAGTTGCCAGGCTGTGCCAGTTTTTATCAAAGTTGCATATCTTTTTGCTGCTTGCTATGAAAATAAACAAGAAAAATTTTTTTTTTTGTGTTAATGTGTTTTCTAGCAAGAAGCACCTGCACCAAAAAGAAGCGCCTGCTGCCTTTATTTGGCACTATAGTAGTTTCTGAATTGTGTGGGTACTCATTCAAAACTGTAGTAGTTGCTGTCTGTAGTTATTGTAGCACTTGTCTTCAATATTTATTATAGCACCTACCCCTGTATTTGACAACTAAGAGAAATGCGTTGGGCTTTCTTGTAGCACTCACTTCAGTGTTGCCCTGTGCAGCTCTAAAGCTAATTGTTTCCTCTGTCTTGGAAGTTGCTTTGAATAAAAGCATCAGCCAAATGAATAAAATGTAAATGTAAAATACAAATCAGATCCTTAAGGGTTTATTACTGATTTGTCAAAAAAATAAAAAAAACATGAATAGTTTCACCATTACATACCTAATAGTTTCATTTAAAGCAAGATAAATGAATAATATGTATGCAATGCAAAGCAAATGTTCAATCATAACTATAT
>JBBPDA010000037.1:4261907-4275665 GCA_037974385.1 Arnoldichthys spilopterus
GGGAGCAGTGTAGTGGGACGGTACCTTGCTCAAGGGTACCTCAGTAGTGCCCGGGCCAGGACTCGAACCTGAGACCTCCAGGTCTCAAAGGCAGTGTCCTAACCACTAGGCCACCACTGCCCAGACTCTGCTTCTAAGCTGCTTGCGTCAGTGGTAGATTTTTGGGCTTTCTTTGTGCTCACTCTTCAATAAGCAAGGTGTAGTGCATTGAAAGTCCGCTCAGTACAGTGGAGTATTACTAGGGCTGGGTAAGAAAATTAAGCAGTCTACTAGCAGTAAGTAGTTGGACTTCTGCATCTGCGAGCCATTAAGCATACTTGTTCTAGACTGCTGCTTAGATTGGCTGTGTTCATAACCATAATATTACATTCTTTATGTTATTTACATCATGGATGAGTCCATTGCGACCAGTAAATTTGCCCAATCTCTGCAACTCATTCTCGGTTGTGGTTAAGAGTGCACATTTTAAGTTTAAAGTTGAGTTTAACTGATGTACCTAAAATGTCTGGTGTTGTTCAGGAATCAGTACTGTAGGTATTGCTATCAGTAATTATACTAAGCAATTTTAAGACCCCGTCTAGGTTTTACTACAAAAAAACACGTTTGCAAAGGCCTATAACGATGCTGTTGATGCAGCTTTTTACATGTAGCAAAGTCAACACAATGAATGGACTGTACAGACGTAAATAAGACAAACTCACCACTTTAAGTGCAGCTTTACGTGTTTCATTTTCTCATGTATGCCGCTGTCTACTCTTATGAGCTGTAGACTGAGCTCTGCTGGCTATGCCTAAATTTTAAAACCCCTAGACTGCTTTACTAATAACTGACTGTGTGGGAAGCACTGAGTCAATTACTCGGCAGCTACAAAAGCCCTTGATTAAAAAACGAGTATGGGGAACAAGTGCAAAAGCACATTGCTGGGAATAGATGTCTGCATTCCCTGTCCATCCATACGGAGCCATAGCAACTGCTCTGTCAACAGTTTAACCTTTCAGCGCTGTGGGAACTCTATGCCTACTCTGCAGTGTGAAATTTACACTGGTATTTTGAAAGCAATGACTTGCTGTTCATGACGCATCCTATATTTAAAGAGTAATTTAGCATTATTAAATGATATTTGGTGAATGCACTTTTATTAGCTTGGGATCTGGCCAAGTGCAGTGACCACAGAGTAACAATTAGTTTTTTGGTTTATAGAGTATTATTAATCAGGTCCAGACTGGACTTGGGCAGTGACAAATCCTGCATAGCATTTCTAAGACTATGTAAATGTGTGATGCATGCATATGTGTAATTCAGGCTGTTTTTTTTTACCAGTAGTACCATTTAAAGTATGTCTTTATGCAAATTGCCGAATAATAACTGCAGATTCCTTAAGAAGATACATTTGCCGATACGGTCTGCAGCAGTTGAGCTCTGCCTGTCCACAATTGTCAGTCCAGATTGTTGAATAAGTGAAGTGAAAGTGACTATTTGTCATTGTGAACACACTCTAGCACCACAACAAAATGTGACCTCTGCATTTAACCCATCACACGTGCAGCAGCAGGCAGCTACCAACAGCGCCCGGGGAGCAGTGTAGTGGGACGATACCTTGCTCAAGGGTACCTCGGTAGTGCCTGGGCCGGGACTTGAACCTGCAACCTTCGGTCCCAAAGGCAGTGTCCTGCCCACTAAGCCACTACTGCCCACACCGATGTCATAAGTTGACCTCATGCAAGAAAAACATATTTGTCTGTGCTACGGTGTTTTCTAGCATTTCTAAGGTCTTTTTTTTTAAAGATTTTTCCAAGAAGTTGATTAACCCTGTTACTGACTTGAATGTAGAATTTGAGTGTAGCTTGCTGAAGGTTTACAGGTGTATTCCAAGTTATTAAAGTTGATATTGCATTTGCACTGGTTTTAATGTTAGTTATGATGCCTTTTTAAAACACAGTGGTGGTCAGAGATGCTGCAGTGTGTCTTAATCTGTGGTCTCTTTCTGCAGGCTGAAACCTTCGTTTGGGCCACCAGCTCCTCTTCGCATGCCCAGAGTGTCGCCAAGGCCAAGTACAAGTTTCTCTTTGGAAAGACAGAGGACTCAGGGACATCAGACAGTGGTAGGACATTGGCAGGCTTCTCATGTTGTTTTGATTACAGCACAGATTAAGAGAAACTCTTATAAAACACAGTGTATATATATGTATGTATATATATATGTATGTGTCTATGTTTTATTTGATTCTGATGAACATAGATTCTAGACCCTGCAGAGCCTTTTACAAAAGCTCTGTCATAGAGACCTAAAACATTGTTTTCATGTGGGTGGGAAGCCAAAACAAAGAAATACATGTGTGGACAAGCCAGTCTGTGTGCATTAGAGCAGAAGTGAACCTGATAACAAATGAGTGTAATAAAGCTGTGCAGTTCAGACCAAAATGTGGTTCATCCCTTCAGCCATAGGTGTTTGTTCAATGTACTAAATGAAAACAGAGCTAGCTGAACAGCAGATATAAGTAGACTCTTGACCACAGTAATGCCAGGTGTGCTAAATTTTACACATCTTTGCATTAAGTATTACATTTACATCACCATGCCAACTGATCAGTATTAAGAGTTGCCAACCTTTTTTAATTAACGTTATTATTGACTTTAAGTTCTTGTTGCGTTCTTACTGACAAGGTAAACAAAAAAGCTGATTTCAGTTTCATACCTAGCACTTCTGTGCATACTGTTACACTTCACTACTGGTCTACAGACATTGTTGTTCCTTCATACTGTAGTTCAGTGAGACACTGGTCAGGTCACTGGTTGACAGTCTTTTGTTCTAAGCCTTTATCTCCTTTGTTCTGTTCTGATATGATGGACACTAAGGAGGAAAGGTGAAATTCACTACTCCTGCTCTTTCAAGTGAACTTGAGTTGCCCTCACTTGAGCATGCTTGTTGACTTTTCCTGACTGACAGTCCAAGCTCCATTAAAGGACGGCTCTCTGAACACTGTGCCTCTGAGCTTTTGACATGGCTCTCCTGACCTACTTAAATGTCAGCGCTGTAATTGCTGGATTGAGGAAATAGTTCTCATTTCCTTGAATGAGAGTTGAGCTAGTTTTGCTGTACAACAGATCTGACTACTTCTGACTACTGACTGCTACTCGATCGTTTTTCGCTTGGTTTCAGATAATGACTTTCACAGAGTAAATCACACATATCAGAGCCATCAATCAGCAACTCTGGGAGGAACCTTAGATAGGATACGTAGATATGTCCGTGCTCTAAATGTGCCCCATGTTGAGAGCTTTAAGATATCAGCACATAAATGCAACAAAGCATTAACACAACTGAAATTAATGGCAAGTTTTATAGCTGTACCTTCCTTTAGCTATGGGTGTAAATCATGAGTTTCATCATGATTTGACACGGCCAGTTTATTTTAGCCAGCGAACTGATACATTTTCCATACTTTGATATTTGCAGCAATGAGATTCGGTTTGGTCAGTATATGATATGATGAATTTTCACACAATCTGATGCATTTCCGTTATCTCACACATGCACACAAGTTATAATCAGAACATTTTCTTATTAAAGGTCAAATAACTCAGCGTAGTCATAAGCGGAAGGAGCTTCTTAGTACAAAACACTGCTCACAGTTGTGACGTCTCACATTCCACGTGCCAGTGTCCATGTTTTGTTTTGGTTTTTCCATGTGCTTCCCAGTCTCGTGTTGTCTTTAGCCACGGCCTAGTCCACACCTGTTCCTCGTTACTTATAGTTTCCCCTCGTACAGGTGTTCCTCGTTTGTGTCCTTATTTAACCTCCTGTCTTTGTCTCAGTCTTTGTCGGTTCTCTGTTGTGCCGATCCTATTGTCAATTGTCGTTTTCTCTTAGCCTCATCGTCCTGCCATAGTCTTGTCGTGAGTACCTTAGTGTCATTTATACCTTTGCCACCAAGTTCTCGTTTGTTTCTCAGTTTGTTTTTTTAGTTATTTTCATTTTCTTTTAATAAAACCTTTTAATTTTAGCACTTGTTTCCAACAACCAACATTCGTGACAGTAAAATGAAGTCAGATTAAGTGTGGACTGAAAACACACATGCGATAGTGTGCTATTTTGGTCGATGCATCGATAAAGATAGATTCATTATTACACCCCTGCTTATAGTTGGCAAAATTTCAAAGACTATAGATTTAAATTCCTTCAGTTATTAATGTATTTAATATGGTAATTCAATAAAATTTTACATTTTTACATAGTGGAGTGAAATAGACAGTTTGAAAAATATCCTCATTGTGTAGCAGAGAAGGCAGTGTCTATGAAAAGACAAACCAGAATGAGATGTATCCCTGTATGAGCACTGTATCAAGGGACGACTTCTTTTCTGGTGCAGCAAAACAAGATCAGCCCTTAGACCTACTGTAGTGTACTGCAGTCTGTCAGAATGATCACTTATATCAGATAAAAATTATAGCGAATTATATAACTCTTTTAATGAGAAGCCCAATTTTTTGCCTTAACATCGCAAACAACACTGTTACCTTAGCATTATATTGCTCTATATAGTGCACTGTTGGAGTATATCATCCATCCATCCATCCATCCATTTTCTAAACCGGTTCTTCCGTTTCCGGGCCTAAGGCGGTGTTCACCCAGGACAGGAGGCCAACCCATCACAGGGCAACACATAGACAGACAACCATACACACACATTTACACCTATGGGCAATTTAAAGAATCCAATCAACCTACTGCAGCCTTTGGACAGTGGGAGGAAACCGGAGCGGAGTATATCATAAATGATATTTAATTCATTGATTTACCTCCGTCCTCTGTATAATAAGCTGTTCTTGTTTTGCCATTGTGGCCCACCTGTACACTAGGAACTGCTGCCGCCTCTTTAAACTGAGATTTTTTTCTTTTCTTTTGCTTGTTATTGCTTTCTGGTGTCGACCAGAGGTGGATGGGTTCCCTCTCTGAGCCTTGGCTCCTCCCAAGGTTTCTTCCTCGAGTTAAGGGAGTTTTTCCTTGCCTCTTTCGTCTTTGGCTTGCTCATTAGGGGCTTTGACCTGGATTCTGTAAAAGCTCCGCTGTGACAATATCAGTAAAATAAAATTGACGTGACTTTTGCATTAATAGTAGAATATGTGCGTAAAACAGTGTGTCGTGCCTCTGTAGGATTTATGTGTAGTTCTTTTTCCCCAGTAATCAGTGCAGTATTTTTTTGTTCCATTACGATGAAAAGAGCTTGTGTAATCAGTGCAGTATGTGCTTTGAGGGAACTTTGGGCCAAACATCGTGAACTGTAACTGATGCTGTTCAGACTTGCATGTGTGTGGATTGCCTTGTGACATTTTAAAGGTTATTATTGACCCTTTTAATCGGGTCTGTCATGAATCACCATTATAGAAACAAGCAGAACACATTTTCTTTTTGCTCAAGTAGTTTGCATTTGGTTTGACCTACAAAAGTGCAGTGCTGTTGAAATAATAGTTGTTTTTGCTATTTTAATTAATGATTAAAACTGCATTTAATGACTTTTTCTTCTGTAAGACAGAAGTGGATGCTTTGTTTATCAGAGTAACTAACACTATCAATAAATAATAACTACTGAAAATAAACATGCAGTGCACATAAATAGATTATGGGGGAAAAAATCATTGCCTGTGGCTTTTTATGTTGTTTTCTGCTTTTGCTTTTCTTCATGGTTATGGTGTTTGAGGGGATGTGCCCTGGCAGTTTACAATGCATGAAGGATTTTGCTCTGTCTCAATGGCGTAAATATGCCTTTAAATGATTTATTGAGATGCTGTGTACACATTCAGTTTTTGTTTGAGGAAAAAAGCTGGCAGATGCTGCCACCTTGTGAAGAGACTCTTATTCAGGGTGTCATAAATCTCGTTTAGCTTGATGATCAAAAGTGCCTTGTTCCCATTGCCAAGTGACTTTTCAGCTCCACTGATATTGCGTATATATAGCCAGCGCGTAAAGCTGTGACAACGTAATGAGTCTTCTAATCCTTTTCTAATAATCTGACATGAGGGAGACGAAGCGCATGTTGTTTTGAATATTTTAGACTTGATTTGCCCTAATGTTCATACGTTTGCAACCAATGTTGTCAATAACACAAACAAATGTATGAATTGGTTTTAAAATGATTGTCTTGTGCAATTTTCATATTAGAAACTGAGAATCTGTGAAAACACAGCTAAAAGACATTTTAAGGAGTTCAGAATATGGCTAAACCAAATCATTTATCTACTCAAGAATTTGTTTATGTTGGTATTTAGTTCTCAGTGTACTGAAAGCAGTGCCTGTTTGCATATGTACCATTGTGGATTGAAGCTAAAAGAGCATAGATGCTTTTAGTTATTGGACAAGAAAATATTCAGTGCAAACGTGCAATATGTGGATGCTGTATCTTGGAGACAAGGACAGTGTGGTGAGCTCTGTCAGATGTGGTAGATGAGTCTGGTACGAGAGTTAACTTTATGACTTTAGTCAAGTACTGTTTAGCTAAGTTAAACCTGGCTTTGCCCAGGCTGTGTTGCCCTCAGTGCCACATTCTATGATAAAAATGGCGAGCTTTTTAACGTGACTATTTTAATACTACATGAATAAGAGGCTAGCTGATATTTCCCCATGTGATTGATCATTTCCCTATATAAACTCACCTGTGAGATATTTTAGATAACGCTAGCATCTTTGTGTTTCCATCTGCAGATAGAAGACAGTAACGTAACTGTCTAGATCATGATTCTTACACATACGGCTTTAAACGCAAAGCGAACTGTATGAAAGTCACCCCCTTGTAAAGCTTCCCTAACATTTTAAAGATGTTTATTGTTAAATAAATGTCTGTGCTTTTTTTTTTTGTCAAAAAAAAATGCAATGAAAGAGACATCTGCATGTGCCTCAGCCAACGACGGTTTAGTTTGGGCACTTTTCCCATCCCTCCCTCTCTCTGTTTTTATGGAGTGTACACAGTAATGCTCTGTTTCCTAACTACACTAGAGCTGTTCATGATTAGCTCACACCAGCAGTCTCTGATACATACAAGTCCACTGATAAAGCTACGGTAATGGGAATATTATAGGAATCATATTACTACTAATGATGTAACATCCAAAAAAATATGAATAGGTAATCTGAGATATTCGGTGTGAAAATATTTGACTCCAAACAGACCGAACTGACCAAACAAGCATTGCATTAAACCCCTGAACTTTAAGCTCCACTTTATGTTCTCCAGCCGAGTAAAACGAAATCTGGTTTTGTGCAGATGTGCAGTCTGGCTGTGCAGCATTGGTGTCTTATGATAGTTTGGCCAAAAATCAAACTTGCAGAATTTTTTCCCTTACCACAAACACAGTCCATCTGCCAAGACATGTTTTGTATCTTAAGTTTGCTTCTTTGGTTTTGCTGTGCAGATGAGGCTAACAGATCTAACAAGAAATGGAAGCCTACACCACAGCAATGAGCCTAAATCATTGCTCGCTTGCCTCAGACCAGATTAACATGCTAAGTAATCTCAAAAAGATTTGTTCATGTGGTTTCTGATGCAGTGTGATATATGCAGTTATCTATGAAAAGGGACAAAAGTACAAACAGATGTTGCAGCTGTCTTAAAAACTGGATTTTGTTTCTGTTCATTTTTAATTATCGCTGATCTGTTTAAATTTAAAATTGTTTAAAATGATAGCACAATGCTACATAATTTTTGTTCCTGGTTTCTAAGTGTTATACTTTAATTGCTGATGTCTAAAGCCGATGTAAAAATGAATATATTCATCACAAACTTTAATTTTATGACCACAGCCCAAAAAAGTTTTTTTCTATTTTAGGCATAAGGGAAGACAGGGACAGGTACAAAAATAAAATAGAACTTTTACATAGTGTACTTAAAGTGACTCATTTTGTCATTGTGAACACATTCAATCACACACAAAGTGCAGCACAACGAAACGTGACCTCTGCATTTAAGCCATCACATGTGCACACTTAAAGCAGCGGGCAGCTATGAGAAATGCCCACTGAGCAGTGTAGCAGGACGGTACTTTGCACCTGCAGCCTTTTTTTCACAAGGACAAGGTCCTAACCACAAGGTCACCACTGCCCCATTCATCCATCCATTTTCTAAACCGCTTCTTCCGTTTCCGGGTCACGGGGAAGCTGGAGCCAATCCCAGCTGACTACGGGCGTAAGGCAGGGTACACCCAGGACAGGAGGCCATCCCATCGCAGGGCAATACATAGACAGACTATCACACACTCACACCTATGGGCAAATTTAGAGCATCCAATCAACCTACTGCAAGCCTTTGGACAGTGGGAGGAAACCGGAGCACTCAGAGGAAACACGCACGAACACGGGGAGAGCTTGCAAACTCCGCACAGAAAGATACCCATGACCGACCCCGGGATTGAACCCAGGACCTTCTTGCTGTGAGGCGACACCACTACACCACCGTGCCGCCCGTCACCACTGCCCACATAAGATAATTAATTAAACAAAGAATCATTTTACATTTCAGAAGCTTTGTCATTTAAAAAAAAAACGTGTCTCCTAAAAACACTTGCCCTTGTGAACAGAAGGTCGCAGGTTCAAGTCCCAAACTACTGAGGTACCCTTGAGCAAAGTACCATCCCGCTACACTGCTCCACGTTTGCATGTGTGACGGGTTAAATGCAGGGGTCACATTTTATTGTGGTGCACTTTCTGTTTGTTCACAAAGACATTTAGGTCACTTTCACTCCGTTCAGCATGTTATTGGTTAAGTGTATTATTTCTTTAGTGTGATTTTGAGAACGGGCATTCATGTACCCATTCAGAAATACCAACTGGCTTTCATAAGCACAACGCCTTTTGTTCATATTTTTCTGTCTCTGTCTGTGCATTCCATACCTACAGGCCATCCCCAGCCCCAGTCAAAGGAGAACAGTGGCCTAAACCTTGACCCTTCCATCCAGGATGATGACATTGATGAGACCTCATTGTTTCTAGAGATTGACCGGGAGCTGGCCAACCTACTGAGTGGCCTTGTGGCTCGGACTCAGGATGTTGCATTGGCAAGTCAGGAGCCGAAGGAGCAGGCCAGTCAGTCAGGAAACACCACCTCGGCTATGATCCCCTGCAACGGGCACGGTGGGGCGTTAGCTTCTCCTCCAGGCATGGCCAATCAGAGCTCAGAGCTGCAAAACGGCTGCCCTAGCGTTGGCCACTCAGAGAGGCCGGGAGAGTCTCTCCTGACATGCAGCGCGCTGTTTGATTCGTGGTGCGACGCGCTGATTCAGGACCCTAGCTCAGCGGCAGCAGCCACAGAGGAACTGAGCTGTCTGAGCGCCGGGCTCAGGAATGCTCCCGCCAGCCAAAACAAACCCGCTGCTGCCCTCAGCACATCTGCAGAGAAATCCACATCTGCAGAGGTTTCCACAGTGCCCTTCTCCTCCCCTTGGCCTGGAACGGAGGCAGAAAGGAAAAGGGAAGAGACCGGAGAGGCTGGCCTCGGTGGAGACTCCTCAGCAGCAGGGCTGTTGGACCCATCTCTAGAGGAGTCCAGCAAGATCCTGGCAGAGATTCCGGGCATCTTCACGGCTTTCCTGGACGGGGCCAGGCCCCGACCCCAGAAGAAGCTCCGGTTTGCAGAGAACCGGTCGGAGGTGGAGGAGGCTGTGGTGAATGGAGAACCAAGCTGTGGCTCGAAGGAGCAGTTGACTCAGGACATGGATGGAACTGCACTTGACAACACACTGAAAGCTGTCGTGCCACAGGTGTGTGTGAAGAGCCCTGACAGCGAATCAACAGAAAATAGCTCTGCAAGGTACTTTCTCGCCGTCACTATACTTTCACATTCCTGGGCGTCATTACAGGGTACACACAGATCTTAAATGTACTTCAATGCTGAAGCAAGGCATAGGGGTAGGAATCAGTGCACTACATGTCTAAAATATCTAGACAGTCTCTCTAAGCTGTTTTAAGGGGTGTCCATTGCTGTTGTTGGCATAATCCTCGTAATAAAACATTGTAAACAAAATGGGATGATCTAGAGCTGCGTATGAGTGTGAGATCACCATGTGCAGTGCTAGCTATAGAGTTAGCTATAGAGGTATAAAGCACTAAACTGTCCAGCAGTGGAACAGCATTTTCTGGAGTGATGGCACTTCATGCAGTACTTTTGGGGTGAGCTGGAGTGGCATTTGTAATCCAGAACTAAACATCCAATATCAGTTTCTGACCTCACTTCTGACTGGCAGAACGCTATCAAGTCCTTACAGAAATGTAGCGTAAAGCCTTCCCATAAGAGTAGGGGCAGTTAATGCAGCGAAAGATGCAACTGCTATCAAAACCCTTGATTTTGGATAGAATGCTGGATGAACACATGCCAGCACACTTTTTGGGAAGGATCTACATTTTGAATTTGGTCTATAATGAACAATGTGCACTTCTCTAACATATTTCTTGTGACTGTATTTCAGTAAGGTTTACCTTAGCCCAAGGACCCTGAAGTGCTTTACTGACACTGTGAAACTAAACACACCAATATACCTGTGTCTCTCTTTCCACTCACTACTTCTTTTTGATATATTTCTTAGCCCTCACCTGTTAGTAAACATGACATATATCACTAGTGTAACTGCATCCAGGCATTTTTTCTAACTAAGAGGAACCAAATTCTATCCAAGATGTGCTTGATAGCCAACTGTAAGCAAGCGCTTCTCACTTTCCCGCTGTTTCCTTTACTTCCCCCAATACGAGTTGTTTTCTTAAGTGACAGTAAATTCTTTGTCACACAAAGTGCACCACAACAAAATATGACCTCTGCATTTAACCCATCACACATAGAGCAGCAGACGGCTATGTAAAGCACTGCAGTGGAGTGGTGGAGCGGGCCAGTACCTTGCTTCAGGATACCTGTGACCTCTTGTATTAAAGGTCCTAACCACTAGGCCACCACTGCCCTAAGCGTTAAAAGTACAAATTAAAAGTTCATTGTTTTTTAACAGATTAATAAAAATGATAAACAGTTTTAATTGGTAAAAATGTTTTTGGGTGAGCATCTGTATAGCTGGGCACACCAGCAAAGTATACAGTGAAGTGAAAGTGACTATTTGTCATTGTGAACACACTCAAGCACCACAACGAAATGTGACCTCTGCATTTAACCCATCACACGTGTACATGTGGAGCAGTGGGCAGCTACCAACAGCGCCCAGGGAGCAGTGTAGTGGGACGGTACCTTGCTCAAGAGTACCTCAGTAGTACCCGGGCCGGGACTCGACCCTTCAGGTCCTAAAGGCAGTGTCCTAACCACTAGGCAACCACTGCCCACAGTGCAGGGATCATTGAGCAGGCCAGGCATTAAAATGGTAAATTAAATTTTTGAAATCTAACATCGTTTCAGTTAAATGCTGTTTTTTTCTCAGTTCAACGTTTTACAGTTGGTACTTTAGTAGACTTGCTGGTACAGTCATTCGCTGACTGGTAAGTCATTGGTGACATATATTCTTTTTAAAATTCAATAAAATATTTATACACATGTTAAAATCAAAAACATGTTAAAATGACGTGGAAAAAAGTGTTTTGGTTCGATTTTTGGCCATATTAGCTAATGGACTAATGTATAGTTCAAGTAGACTTTGACTGCTTGAGTGTCTGAGGAGAAAACCCTCATACAAATTTAAATTAGGAATGTTCAGAAACTGCTGAGCTTGCTGGTTCGAGGCAAACTTCTGTAGAGCAGCAGTATATTAAAAACTTCAACACTGTACATAGAATATACAAACAAATCTGTGTTGCCTAGCAAGATCAAGATTTCCCACAACACCTTGCGACACCGCTGCAGTACTTCTCGATTCTCATAGTTTTCAGTTGCAATTCCTCTTTGAACAGTGGCTTTGCTTCTGAAATGAGGAAGTTCAGTGTAAGTTAGGGTGGGTGACGTCAGTGTATTTATGACAGTCATGCTAAAAAAAAGATTCTGAATATTGGAAATGTTTTCTTAGAAAAGTAAATCATAAATAGGGACATGAAGTGCTGGTTTCTGTATATAAGTATTTATAGGACTTTTTGAGGTGGTCTTTACATAAAGTTATTTAATGTTTCCAAAGTTAATTTCACAGTGAGTTTATGTCTCAACATACACAAAACTGAGCGAGCCTTTCACCTGAGAGACAAATTAATATGCTTAATAATTATTATGTTTGAAAATAGGCCGGTTGTTTTATTTTGGTGCATAAATTCATGTATATTAAATATTATTATAACTCAGAATCAGTGAAGTTGAATTGTCTCCTGCACATCGTAGCATCATGACTCAGACATGATGTACTGATGCCTTTTTTACACCTCTGCTGACCACCCATGTTTCTTGTAGGAGTGTGGCAGGAAAGGCCAGCGAGAGCGAAGAGACCACAGATGTCTTCAGCTGGCAATTCGAGAGCATCCTGGAGTCAGAGCGACTCCGCGGGACGTTCTACAGCAGCATGGACTCGCTGGATGCGCTCTCGTCTTCAGCGGATGAGACGGACACTCAACCAGAGACGTTGCGGCCACAGCTGGATACAGAATCGAACTTAGCTCTGGACATGCCCCTCACGCCCATGATTCAGCAGCGTCTGAAAGAGAGCGGCCTGTTCCTGGAGCCCGGTGCTGATCTAGGCTGCAGGCAGGAAGTGCTCAGTGTCACCGCCACTGGAAAGAGCGGGAAAGCTGCCCTGGAGGTCACCTCTTCCTTTCTAGACACAGGCAGTGAGGCAGTGGGCTTCATCATAGGACAAGGTGAAGGGGAACTGGCCAATGGCGTGATGGACAGGGACACGAAGGACTGGCTACAGGGATGCCTGAGGTAGGAAGTGAGATTTAATTAAAATAGTGCCAAAACTTTCAGCTTTAATTTTTGAGCAGTATGAAGAAATCAGACTTGATCTATAGGTTATCTAGGTTGCGTTGCAGTTGTGTTGAAGCTGTTGACGTTTGAAGTGGTGAGATCATCTTTTTAATGATAATGCCTTATTATTATCGAATGCTAAAATTAAGGCCAGCAATATGCATGTTAATTGCCCAAATTATTAAATTAACTACTAATTATCACATTAATTACACAAGCTATGCATGTAACATTGTGCTAATTGGTGCCAATTTCATTCTGTTCATTTTTAGCCACTGTAATATTGTGTGGATTGGAAGCAGGTGCAGACGAGTGCTAATTTATAAACATTTATTCTATAAGTAAACATAAACTACGAACTATGTGCCAAACCAAAACCTACAGAACACTATGAATCCATACAGCTATGACAACGGGAAAGACGACAGCTACAGCAACGGTAGGGTTTAGACAAGAGGATACGTACAACAGATAACTGACAAACACTGAGCCAAAACTGAGGGATTATATACTGAACACAAACGAGGGACACCTGACACAGGGCGGAGACGGGAAACGAGGGACAGGTGACGAGGGCGGAGACAAGGCAGGGCTAATACACAACAACACATGAGCACACGACCAGACAGGACAACACGAACCCTTACAGTCACATTAGCAGATTTAGCAGGAATGAGGTTTTATGATTATCAACCTGATCTTGATGTTAAAACAGAAACTGTTCTGAAAAGTCAAACATTCTTTCTTTGTTTGTTTTGATTTTTTAAATAATACAATAGTAGCTTCTACTTAGAATTTTCAAGGATGCCAAGTTTATTGCACTTTATGAACATCAACATAAATCTTTATGTAAACTGAGCTTGTTTGTATATTTTTCATGATGGTGATCATCTCT
>JBBPDA010000037.1:4275765-4290352 GCA_037974385.1 Arnoldichthys spilopterus
GCACTTTATGAACATCAACATAAATCTTTATGTAAACTGAGCTTGTTTGTATATTTTTCATGATGGTGATCATCTCTGAACTTTGCATCATTACTAATTTCTGCATTTATACGAGCAGTTAAAAGTGCAATTCAATATTGCTCACAATCCCCTTTTGCAAATACGGGCGATCTAATATTTTAAAAAATCATGCAGAGATATTAAAGCCATTCATTCAGTTTTTTTTAATTCATTTTCAAACCAGGAGCTCTAAAGTTTAGAGCCTCAATAGGTTCACTTACTTTTGTACAACTAATTAGTAGTGTCATTTTGCTTATGTAACCGAATGAAATAATTACATAAATAGTTACACAGTGAATGATGGTTATAGTATGAACAGGTCTGAGTCTGCGCTTTCTTTTTGTTTTCATGCCACAAAATGAAATGTAAAAAATATGTAAACTACGTTTTCTTTTTTGCAACTTTTGCCAGACTTTCACCATATTCATGAAGTACTTTACACCGAATTACAACAGGCAGCTTATAGAGGTTGATGAAGAAAAGTCAGTGTCATAAATCAGGCAGAAGCTCAAGTGCAGTGTATGAGTTTAATCCAGAATCCAAAGTCCATCCATCCATCCATCCATCCATTTTCTAAACTGCTTCTTCCGTTTCTGGGTCGCCGGAAAGCTGGAGCCAATCCCAGCTGACTACGGGCCTAAGGCAGGGTACACCCAGGACAGGAGGCCAACCCATCGCAGGACAACACAGAGACAGACAACCATACACACACATTCACACATACGGCAATTTTAGAGCATCCAGTCAACGTACTGCAGCTTTTGGACAGTGGGAGGAAACTGGAGCAGCTGGAGGAAACACACACGAACATGGGGAGAGCTTGTAAACTCCGCACAGAGAGTTGAATCTAAAGTCAAAATTCACAAAAAACAAGCAAGGGTCAGGACACCAAAATACTAAGAAAACACAAGACAAAGGCTTAGTGTGTCTAGCAGGGCAAAACAATACTTTGCAGTGTGAGACTCTAGACTTCCTGTTTAAATTGTCAATATTCAGGTGATTTTGATTCTTGATTGGGATCATGTCTGTGCCCTGGACTGAATTTTTGCACCTGGAGCCATCTCCCCCTGGTTTCTTGGATCTAGATCCTGATTCCAAGGCCTAACAGTCAGCAACCTTATTTTTCTGTCGTGATCCATTTTACTCTCTCCATAGAAATGACACTCAAATGCTTTTTTGCACAATGGTGAAAATATTGTTCCAAGAATAGAGTCTGAATGTCAGTCAGTCCCTCATAACGTCTTATTTTGGGCCCCGTCACTCGACATACACTGTTGCGATGAAATTAGAAAATAAATTCTGACATGCGGCTTTTGGATGATATGTCGGCACTAGACATAGTACACACTGCCAGTACAAAAATATGCAGCTAGTAGAGCTGAGGTCACTTATTTAATGATAGTTACTAACCACAAAGTCTTTAAGTGCAATCTTTTCTCCCTTCCATTTTGTTGTAACTGTCACACTGTCACGCGAGAGGGAAAAATGTTAGTTTAGTAAGAAGTTTTTTCACAGTGATCTGATTTTTTTAGGGAGGAAAAGGCAAATATAATGTATAATATAAATAAATAATACTAAACATTTCTATATCTTTTGTCACAGTGTATCGTAGTATGAAACATTTTGGTCATAACGTATATTTTACCTAATGTCAATACTAGAAAAAATGTGACTAAACAGAGAATCTCACCTAGACATGCACCCCCCCCCCAAAAAACAAACAAACAAAAAAACCCACAAATCAGCAGCTTGGGATGTTTGTGGAAACCCCAAAATTGAACATGGGTTGTCCTCGAGTACAGCTATCCAGTTGGCAAAAAATAGTCTCTGCTAGTATGATCCTCTGTGAGAAATATGCCCCCACCAGGTGAAAAAAACAACAACAAAATAAGTAAAAGGTGCAGACAAGGTCAGTGTGGTGCTCCTGTGCACCTACAATAAATTGACAAGTATTTATATAATTTTTATAATTTCTTACTGTTTTTGCCTTTTTTTTTTACAAACCAATCAGTCAATAGTTCAAGAGAGTTGTACCTTAAGCAACTACAGCAGTAAAATCCTGGTTTTGTTTTTATTCTTGTAAGGTAATTATAATGATAATAGTAAATATAATGATAATAGTAACTGTGACGTTCAGTATACAATGATATTGTGAAACTATGATATTTTTTGAGACAATAGTCATGCCATGTAAATTTACACCCTTGCAACCCTAGTCCCAACCCAAACAGCCAGCGTAGGCTGTGCACAAAGGGGTTAGTTTAAATGACCCCCTCACAACCACCCCCCACCCCAATCCCATCCCTGAGGTTGAACCTGTGTAACGCTTGGTACTATACTGTTCTGTTGCTTAGGCATCAGTAGAAACTGTAAGACAGCTGAGGAACACATGTGAGAGAAGCCCAAACAGAATTTCAGTTTGTTGTGTTTGATTGAATGGTGCCATCTGCTGGATATTAAGGTACACTACTTCCAATAGACCAGATTTTCTGCTAACACTGCAGAAGTCCCTAATAAATCCCTTAAAATAATATTTCAATGCTGAAAGCAGCAATAATGACTTGCTGTCTGACAAAAGCCACCTGCTCTCCCTCTAATAACTTACTCGTCACTTGATAAATAATATTGATGGACAACATTTGATAAAGACACACCATTCTCTTCTCTCTAGCGTTTGCATGCTTGTACGACACATCCTGCTCTGCGGAACAGGGCATTACTGAAGAGCCTGAAAATGCAGTTCAATTAATTTCCAGTAGGATGGAAGCTCAGAATTTTGAATAGTCATGGGTCAGAGGTTTCTGTTTCTAATACATTGTAGTCTGTAGTTCACCAGGTCTGCCTTGTTTGCAGTTCAGCTTAACAGATTTTAGGAACTTTAGTAATGGTGTAGTGGATTAAGTTAGTAGATTAATGTTAATGTTGGATCACCCAAACAGCCTCTGTGGTGTTTCAAGTGTATAAATTGTGGAGAATTCGAAAATGATTGCTGTAGCAGTTATTAGGAGTGTAAAAATGAATCGATCTGTATGGATGCATCGACTGAAATAGCGCATGATCCTGATGTACTGGTGTAACCCATAAAATGTTTTACATTGTGTAGTGTTTTGTCCTGAGAAGTTGCTTTTGCTTATGACTAGACTGCTGTGTTTGACCTGTAATAATAAAATATTCACATTATAACTTGTGTGCGTGTGTGAGATCATAGCAATGTAGCAGATTGTGTGAAATGACGTCATATTTCGTACTGACTGTGATCCCAGTATCCAACCAAACCAACCGAATTGCATCGAACACTAATTGCATCGCTGCAAATTTTGAGGTTGGGAAAACTTATCAGTTGGAAAATTATTGGATCCGATCGAATCATGATGAAAGTCATGACTTACACCAGAGTAGTTATAGGTTGGCTGAGGTTTTATAGTTTCAACTTTTAAGCTCTGTTTGATCAGGGATCGACTAATGCAGAGGTTCCCAAATCTAGACCTTGAATCCATATTCTGGTCCTGGATTTTATCATCACCAGTGTATATGACTCTAGGTGACCAATCAATTATATCAACAGTTTAGTTACTACTGGTCATTACCAAATGGAGTGGAATACGGATTCAAGGTACAGATTTGAGAACCTCTGCACTAATGTGAGATTTGTAGGTTGATGCCAATCTCGAGTAGCCGCTATTTTTCATGTACAAATCTGCCTGGACAGTTATGAGGTAAAATGAGGACATGAGCATTTCAGCACAGTATTCCCACATCACCTCAACATTCTGCTCTTCCAGCACATGATAACTGCATCATCAAATTTCATTTTGAAATACTGGTCAAATTTTATACATTTACTCCTCTGTCGTGATCCAGTTTACTCTCTCCATAGAAATGACACTCAAATGCTTTTTTGCCCAATGGTAAAAATATTGTTCCAAGAATAGAGTCTGAATGTCAGTCAATCCCTCATAACAGTCTTATTTTGGGCCCCGTCACTTGCCATACACTGATGAAATTAGAAAATAAATTCTGACATGTGGCTTTTGGATGATATGTTCATGGTACACACTGCCAGTACAAAACATATGCAGCTAGTAGAGCTGAGGGCACTTATTTAATGATAGTTACTGACCACAAAATCTATAAGTGCAATCTTTTCTCCCTTCCATTTTGTTGACTAAAGAGGGAAAATGTCGTCAGACACTCTCTTTTTTTCAGAGTTTATGTTAGTTTAGGGGGCGGCATGGTGGTGCAGTGGTTAGCGCTGTCTCCTCACAGCGAGAAGGTCCTGGGTTTGATCCCCGGTTCGGCCACGGGGGCCTTTCTGTGTCAAGTTTGCAAGCTCTCCCCGTGTTCATGTGGGTTTCCTCCAGGTGCTCCGGTTTCTTCCCACTGTCCAAAGGCTGCAGTAGGTTGATTGGATACTCTAAAATTGCCCATATAATTGGTTGTCTTTCTATGTGTTGCCCTGTGATGGGTTGACCTCCTGTCCTGGGTGAACCCTGCCTTGGGTCTGCAGTCAGCTGGGATTGGCTACAGCTTCCCTGCGATCCATAAACAAAATAAGCGGTTTAGAGGCTGGATGGATGGATGTAAGTTTAGGTTTTTTTCACAACAACTTTTTTCATCACACTGAAACTTTCCCTTTGAGCTGTTTTTCAAACTCACTCTTTTTTCAAATTGAAACATCTGTTCAATGCTAATGTTATATCTTCAAGCAAATGTTTATTGATATTGATATGATTCTGATATCATTGTGCGTCTCCACATCTAAAACCTGTACTGTGTCAACATGCTTCCTGAGTCAGTCTTCAAATGCTTTCCCGCTTGACAGAGGCATGCAGTTTATACATGATAAAAAGTCTTGTTTATGTCCTTGTTGTTTATGGGGTCATCTGCTGTGTTTTGCCCAATATATACAGAGTATAGAGTTGTCTATATATAGAGAGAGTAGTCCATAAATAAAGAGGCCCAACTGAGATTGCGCCTCTATTTTTACAGTAACACAACTTGTCCTATAGCTAAAACAACAACCGCCTCATGCTCATCCTGTTGACTGAGTGGATCAGCACAAAAGTCCAGAGCAGCCAGGGCTGCTGGGCTGTGTTTGAACTGTACATGATTAGCCTATAGGAGCTGAAGGAAATTCCTCAGAGCATTAGGGATTAAAGGTCTGGATCTGGACTTGCTCTTCAGCAGAGCTTACATGGTTTACTGGACGAGTGCATTGGCTTGTAAGAGCCCCCGCCGTGGTTCCTCGTGCTTTCATTGAACCGAGGTCAGACTGGCCTAGAGCAGGAGCTTACAGTTGGGTTTTTTAATTTTCTTAGGGCTGGAGGAGAATGAATCAAATGTGCCTGATCGTTGCAGAACTTCCATGCACAAAAAAAGTAGGGGTGCATGATCATAATCAGAGAAGGTCGGACCTGATTGTTGTTGGACAGTCTGTGTTGTGCATGAGTTTCATGAGCGTTCTCTCTGCATTCTAATGCTGCTGCTACACCTGTACCAAACATGTCATAGCATTATCCTGAATAACTCATTCTGCTTATTAGCCACTTGCATGTAGATTTATTTGAATGCTACTTTTGCCCATTAAAGAACAAAGAGCAAAGTCCAGTCAGCAGAGGCACTGCAAATGTACTGTTGTGCTTCATGTGTTCATTTAGCCCACACAGTGTGAGCTTCATGTGTCACACACTAGCGCATTTCTAATACTTTATTTTGGACAAAACTAATAACTTGACTTTGTTTTTTAATGGGCCGATTTAGAATTTTACATTTGTGAATGAAAATTGGCAAAAAACCCGAAAATATGTTGGTTTTGTCTGTAATTCACCTGATTTAAAACATTTGATGCACTGAACATAGTGAAAGCAACTATTTTTCATTGTGGACACACTCAACCACAAGGAAATGTGGCCTCTGCATTAAACCCATCACACATGCAAACATAGAGCAGCAGGCAGGTACCAACAGCACTCTAGAGCAGTGTAGCGGGACGGTACCTTGCTCAAGGGTACCTCAGTGGTGCCCGGGCAGGGATTTGAACCTGTGACCTTCAGTTCACAAGGGCAAAATCCTAACCACTAGGCTACTGCCTTCTGAAGAAGTTTGTGTGATGTCTAAAATATGAAATATATCTTAATAAATCAGATAATACATTCTTTTGTTTTCTTTTCCTGGTTACTAGTTGTCAGGAAATGAGCAGAGGCTCAAATGCAGCAAACTGATTTCACTCAAAACTCGTAATCCAAAAGGCTCAGTCCAAACAGGCAAGATAGAAAAAAAATGTTCAGTGGTTAGAAAAATAATTACTCCACAAAGCTGAAAAAAGAGCATGTACTCTGAAATATAGATAATTTTGAGACTTGGGGAGATGAGTCCCTTCCCAAAAGCTGCACTAAAGTTCTGGAGGTGGATTTGCTTCAACTGCACGTCTTTTTACGGTGCTGATTCCAAACCTAGAATGGGTTCTGCGCATTTCCACCTGGTGCAAGTCCTGGTGCCATAAACCCAGCACCGGTGCGGCTCCACAAAACTGCTGCTCCTAAAGTTGGAACCAATGGTATCAGTCACTATAGGCTACTCCAGGGCAACCATTTAGCCAAAAACATGAGCAGCATTGGCATAATATCTCATTACTCACATTTCTGAGCTCTCTCAGTACCACTAAAACTAAAAGTCAGTTACACTGGTACACTAGATGTCATGATATGTTTTTTTGCCATGAGGTTCAGCCTGAATGTGAACTGAAAGGTCTGTTTAGTGGCGTTTACCACAGCAGCCTTGCCGAATACATCCAGCAGTAACAAACCAGCACAGCTTATGCGAATGGATTGTAGGCTTTTTGTACTAATGTGTATTAGGAGGAGGCTAAAGCATGTGTCCTCACCCGCATACTCATAAAACATAAACGTGGCTTAAATGTGGCACTTTTCCTCAACGTCAGGTCATGTGAGCCAAGGAGTGGAGCCTGTGTGTTATTTATAGCGCCAGCTGAGCATCAGCAGACTGCACAGGCTGCATCCAGGCAGGCTCCTGATTGCTTCCCCACAGCGTGTCGGACGTAAATAAAGCCCCCCTGCTGACATCACGGCCTTCTGACCAGCACAATCCCTTCCATTCACTGCTTCAGCACCCCCCCCCTTCTCTTTTTTCTTTCTCTCTATTCTGTAAGGAGGGGCCGTCCGGCCCAGCCCCCCCTCCCCTCTTCCTCTTCGTCCGGCCCGCAGATGGAGTGTGAGGCAGGAGGCGCGGCGCCCATCCAGCCGTATCAGGCTGAGGCGTCCGAGGCGCCGTCCTGATGAATGAAGCAAAGAAACACGGCTACCCGGTTGCCAGCGGCCGCTCCATCGCCTCCATGTAGGTCAGAACAGGGCGCTGAGGGAGCGATCACATGGCGCTGGGAGTTTATTAGCAGGGGACTTTACCTTCACCTCCTCTCTCTCCTCCACTTCCTCCTGTTCAGCTCCTCCTGCTCCTCCGGCAGCAGTTGACTGACCCCATCATGGGCTCCTTCGTGTCCGGCTGCTTTGCCCAGCCTGGCCCGTCCAATGCCGGACGCTCCTCCATCCCGTAAGTCGCGACCTTTGCCTTGTATGACGTTAGTTGCCATGACGCTGAGCGTTAGCGTGCAGGCAGCTGCTCCTGCTGGGTTTCCTCGCGTGTGTGAGAGAGTGTGAGAGTGTGTGTGCACACCGCAGTGACTCCTCAGAACAGTAGCTGGCAGCATCTCTCTCTTTCTCTCTCTCTGTCTCTCTCTTTCTCTCTCTCTCTCTCTCTCTCTCTCCCTTTCTCATCTCTTTCCTCTCTCTCTCTCTCTCTCTCGCTTTTTTCTCTCCCTCTCTCTGTCTCCAGTGTCCTCTAAGCCTGAAGGTTGAAGCTGTGCTTCGCTCCCTCTGTATAATTCGCCATAGCCCCCCTCCAGAAAGTGGGCGGTTCTTAATCTAAAAGGCAGATCATGATGCAAATACTAAACAAAAACAAGAAGCCATGCTTTCCGAAAACAAAGGCATTGCTCTCAAAGTAGTTGTGCTTAACCAGTCTTGGGTAATAATTCATCTTCTTACACTGATCCAAGACAGGTGATCAATATGTGGTTTATTACAGCGACAAAAAGCTTTTGGCTTGACTAGTTCAAGTGAACCTGCTCCCATACCCTAAGATGAAGTTTGCCTTTGCAGCACACCCAGTGGAAATGACAGGGAGCTCCTTGTGGTAAAATGAGAAGTCCTCCTGCAGACAACCACAGAGAAAATGTGCCTCCAGAGCACGGTGTACCTCAGTATATGTCAGTACGCCATAGGAATAAGCATCTTTCAGTTTTTCTTCTGGAGCCGGATCATTCACTGTGCCATATGGCGGAGTCATTTCGTTCCTCATCATCTGAGATTGATGGCAGTGAATCGCTTACTGAAGCGCTCCCCCCCCACATGAAAATCTTCAAGTCCCACTGTCAACACAGAGGTTTTAAAGCATTCAAACAGCAGAAAGAAAACAAGAAAACTCATAATTCCCCACTTAATAGCATTCAGTAGTAAGCAATGCTTTACCACAGTCATAATTGTATTATACCATATTTAAAGAAGTACTTATTGTTTCACATTACAATTTTAATAATGGAGAATATCCAGTATATAGAGAAAAAAGAAGATGGAAGCATTGTTTTTGTTGTTATTTTTCAGTCAAAAATCAATTGCCAAACCCAAGCTTTGAAAAAACAATGCCCTCTACCCTTTCAGAGAAAGCCTAATGATTTTCCCTGAATTTAAAAACCTATGTCTGTAAATTTATGCACATTATTATTTTAAGTAGTTCATTTGTTTGGCAACTTTTGGCTGGGAACAAAGGGACCAAGGTCTTGAAATGTGCAATGAAAAATCGCCCAGTCAGGGTTTTCCGCAAGGTGTCTAGGTGGATAGGGCTAAGTGAGCTCTCACATTAGTTTGGGAGCTGGACTAAACACCTTATATGTTACATTTTATGAACATCAACATGATTATGAGGTTAAAATAGAATCATCCAGTCACATATCAGTGCCCAATGGGCGGGACCTAAACTATGAGACAGAATTTAAAGGAGCGTTTAATGTCAGAAGCACTGTGATGAAACAGGAAACAGCAACAGAGGTTTTATACCAGGATACAGAGTCACAGAGTCACTGAAAAACAGATAATAATAATAATAATAATAATAATAATAATAATAAAGTAGTAGTATCTAAATGTTTTCTTTCAGTAATTTTAGACTTTTCCTAACTCTGAAGCAAACATGGGAGGAAACTAATTCATAGTATGTGCTGTTTTTTGGAGCTACATTGCTGCCAAAACGTCAAGATAGGCTAATATTTTTTAACCAGTTAACTGATTTTTTTGTTCAAGTTGTTGAGAATGTGGAATCGTAGCTTTCTGTGTGCTACCATGTTTTGTTTCATGTTGTTGTTGTTTTCTATCACTGTGTAAAAGAAGCTTCATATTACGTTTTCATAAACCCTATGCATATAACTTATTTTGTTGGAGCTAGTATACTGTTTCTGTGCCTTCCTAAGTCATACTTCGCTTCCCCAACACATTTCTTAAGGCTGCTGGATGAATTTATGTTTATCTAGATAGCAGATGACACACACGTGGTTCATCATTTAGATCTAAAATCTAAAATAGATCTAAAACATTTGCTTAATGACATATTTTCATCGTTGGTTCAGCTGGCTCACAGAATGAAGAGCCAACTTCATGATGCATTGCTAAGTTTTGTTAGAATTCCACCTTCAATAGCAAGGCAGTCAGAATGAAACATTGTGACACTTAAGGTAGAAAGGAAAACAATGGTTCTGTTCAAGCTGGAAGTGCATGTTCGTTGGATTCAGACTGATCTGAAAGTTCTCTCATGCTTTTTGGGGAATTTTGGGGAATAACACTGCCATGTAGGGGTGTACTTGGTCTGCAACAATAGGTAGTATGTGTATGAGTAATATCCATAAGAATGAATGAAGTTTTCCCAGTGTAACGTTGCCCAGAGCATCACACTGTCTCTGCTGACTTTTTTATCCCATAGTGCACCCTGCTGGCATCTCTTCCCCTTTGGTGGCCATGACACCGTCACTAGTTCTCTGGTTGTCCTTCCTTACACCACTAGCCTCTTGCACACCTAGAACACTGTAAACGACCTGTTGTTTTGGAGATGTTTTTGACTTGCCATCTAGCCATTACAATTTGGCTCTTGCTAAAGTAGCTCAGATCTCTGTGCTTGCTTTTTATAACTCTGCATTTAACCCCTCACACGTGCACATGTGGCAGCTATCAACAGCGCCCGGGGAGAAGTGTAGCATGACCTTGCTCAAGGCTACTTCAGTAGTGCCCAGGCTGGAAATTAAACCTGTGACCTTTAGTTCACAAGGGCAGTGTTCTAACCATTAAGCCACTACTGTCCAACCTCACCTCAAGCACTGCTGTATAAGAAGCAGTGTTACCAGCCTCTGTAGGCCTGCGCTTTATTTATTACCAAAGATGTAACCCGTTACTCCTGCATGACTAGACAGCAGGCAGAAAACAGTATGTGTTTACATGTGTGTACCAGGTGGCCACTGATGTGTGGTAAAGTCATGACAGAGACCTGCCTGTTGGGGCTCATGGCCTCTCAGCTTGTGCTGAGAAAGCTGTCACTTCCTAGCCCCTGGGAGCAGATCCTGGGTAGTGTTCAACCCTCGTTAGTGCCAGAGGTGTGACTCAGCACAGCCGGCCAACTGCCAGACGACCGCCTGCGTGCCTCAGTCTGCCATCCCGCCATGCCTACTGGCTTTCTGAGCTTGCTCATTAAAGGGCCCATATAATGGAACAACGAAATTTGTCTTAGTTTGCTTTTTTATGGATTAGACATATGATGTAAACACTGTAAACATTTCCAAACATGCACAAAAATGGGACAAACACATTGGACTGTTTGGATGGGAAAGAGCTTGTGGGCAATGCAATGTAAATTTTGGTAATGCGGCTTTTGTGTCTGTCACCTAAACTTCACTGTATGCTGTTACCGTTACAGTAATGTCAAAGAAAGAAATGCAGCACCTTGCAAAACCTTATCTCTTTGTTTTAGCACACACACACACACACACACACACACACACACACACACACACACACACACACACACACACACACACACACACAGTAAAAATTACCATAACTGTCATGTACAGAACTTAAGCACAGCAACTTTAGCCAGAAGTCTGCTTTCTCATGTTTGCACATTCCTGTATGTTTGTCCTGTATGTATGTCTGGAAACGGCACTGTCCTGTACATCTGTCCTGTTGCCTCTTGTATTTTGCACTACTTGTGTATGTGCACTGTGGACCCTGAGCTTCGTCGTTTCGTCTCTCCATATACTTGTATATGGCTGAGATGACAATAAAGTTCGCTTTGACGTTGACTTTGATACACACTAACAGAAGCTTGACAGAGTGAAAACAGAGCAATAGATAGAAGAGTTCTGATTATTCGAGCACACAGACACACAGATTATTTAAGCAGGGTAATGCTAAACCCAGTGTGGGAAACTATTACCCTCATGCCAACATAACACTCACACTTTATAGAACAAAGGTGAAATAAACCCAAAATAACATATGATAACACCTCTTTGTTTTTCAGATAGGGTGGCACGGTGGTGCAGTGGTTAGCATTGTCACCTCATAGAAGGTCACAGCGAGAAGGTCCTGGGTTTGATCCCTGGGTCCCACAGGTGCCTTTCTGTGCTGAGTTTGTAAGCTCTCCCTGTGTTCACATGGGTTTTTTCCGGGTGCTCAGGTTTCCTCCCACTGTCCAAAGGCTGCAGTAGGTTGATTGGATACTCTAAAAAAATTGCCCATAGGTGTGTATGGTTTTCTGTCTATGTGTTGCCCTGCGGTGGGTTGGCCTCCTGTCCTTGGTGTACCCTGCCTTAGGCCCGCAGTCAGCTGGGATTGGCTCCAGCTTCCCTGTGACCCGGCTTGTCATGAAATGTGTATATTTTATTTGCGCATATCATGTAAAATAGTACTGACAGTAGCGATACATAAACTGCAGCCTGTATTAAATTCATTGTGGTTGTGATGTCATAACCATGCGTATAGTTACATTTGACCACCCATTATGCCTGAGTAGTCTAATCTGTAGCAGAGTTCAAGTTCAAGTTTGGTTTATTAATCATATGTATGTTAACTTTGGGTCAACAGCACAATTAATTGTGTTGGGCGAGAAGATTCTGTAAACTCATAGTACAGTTATTAGAGTGTAAGAAAATAAAGCATGGATGCATGATGATAATCATATCGATATTGGTGTAGTGGTTTGGGTGTTGAAAGCAAGTGCAGGGGCATGCAGTTGTAAACACAGTTCATTAAAATGACTACCGCGAAGCACTAAACAAGACTAAGATCTAGACAAAAGACTGAGGACAAAAAAACAACAGGGTTGACCACAACAGTGAATTACGACAGCGAATGCAGGAAGCGCAACAAGAGTAACAGCAGATCAGACACTAGACAAGCAAACACAAGGGCTTATAACGGGAGACAAGGCAACATACACCTGGGCAAGGGAGGAGTCAAGAAAAGAAGGCCAGGTGAACAGGGAGGAGCTAAGGCGGGGCAAAGGCAGGGCTAAGGCAAACACCAGACAGGAGCACATGGAAAACCAAAACAAAAACAGACTGACACATGGCACAAGGAAATGTGACAGGTAGATATTTGCTGGAAAACATATCACCATCTAACAGATGTTTACATTTGACTAATATTCCAGAAGGATATATCATGAGGCAATTCTCACACTCTAATTTTACCTGATTTTAAGGTTATAGGAATAAATATAAATTAAAGTTATATTTCTTTAATTCAGATAGATGTGGTCCCAATTTCTGCATTTTTACCAATCTTTTTGTATTGGCATCGGTATTGGCAGATATGTACAGGAAATATATCTAACTTACAAATGCCACATTGGTGCATACCTTGTAAATAATCAGGGACAAAAAGAAGTTGGAAGTTTTTAATGGAAAAATTAATTATTTTTATTAAAGTTTAAAACTTTACAGATGTAAAAGTGGAAGATAAATAAAAATATTTGGGCCCATTAAAAAAACATTGCATTTTAGGTAATTAAAAAACTTTATTTCTGGAATAGTTGGGCCAGCCACAGGTGCAAAAGCCAACATCAGTCATGGTATGGGTGAACTTCATGTGTGAGAAGATACCATTGACTAATAGACATATGCTGATATGTTCTATAGACATATGCTGCCAACAAGGCAACAACTTTTCCATGGTTATTTCAACAAAAGTGCCAGGCCTCACTCCTTATATGCTACAACAGTGTAGCTTTTTAGACAGTGTGTGTGTGCTTGACTGGCATGCCAGCAGTCCAGATCTGTCTCCCTATGAACATGTATGGAGCTTCATGAAGAGGAGAATCAGACAAGGACCACCACAAACTGTTGAGCAGCTGAAGCCTTGTGCAACAATTAGTCTCCTCAGTTCCCAAACAATTAAACAATGTAATTAGAAGGAGAGGTGGTGTAACACAGTGGTAAACCTGCCTCTGTCCCAACTTTCGTTGTGTGTGTTGCAGGCATCAATATCTAAATTTGGTTATGTTGACAAGATACTAATAGTAACTAACAAAATCGTCACAATTTTTTGTTTTTATTACATTTTACAAAATGTCCCATCTTTTGTGAATATGGGATTTTGTACAGTTTATTTTTTAAATCAGAAAAGCAGGCTGATTCGCTGATCGACCATAGTTATAGTTGTTATGTTTCCACTTTATAAATAGGAGAATATTTATATACGGTCATGATAATGGAAGCAAAATGGTTTCTGCTGCCATTGGTTACTCTCAAAATGACCAGGACTTTGTGGTGAGGTGAATTCTCAGTATGAATGGTGAGGTGAAGGAAGTGGTTTTGAGTTTATGGTGTGGTTTGCTAAGTATTTATATGTATAACTCATTAGCTTTGCCATTTGAGTGACTGTGTTCCAAAGTTAGAATGTTTTCTTTGTGTGTGTGTGTGTGTGTGTGTGTGTGTGTGTTTGTGTTTGTGTTTGTGTTTCTGTTGGTGTTTGTGTTGGTGTGTGTGTGTGTGTGTGTGTGTGTGTGTGTGTGTGTGTGCGCGTGCGTGTGTGTGCGCACTTGTGCCTGCTAGAGGTCAGTAATGAGCAGACAGAAGGAGGCCAATGCAGCAGCTGATTGCACACTGTGATATGAAGGGAGTGGACATCCTGCCCAACCCTACAGAATACTGAGAAACATCTCTATATCTTCAGGCAGACTAGCCTGCTGAAGAACCTGAAAGCCTATACAGTCAAAATACAGTCCTATCTAAACACCTACATAGCACATGCAATATAGAGCAACACTTTGGCCGAACACGATCTCCATAACAAATAAAGAATGAAAGCTAGCACTGTTTTGTGCAGGATACTGCGATATTTTGCCTGTAGTTTTCAGACATACCAGGAACCTATGAATCTGTCTATGTGTTTTACTGACATGTTGGTGC
>JBBPDA010000037.1:4301494-4320636 GCA_037974385.1 Arnoldichthys spilopterus
GTGTGCGTGTGCGTGTGCGTGTGCGTGTGCGCGTGCGCGTGCGCGTGCGCGTGCGAGTGCGCGTGCGCGTGTGTGTGTGTGTTAGTGTTAGTGTTAGTTCTGTTTTTTGTACTAAAAATGACCAGAAACTTCTATTGACAGATGCTTGTTGAAAAAGACGATCCGATACGTTTTGATACCTCGAAATTTGCAGCGATGTGATCTGGTTTGATGTGATTTGGTTCGATATTGGGGTCTGGAGTCGGTATGAAATAAGATGAACTTTTACAATCTGCTACATTTCCATGATGTCACACAACATATTATGCGTTAATATGCATATGCAACAAATCATAATGTGAAGATTTTACTATTGAAGGTCAAATACAACAGTGTCGTCCTAAGCAGATGCAGCTTCTTAGTACAAAACACTGCTCACAGTAAAATCTTTTTGAGGGGTTACATCGATACAGTGGATCGTGTGCTGTTTTGGTCAATGCATTGATACAGATCGATTCATTTTTACACCCTTACTAATTATAAAGGCCACTAAATGGTTACTGGATCACAGAAACAGGGTCATTATGTTATTTGGAGTTTATTTAAAAGATCGCTTTAATATAAAATTTACATAACTTTCCACTTATAATAGATATGTAGCTGGTGAACCTAGGTTTGGTGTCAGAATTTTGCTTCTCGAGTTCAGCAGTCGACCTACATTAAAGGCAGCAAATTCAGACGACACCAGGACTGGTATTCACATGGGGGTCATTTTAAAACGCACCTCTTTAAGGAGTATCTTGGAAACTAACTAGCCTCATATTTATTGCACATTTATTGTTACTGTCTGTTGTTTACTCTTATATACTTGTTTGGCAGGGTTTGTTATGGTGTGTAACTTAGAGAGTAGTATCTTAGTAGAACGACAGCTGTTGACAGGTTTAGCCCTACAGACAGAAGAACAGACATGGACTACAAAGCACTGTCTCTCTGGAGAAGAGCGTCTGCTAAATGATGTAAATGAATTTGGAAGAGGTGACTTATGAAGCAATGTTCGGAAGCACTGAAGTTCTGCTCGTTTTTATAGCTAACAATAAAATAGACTATGTCTATAACCACATACAGTGCTGCCTTAATGAAGAGCTAGATGCTGTTTGAAAGAATTGATAGTTTTGGGAACAGATTCAGAGAAAAGATTTACTGCAATAGTTGTTCTTTAAAGAACATTTTTAAAATAATTTAATCGCAATTATGAAGCAAATGCAAATTTAAAGCAGATGTTTAATTGCATTTGTGTGGATTTTGGAATCCAGCATGAATGTGTATTAGGATACATTTTTGAGGACATCCAAGTTCCATGTTGCCTGGGTTTTCCTTGGAATTTCAGAATTGCTAAAAACCATCTGTAAATTTATCAGACATATTCTATTATCATTACTTCTCTGCATCGTTGGTTGTTGATTTGGGTGTTTTTTTTTATCTATATTTGGATGCCATGATTCATCTGTACTTTAGGAATTGAAACTGATGGGTTCCCCTCACTACTGCCACCATTATTGTTCCTGGGTCATTTTGTTGTGTTGTTAGGCATGTTAGGCGTCTGTGTGGCAGCTTCTGTTTCAGAATGAGTCACAGAATGAGACAATCGAGGTTTTCCTATCTCACCACAGTCAGATCCTCCTCACAGAGCCTGAGCTGCTTGAGCCTGAGGGCCTCTGCAAGAGAAAGAGGGGGATTTCAAGTATAACACTGCTGTGGGTGGAGCTGGGGTCATATCTAATACACGTCCCACAGAGGAGCTCTCGGTTACCGTCCACTGCCAAACACCACACTACTGCTTCAGGCGATTTCGGCCTCACACTTCATGCCTTAAGGGGGAATTCCACTGAGTTTTTAAAATGTTTATTAAGTGGATTTGATGTAAACAAAGTCACTTTATATTTTTTCAGCGAAACGCTTCATTCTAGAGGAGCTGAGAGCGTCAGTGTTGGTGACAGGAACCAGATGTCTGAGAAGAAGCCACTTAAAGCTACCCCACAGAAGGTTATTACTAACCTAATAGGCCAACACTGTGGGCAGTGATGGCCTAGTGGTAAGGACTACCTTTGCGACCTGAAGGTCGCAGGTTCGAGTCCCGGCCCAGGCACTACTGAGGTACCCTTGAGCAAAATACCGTCCCACTACACAGCTCCCTGGGCACTGTTGGTAGCTGCCCGCTGCTCCACGTGTGCACATGTGATGGGTTAAATGCAGAGGTCACATTTTGTTGTGGTGCTTGAGTGTGTTCACAATGACAGTCACTTTCACTTCACTTCACTACTAGAAATGTTAACTGATTTGACTGACACACCTTTTACAGTAGTTTTGGCAAGGTTTTGGTCTATACAATATATATATATATTAAATACTTGTACAGCAGAGATTCATTGAGCACAATAGTCCTCAAAGAAGGCATTTTTTCTCAGACTGCTGTAATTTCTTAATCCCCCATTGTTAAAAGCATACGGTATGTGTGTGATTACTAGGGGTGTAACAATGAATCAGTCTGTATCGATGCATTGACCAAAATAGTGATCTGATGCTTTGGTGTGGCGCACAAAAATCAACGCGTGTTCACATTACAATTGTCAATTTAATGTGAGCAGAGTTTTGTACTTAAAAGCTGCTTCTGCTTTTGACCACACTGTTGTATTTGAACTTTAAAAATAACGTGTTCAGATTATAATTTGTTTGCATGTGTGAGATCATAGAAATGTAGCAGATTGTGAGAAATTTCATCATATTTCATACTGACTGCAGACCCCAGTATTGAACCTAGTCAGTCGTATCGGATTGAACCGAATCGCATCGCTGCAACATTTAAGGCGTTAAACGTATTGGCGCATTAGCTAAAATAATCAGGTCTGGTGGAATCGTGGTAGACGTTGTGATGTAGACCCCTTAGCAATTACCTGCTTTGGATAAATACAGTTTTGCTAAAATCAACTTCGATTTTCCCCCTTTTTGCATACGTTTCAAATTGTTCCAGTAGAAACCAATAATGAATATGACGGAACCATTATATATAGTTGTGAACGTATGCAAAGGGGAATGGAACATTTATGAAGTGCTTATAGGAGATTTCAGAAATGCAAGCTATATTGTGAGCCTTAAAAGAGCTTTAATTCCAATATAGTTCATCATACAACACAGGCTTTCTCTCAAAGTTTCCTTGGTTCATTTTGCACTGCAGCTATGATGAATCAATAGATGTTCTGAGCCTCCAGATGGTTATAGCCACCAGCATCATGGAAACTGCATGCCTGGATCATCACATGCTTACAACACTGAGTGGTTACCTAAATAGATTTGAATATGAAACCGAATGACCTACTGTTGTCCATTAATAGAGAAAAGTACCAAAAGCAAAAGAGTTCAGGATGCCTGCTACTACTGCTTTTAGCTGCAATTTATATTTGACTGCTAGTTCTAGATAACGGTGTAAAATACAGTGTTCGAAACCTCATAAGCAAGACTATTTGAGATACTTCACATTTCAGGGTGATGATGTAGGCCATGCAGCGTGAATGCTTATTGGTAGAGCTCTGTTTGTTAGATGTGTTAGTTTCATATCTCCAGTGCACAACTAAGGAAGCAATCTTCAGATCAGTTACATCTGGGGTAAGGAGCATATTGAATTTTTGGCCAAACCATGACTTCTTTTACCAGAAAATAAGAGGTACATTTCAGCCAAAAGGCAGAGTGTAATGTTTTTATTGGTTTTCTGATGCATGATTTATTCCTTACTGAAGAGATTAGTCTGTCTGCAGAGCTGAATATATTGGTGATGTGTTTGGTGTCCTGAAATGGAAAACGGGTTCATCCACACTGATATGCAAATATACCCTTTGCAAAAATACCGGTTCTCTCTGCTCCCATGAATTCAATTGAAATGTCATTTATTTATTAGGTCCAATATCCCAAAGCCTATTTACTTTGATTCCAAGTTCCTTCATGATGTTTTGACTCCTGTTATTTCAGTGGATTTTTTTTTACAGTAAATGCTTTTTTTGTATCTTGAATGAAATGCATCGTCCAGATAATCCTTTCTACATTCTTGCTGTTGATTGCTTGCATCTCCAACAGGTGGCACTGTTGTTTAAACATTTATCCGGTCCCCTGTATCGTGCAGGGCCTGTCCAGTGCTGTAAACATCCTCTGAAGCCAAAACGTGCTCAGATAGTCTAAACATACTATTTCTCTTTGCAGGAAAAGCAAGACGCTTTCCTGTGTACAGCGCTGAAGCTTTCATAGCCTCTCCTTCCCCTTCTGCTTTTGCAGCTACTTTGCTAATCTCTACCCTCAATTTATGGGCGACTCTGCCAGACTAGAAATGAAAGCGTCATTGGTTTCTTCCATTTAAAATGTCAGGAAATGCAGCCGCCATAACTGTCGCTTCACTCCACTTTATTCCGGTCGTATATCGCCACTTGGTCCAGGAGGTCCAATTCTGTCTGAATAATTATCACCTCATTCCAGGTCCGCCCTTGCGGAATGACTTCGACTTTTTCCCTCTTATTATCCAAAGCTTGCTGGCTGTTTTGACCCACTGCCAGGATTGGGCCTCATTCAGATGTCTGTGAGGATGGCCATAATCACTCGTGCACTGCCACTTATTGCAGTGCCGGTGGGAGTCGTCCCTAACGACTTGTCAAAGCTGCTTTTCATGTATCATTTGGCCGCGACTTGCCGCCTGAGTCCAAGGCATCCGCCGTTGCTGGTAGCAGGATGTCTGCGATGATAAAAAGTACAATCAGTGTTGCGCAACATCACCCTCCTGATTGGGTTTCTCTCTGGCTGGATTCAAGTTTGTGTGTGCGTGTGTGCAGGGGGAGTAGCGCTAATGGGTTCACCACGTTGACCGAGTGATGTGCTGCTGAACTTACTTTACTGGGAATGAGTAGATGTGTGAATCTGTCCTTGAGCTGTTTGTGAACACCGTACTCCACAGGACTTCGTGCCACTGGGTAGAACACTGGCCTGCAGAATTGTAAATTCTCAGCAACTCAGGAAACCCATTGTTTGCTCACAGTTGAATATAACCTTTTCGGTTTGTGTTGTTTTCTGTACACAGTGCTGTACATGTATACATGAGACCTCCCTTTCTTTTATTTCATGTTCAGTGAAATGCATCTTTTTCTCATTCTTAGACAAAAGCACTACACTTATATTTACCAGTAAATCAAACTAAAGTCTTCAACGCTGATTATAATATCAAATTCATTATAATTTTTTTACTGTAGTTTTTTAAAATTATTTATTTATTAATTAATTAATTTATTTTAGTGGTCTAGTGGTAAGGACGCTGCCTTTGGGACCTGAAGGTCGGAGGTTCGAGTCCTGGCCCAGGCACTACTGAGGTAGCCTTGAGCAAGGTACCATTCCACTACACTGCTCCCCGGACGCTGTTGGTAGCTGCCCACTTCTCCACATGTGCACGTGTGATGGGTTAAATGCAGAGGTCACATTTCGTTGTGGTGCTTGTTCACTATGACAAATAGACTCTTTTAACTGTAACTTCCGGCACCAACGCGAGTGGCAGCCCAACCAGTAGCTAAAAAATTTTCCTCGGGATCAATAAAGTGTCTGTCTGTCTATCTGTCTGTCTAGTAGACACTGTACAAACTTGAGGTACACTTGACACAATGTACGATAAACTCTATTGTACACAAGATGCTGCATGCACAATATACATTACTCTAGTGTGGTCCAGTACATGTGGTACGATATGCTAGTTGGGTGCAGTTGTATGCAGCCTTTTTTACATGTGCTCATACAGTATACAATAAATAGTGCATTATACAGAATGTGTACAATATACAGAGAAAGTATGTATTATATATTATATGCAACAGGCTGTACAGTGAGCTATGCAGTGGGCAGTGGACAGTGCGGTTATTATACAAAATATACAGTAGTACACTCAAGCTGCAACTCAAGCACACCTCAGCTGCCTTGCATACTTTTTTTGGCACTTGCGTCTAAAATGGCTTAAAGAAACGTTTCTGATATGATTCGATAGATGTTTCCCTTTTACATGTTTCACCGAAGTTTGAAGAAAATTAGTTTCCAACTTCAGAAATTAATAAAGAGTAGGGACTCCAGACTGTTTTAGACCTGTTCGACCAACAAAACTACCACCGTCATATAAACAGTACTGAAAGCTTTCATATTTAATAGAGAAAATGTATTTAATTTAGTTGAATAGGGAAAAAGAATTGCAGAAAACGTTCTGCAGGAAAACCTGTGCATATTTCTGCAGAAAAACAGAAGACGAATGAAGGGAAGCTGTAAGACGGATGGACACGTTAAATAATGAACAATGTTTATTTGTTGATACTTTTGTGTAATTTTTGGTTAAATTTGTGTTTTGAGGTTTTTCTTTATGCTGGAAAATGAATAAAGAGTATACAGTGGTCGTTTTTACTGGAAATGGATAAATGAAAGGATGATCCCTGACTTCTGGACCGGACTGTAGGTGTTGAACAATGCGCTTTAGGATGCGGACTTAAAAAGAAGCACGAGGGGATAAAGTCGCAGTTAATTTGCAGTTCCCTGTTTTTGCGTCTGCGTTGGAACTGAACCAAAGACATACTGTGTGCAAAAGAGTGTCAGGTTTGTACAACTGAAGTATAATTCCAGTTCTTTTTCTCTCTTCCTGTCTGTAGCAGCGATGAAGGGCTGAAAGACGCGTTGTCGGACTGGGACTCGGATATGGGAAGCACGGAGCCGCTTAAAGAGAACGCCGACACGCTCAACAACGGGCACCGCAGTGACCAGGAGGCAGCACGACGCCTGGCCCGGCGCCTCTACCACCTGGAGGGCTTCCGCCGCTCCGACGTGGCCAAGCACCTGGGCAAGAAGTGAGAAGAAGTGAAAATTAAAATGAGCACCTGCTTTTTTTTTTATCAGCCTAAAATTCATGGCGTGCTGTTAAAGCAGCAAGTGCAGCCACATTCAAGCAGTGAAAGTGAGACAAACTCGAACATGTAGACATACACACTGCACATCTCACACACTCACTTGGTCTCTCACAGAGGAATGCTCTCACATTTTTTTGCTTATGTAGAGAGACTTGTCTTTGAGTGAAATGAAAGAGTTTAATAGGTCATTTAGTGAAGTAACTTCAGTGTGTTCTTTACTGCTGACTTGCTGTGTTTGATACCAATTTGTACTGATCTATAAGGACATTTCCTGGCCTTAACCAGTTATCTAGCCTATCATCTCTCCACTCCTCTACATTCCCCTCTGTAGCTAACATCACTGTATCACCTACACCAGGGGTATTCAACTCAAATTTAAAGTGGTCCAGTTAGAACCACTTTCCTGAAGCAAAGGTCCAGAAGATCATAATGTATAACTATTTAGCATGATATATATACACACACAAACACACTTTTTTTTTTTTCAGTGCCACCGTTTCTGGACATATGAGACACGCTGATTTCGTGCTCCCTGTGGGAAGTATGAACAGAAATTAGTCTGTCCATTCCGGATTAAATGCTCTTTTTTCGCTGTAGACTTTTCTTTTTTCTGGACAATGCCATTTGTTCCTTATTTTACTCTACTTACTGCGGCTCAGTCTTTCTCTAGCGTCTGTATCTTTCCCTTTCTCTCCCTCAGTTGTCTGTATCTCTCCCAGTGTTTGCTCATATAACGATATGTTTCTATTTCTTTCTACCGTCTTTTCACCCCTTTGCCTCTAACTCTCTGTCATTTGTCTGCCCCGTAGAGCCACTATATTTACCGCCTGGAACGAACGTACTTGATTGGCTGAAAGGTATTACGTATGACTGCTTAACTTGCATGCAATTGGTATGTGGGTTTCCTCAGCCCCTAAACCGCTACCAAAAAGACTATAAAAGCTGCGCCGTTTAAAATAGACGCATCCTGTCAGGTGTTAATTATAACGTTCTGTTTTGGTGGACAGGTCCGGGTCCATATGGGACAGCTTCTGGGTCCGGACCCGGACCGCGGTCCACCTGTTAGTGACCGCTGACCTACACTGACCAAACACGAGATGAGAATGAGGATACTCTATCATTTTCACGTGCAGTTCTTTCACTAAGTCTTAAGTTAACTGACAGAACAAAACCTTAATAGAGGGGGCGACTCTGACGTGAGCACTAGAGCGTGAGGGGTGTGTCCGCCATGTTGGGCGACTACCACCAGTGTTTACATTCACTATAACGGCTTCAGTTTTCATCAACAGTACGTGAAAACATGCTAAAACAACACGATAGTGTCACAAGAGAAGCGAGGAGACGTTACGATGAGAAATTCTCTGCTCAACAGTTTAGATCTGCACAAGCTTTAAAAAGTCATGAACGGAAATCAGACTTCGATTCGCTGCAGCCGTTTCTATCACAGACATCGGCGCACCTTGTTTTTTGCTTAGTTCATGCACATGTCAGGATTTTAAAAACTACAAGTCTTTACAAGCACACAGTCGTTTTTACAAATGGGTGAATGAGTGATCTATACCCTCTTACTGGTTGAAGTTTTTGCGTTTAGTTTAGCCCACTCACTCCTGCTGAGGAGCCCATATGAGCAGCCCTATCCGCCAAAGAACTGATCTAAAGTCATCACGGCACCTGTACACAAGGAACTGCTGCTGCCTTTTTATAACCTGGAAACTATTATAATTATATATATTTATTTTATTTATTCTTTTTCTTCTTTTCTTTTTTCTTGTTTGTTATTGCTATCCGGTGTCGACCAGAGGAGGATGGGTTCCCCCTCTCTGAGGCTTGGTTCCTCCTGAGGTTTCTTCCTACAGCTAGGGAGTTTTTCTTTGCCTCTGTCGCCTTTGGCTTGCTCTTTGGAGGCTCGGACCCGGTTTCTGTAAAGCTGCTATAAAAATAAACTTGACTTCACTTGACTTGGCCTACAAGTCTATAACCTGGCTGGGACTACTCCACCGTCACTGCTAACATATCTGCCATCATGAACTCTATCTGGCTAAATTCACCACTCATAACTCTTAATGGCTGCCGGTTATGCTTCCTAATCGTCACGCATAGCTCCTTTACACTTAACCTGTTTATATTCGTCTCCTTATAGTTGCTATATTACTCTCCTAACCCCCTTTTAAATCTGGGCATTGTTAAAGAAAAAGACGAGTGTCAATGTCTAGGACTAGATCATTTATTTAACATCGTGTTTAAGCAAAAGGAGCCGTAACACAAGCAAAAAAGATTCATCTTTATAATGTGAATAGACCAACAATTACAAAAACAGTAAAAATTAAAACTCTCCCTAGTTTTATTATGGCAGTTACTTCTTAAGGAGCCTTTAATGGAAATGTAGAGAGCACACAGTCATTGATTGGGGGATGTTCTCAAACGTCTTACTGCAGACACTCAGGTCATCCGTCGTCTCTTCATAGCTTCGCTTATCTGCACTCTCTCTCTTTGCCTCCATGCAGACATACGATGAAATACCATCGTCTTTTTTCTTTTTCTTGTGCTTTGGTCATGTGATCTGCTAGCGCAGCCCAGTACACAACATTTCATCCGTTCAGATTTTCCAAAAAACACGATAAGATGAACAAGAAGATAGTTCCAACTGCTAAGTCACTACGTGTTATGCATAGTCCCCCAACATGGCGTGTCAGTCCCACAATTTTGTGCGTTGGTTACGTATGTGCGCCTTCTCTATTGCTGTTCATGACTCACACCTCAAAATGAAGAATCTGCTGCTAAACCCCTGTAGCAAACTCTTAATAAATAGTTTGTCACTGACGACGAAGTTAACATGGTTTTTGGTAGCAGCTAGAGCTGCAGGACATGGACAAAACACCAGTATTGCGAATAGACTACTATATATTGCGACTGCAATAATTTTTAGTACATTATATATATATAATATATATTATGTTAACTCAGTATGTCAGTATTGTTAAAGCTTCACAACGTACAATCACTCCCCCAAATTAGGTCTTACATAAATCTCCTTGTTTAGTCTATAACAGTTTAACCCCACCCCCACACCACCACCCCTTACATGGAAGTTCTAAGACATTCTGGGATTGGTTAGAGGCTCAATTGCATATTGCAGCCTTCTACAATGTCAGTACTGTAATATAGATATACAGAAGATATATTGTGCAGCCTTTCTAACAGCAGTAGTTAAAAGACTTTTTGATTATTAAACATTTTAAAAATCAGACATCAGAGCTTCTAGAAAGCTCGACCAGGGCTCCAACGTTGTCAGGGCCGGCCCTGTGGTCCATGCTACAGCTGAATTAAGGTTGAGCTACACAGTTGTCAGCCAGCTCAAGCCTAACACAGATCGAACATAGATTATCACACATGCAAAACATTTTAATCTATAATTCCAGACATTTGTTTAAAAAAAAAAAAAGAAAGCAAAGTATTTGGGGGAAAGAACTAGGCACTTAAACACCACCTACTGTCATACATCCTCCACACCCTTCTGTATTTTATCTTCAAGTGACTTAAGGGTAGAAAAGTAACTGAGCCACTTTACGTAAGAGCCTAAAGGTGCAGCACTGTCAAAAGATTATGGGTCCACATATCATCCTGGAATTTCAAGTTTTACCCTGGTGTTGAAAGTCGAGCTGTGGCAGAGCCTTTAGGAGGCAGCAGTTTAAAAAGATGCCAATGTTGTTCAGGCAGCTCTAGTTAAAAGCATTGGGCTGTTTAATGTGAGTCAGTGCTGATCTCTTCTGGCATGTGGAGTTTCTCTGCGTGAGATTGCTGGCCTACAACTGATCACAACTCATGAAGAACATAGCTGGGGCACTTGGTCATTCGCTAATCAGTCAGATTCAGGTCAGGGTTGTCATAGCCTCAGTTTCCGAGCTGTGCTGTCATTTAGACTGAACCAGAATCATGTTTTAAACGCAAGTCAGTTTCATTTTAATCAGAAAGACACAGAGGCGTGACTTGGCATAGTTTTCTGCAGTCGGTCGAACCTGTTTTCGGATGCACAAACAAGCGAATTAGATCCATTCAATTCCCAACTGAAAGTGGCCACAGATAAAGTTTCCACTCTGGAATTGGCACTAGGATTGTCTTTGAGAGTGCTAGCTAAGCTATTCTTAAGGGAAAGTGACTTATGTCATTGTGAACACACTCAAGCACCACAACTAAATTTGACCTGTAAATTTAACCTATGGAGTGGAGCAGCGGGCAGCTACCAACAGCGCCCGGGGAGCAGTGTAGTGGGAGGGTACCTTGCTCAGGGGTACCTCAGTAGTGCCTGGGCTGGGACTCGAACCTATGACCTTCTGGTTCCAAGGCAGAGTCCTAACCACTAGACCACCACTGCCCAAGTCTTAGTTCTTGTAAGACTTACTAAGTCAGAATTACTGAGCTTTAAGAACTTTTTTTTTTTTTTAGTTTTTTAGTTTTTTAGTTTTTAGCATAAAACATTTATATTTAAATGCATTAATGGCAGAAAGCCACTGTAGTGTGGTGTAAAACAAAACTGCCCCCAAATAAACATTTTGTTCTTGAAGACTATTTTACTATTATCAACATTATATTGTTTTGAACAGCAAATTAAATGTCAGTGAATCATTTCAACATTCAAACAATCTCAAGAACCTGGTTTAGGTCTCAGCGATTTAATTATTCAGGCTTTTTTTTTATCAGAATTCCCTTTAACTGTGGCTCAAATGAGAGACTCTGCAGTTGAAGACTCTTGAGGAGACAGGTGTGCGTGAGGGGACAGAGCGGCTACACTGGTAAAGTCCACTAAAGAGACTGGTTCATGGTACAGTGCTTTTGCGCATTACAGAATATTGGCCCCAGGGTCATATTTCCGAAAGACCCTGAAAAGACAAAGCCACTGTGTCCAATCATGAAGGTTTTCTCTGCATGCTGAGCCCCCACCTCAGCCACACAGTGCTAAGAATTTGTGCGTAACATGCATGATTAAGTCTCCTTTTATTTAATGATAAATGTCCATGGACAAAGCCAGTCTAGTGCAAGTGAATTAAAGATGGTATAATCTCTGTTAAATCCCACAGCTAGAGCAGCCACTTGGTCACCTTTCTGTACTGGGAGGTCTACACGTATACTCCAAAATGATCAGCTACTTCACAGTTACTCTCACTAACTTCTAGAAGCTGTGATGTGGCGGCATGCGTTTCTGTGCCATCGTCTTTTGTTCAAACTGAAAGAATGAAATTGCTTCCTCAGCAGTATCTGTAATTTGGGGATTGATCTTTGCTATAGGACATTTGAATTTGATGGGTATCTTAAACTCCACTGCTTTTTCTGAAAGAAGTTTTTTTTCCACATAGCACTCTTTCGTAAACAGACTAGAGCCATGATTTCTGAAAGCTGCAGTAATTGTCACCATTTTAGTGGAAATGGATTGCTTGTCCTCAAATGGCTCTAGCTGAAGTGGTAACATTTAGAGTGTGTTCTTCATAGTCCATACAGATCAAAGGCACTTTCCTTCCTTGACGAATTTGCCTGCGGTTCAGATCTGATGAAGGCAGAGGTTTATTTTGTAAGTTTTTTGTTCTTCAGAGGGTCCATCATGTTTATCTGAAGGATCTTTGAGTTCAATCAGTAAAGGATTTTTCTCGCCCCACCTCCTCCGACCGACTTCTGCTTCATGTCTTTGTAGCCTTGTGCCACATAGAACTCTTAAACCCCTTTTCTAGTTTATGCCAGGACAGTGAGTGACCATGCCCTCTGTTGCCAAGCAGGGCACGTTGTTTAGAGCCGTTACCTATTAGGAAATGACACTTTGATCATTTTTGTTTTTTTAATAAAAAGCATTGAGATATTTTAGTAAAGACATGCTAAAACAAGTCTGTGGTCCGTACTTTTAAAGCATCTCCGAGTGGGAACACAGGTCAGGTCTCATCAGTTCATAAAGTTCTATTCTGTGTTGTAATTCTGTGCATTGAACATGCATTGAACTTTAACCTGACCGTTCCATATTTGAAATTTGGTACAAGTCCACTGGATTTCTGTTTCTGGACTTCTGGTGTCTTTAATAGTAGACCTTTTAGTGAACTTCCTCACCGGATGTTAGGCATTCTAGTTGGAGGTGGTAATAAAAAGAGGTCATAAAAAGAATTCTTGACTTTTCGATAGAGGACTATATTTAAGAAAATGATGAATTGCTTAAATAAAAAATTAAATATTATTGTTTTTGTCCCCAATGAATAGAAAATACAAAGAATTTTTGTCATTGTTTTTTTTTTGGTGTGGCCAATAAAGGGTTAAAGACCCCATATTAGCATTCTAGTATAAATATGGACCTCATTATGTTCTTCATCTGTGCTTGCCCTCCCCGCTACCTGTCTGAGATTAAGCAGATCTTGATAAACAAAACTGATGATCTGAACATGCTCTGTGAAACCGAATACCAACCAAAATGTAAACAAAATGCTGTTTCTAGATGAACTTGCATTTGGACTAAAATCCTTTATTTTTTTTTTCCCCGTCCGCCCGCGGGTGTGAGTCAACCCGCACACAGCTAGCCTGCACTCTCTCAGCCTCAGTAGAGGTCTGGAGGACAATGCCAGCCTCAGTACACTGCCATCAATCCCTTCCCTCCATGCTTGATGTCGTGATTTTGAATTGGTGCTGTGGAAGTGTGTGTAGGCGTTTATATAAATCTCTCCTTCTCCTTCTCACTCTCGCTCGCTCATTCTGTCTGTCTCGTGCTCTCTCTCTCTCTCTCTCTCTCTTTCTCTCTCTCTCTCACTTTCCCTCCCTCCCTTCTTTCTCCCTCTCTCTCTCTGTGGCTCTAATATACAGTAAATGAAAGTGATGTCATGACCTGCTACAGTCTTCATGCTTATGAAATGCGTTGTATACACAGCCACTGCAGCAAACATGCTGTCCTTGGCCCTCAGAATGTGTGGGATTGTTTTTTTTACAGACGTTATTACAGGACTAAAAGTAATAAAAAGCACCATACCATTACTCTCCATGACTGTATGTGCCTGTGGTGTATTTACCCTGGCCTGATCCTAATGTGAACCTTGTGCTTGTGCCCACAGCAATGACTTCAGCAAGATGGTCGCCGAAGAGTACCTCACTTTTTTTGAATTCACAGGGATGACATTGGACCAATCGCTCAGGTATAATACTGTAAACAGTCTGTTCATACACACACACACACACACACACACTGACAAACCACTTAATTAGATACAGCTACCTTATATTTATACACTCTTTGTCCATTTTATCAGCCACTTACCATATATGTGCACTGTAGTGGGAGTAGTGTTAATGTAGTGTAGTGTAGTGAGTGTGTGTGTGTGTGCTGAAAAGAGGGGAGTTTATAAACATCATCCACTTACTGTCCATTTTACTAGACACGTTGATCCACCATGCAGATGCAAAGTTCATCTGATGCTGCACAGTTTAGTCATCCTCTAGTCCTTCATCTGTGGTCAGCTTTTTTGCCACAGGACACTGTCAGTTGGGAATTTTTGGTTTGTTCTCAACCACCATAAACTTTAGCAGCACTGCGGTGTCATTCACAATGTGCAGCACACACACATATGCGTGCACACACTCTCACAGAGACACTTGGCATGGCATTACAATGTCAGCATCACTGCTGTGTGTGTATACACCGATCAGCCAGGGGAGGTGGGATATATTAGGCAGCAAGTGAACAGTCAGTTGATGTGTTGATGTGCTGAAATCAGAAAAAATGGGCGATTGTGAGGATCTGAGCCACTTTAACCAGGGCGTTATTGTGGTGGCTTGTAATTTCTGACCTCTGACTAAGATACAATTGAGGCTATTTAGAAAGTCAGGATGGCATTCTGTGTATGATGGCAGATCATCATGGCTGCTCACATAGTCAACAGGAGTAAAGCACCACTTCTCATTTTAAATGGGATTTGCTTCAGACACAGTAAAATCTATAACTCTTCAGACTTTTCAGAGGGGAAACACATGATGGACGTTAAAGTTATCACTCATTTCAGTACCGTTAACTGGCTTGCTACTAACATCGCACACTTTCCAGGAGGCCTCCACATTTTTCCCCACTGCATAGTGCCAGTGTATAAAAGTGTACACAAAAATGACCGTAACCTGACACCACTGAGTGATTTTGAACAGTGGGCAATGGCACCTATGTAGTTACAGAAGGAATAGTTCTGATCATCACTTTGCTTTGCTGTTGATGCTGATAATAATTTCAGTTGTTTTCTTTCTTCTTCCTTTTCAGATCCTTTCTCAAAGCTTTTGCACTAATGGGTGAAACCCAGGAAAGAGAGCGGGTTTTAATCCACTTTTCTAATAGGTACTATCAATGTAACCCCACCATCATCGCCTCACAAGGTACTAGACTTCTTGCCACATTTTCTGATCCTGATAATTGATTCTGAAATCATTGATAAATAAAAATATTTTTTCAGCTATTGATCTTTAAAAACCTTTGTGTGGGTGTGAATTACACTTGCGTTGAAAATTCAGATTAAAGACTGATCCCTCACATCTGGCATAACGAGTAATGAGTACAGTCTGGGTGCTGAGACGAGTAGATGTGAATATGTTTATTTGCATGTTGCTACTTTTTTAATTTCCAAAATGAATTTTTTTTTGTCAGTTATTAATTAGGCAAAGATTGAGCCTTGTTTTCAATTTCCAAAGCCATTTCCTCTTGCTCAAAACGGCACTTAGCCTATGGATTAGCTAGAGATCAACTCGGCTGTCCCTTAACGAATTAGCCATTAATTGAGATTTACGGAGCTCACTCGGCATCAGGTTTGACAAATGACAGTTGAAAGAGACGGCAGAGGTTCAGCAGAAGGTCATTGAGATAACCGCTTATAATTTGCTATTTACACAACTAATACTCATAATTCTCTATGCTGGAAAAGTTCCATTGCTTTTTTTTTTTATTCCACTTAGTGAAATTCTGATATTCATGCCCAGATTTTTTGTCCGTCTTTGTTCAATGCTGGAGTGTCATGTCTCCCCCATAGCAACCATCTTGGTAACAACAAGCCTCTGTGACCAGTAGATGGGTAAAAGCTAAAACGGTCTCCTTGTTGCTAAGACTGTTGCCATGGAACTGGTGTTACACTTTGGCCCAGTGTAGAGATGGATGATATCAACACAGGGGTACTTTTGCATGTTTAGAGGCTCTTCATGTCACTGTGCGAAATGCCTAATTTTTTTGATGGCGAAATAGAAGAAAAGGGGGAACATCACAGCATTAGGTCTGTGGCTTCAGAAGATGTGAATGTGTCCGTAGCAGCACAAGTGCTAATCCGTTAACGCCATGACTCTGTCACTAATTAATACTTTTTTTTATTTACAGATGGAGTGCATTGCCTTACTTGTGCTTTGATGCTGCTGAACACTGACCTTCATGGCCAGGTATGTTCCTCAACGCTGCCCTCTGATATTTTCTTTTCTCATCTTTTTTTCTGCTTTTATTTTGGCTTGTGTTGTTAAATGTGAAATGGTTAAAAAGCCTTTCCTTTTGCCCTTTGAATGAACCGTGGAGTGACCTGCTATCGTTTGGCATTATCAGAGTTGATCATTCAGTCGATAAAAGGAATGAACGCCAGCAGAGGAGCCATGCTAACTAGCGTTTTGTAGTAACCCAGAATGTGCAAAGGAACCTGTTGGAATTAAAGTGAAGTGAAAGTAACTGTTTGTCAGTGTGAACACACACAATCACACAAAGTGCACCACAGCAAAATGTGACCTCTGCATTTAACCCATCACACGTGCACACGTGGAGCAGCGGGCAGCTATCAGAAGCATCCGGGGGGGCAGTGTAGCAGGATGGTGCATAGCTCAAGGGTACCTCCGTGGAACCCTGGCTGGGCTGGTGATGCTTCATGATTTTATTCAAATTACTTTGTATAGTTTTTGTTTCTGTAAGTTTTACATTTATTCATTTGGCTGACGCTTTTATCCTAAACGACTTCCAGGACAGAGGAAACAATCAAGCGTTCGCATTGCATAGGGTAATACTGAAGGTGGTGCTACGAGGAAGACCAAATAAATCATAGACCGCAACAACTATAATACATACATATGCCAACTATGGAGAACAACTACTACATAATACATATGTCAAGTGCTTACAGTAAGTACAGAGAACAGCTACAACAATGGATACATATGCCAGGTGCTTACAAAAACTACTACAATGTAACAGCTGATAAGTGCTACAGTAAAAACTAAGTGGAACATTATTGTCTGGGTGACATTTGGCCGGTTATCAGGTAGCAATCCTGTTTCCGTCCAAAGGTTTCCATCCACGTTTTGGTTAGGAGGGTTTGACTGCCTTTAGCTGATAAATTCCATTTCTCACGAGAACTGTACATTGGTGTGGAGCTCTAGCACACAGTGCTACTACTTGCTTGCTTCAGGATTTTTAGAAAAGTCCTCACAGTTGTTGGGCAGTGATCCTTCAAAGTCACTTCTAATCCTATTCTGTTCATGGAGGTGGAGTTTTAGGACGGATAATGGAGTTTCACCTTTAGTGTGTGGGCGTGGTCAAGTTCATTCACATTTCATTCAGCATTTTATTCGACTGCTGCACAGTTGAATTGTCTAGCGGATTCTTGCTGTGAATTGTGACCAGCCTGCAGAAAATGATATGCTTTGATATATATTCATTGCTGCTACATGGATTAATTTAACGGTGGGTTCTAGTACTTCTTTTTCTTTACTCCTTCTCTCCTTTTCCCCATCCTTCATTGCTACTTATTCTTCCTATAATTGCAGTTTTTAACCTCCTGTGTCAGTCTTTGGCTGACTTGTTCATCATTCCTCTTCGGCCCTTTTCTTGTGTCCCATATCAAATAGATCTCTGCTCATGTTCCATTCAGAAGATTGATTTGCTGTGAATGTTTTGATTTGCATTTTACTGGTCTCAAATTTAAAACTTCAGAGCATTAAATAGATTTAAACAGGATTTTAGGAAAATTGAAACCCCTTGAATTGGCATTTCTCAAGTTAGGGTTTCCATGTAAAAAAGTTATTGCCCAGTAACAAATCTTTCCCACAAATTTTCTGTGATTATTATCTGCGAAGTGACTGAACAGTTTATACATGCTGCTCAGAATAGCTCATCTCTTTGTCTCCAAGGAGCTCGTTCATGTGTCTTTATACTCACGGGGTGGCGAATCTTGGATTTGACGTTTTCTGGCTCCTTCTCAATAGAACACATATGCGCCATGGAGACGCCAATATTTCACGCCCACACTGCACTAGTTTGCGAGACGCTTGATTTTTGTGGTATTAGCCTTCACTCAGGTGCAGTGTGTGACTTGTGAAATTGGCAAAGCTGTGGCTCTTTTGCCAAGAAACATCTCTCATGATCTTTTTACAGAGGTCTTGTACATTTAGTTAAAATAGCAGTATAATTGCTGCTGTCAATCACCAGGAATAAAACACGTGTCTATAAACGTCGTCTTTTCTGTTATGGTGCTGCATGGCTTTGACATGAAGGGAAGCAAAGTGAATGACCACATCAGCCTGCAGCCTGAAAGACTTATCTGCTGGTTGTTTCAAAAGCACTGCACAGGCAACTTTTTGAAGCTTTTTTCATTTGAAATAAATGTATAGGAAGAATATCATTTAATGAATGAATTTTCCACATGTCTTTGTGGTTGTAATTAGGTTACCTGACCTTTTTACAAGCGCTTTTGTGAATGCAGCGTTAAAGGCATTTATATATGCACAAAGAAGCACAAATGCCTGAATAGAGATTGAATTATTCCACTACCTTGCCAACCAGTCACTGCTATCAACTATTAAACACTCGCTAAATAAAGTACCACATGTCATTATCTGATGGCCATAATGCAAAGCCCAGCAAAAACATATATGAAAAAGTACTATAGACTACTTATTTACCATTTGATTTTATTGTGTTGTGCATGTGTACAGTAGTTCCATGGGAATAAAATATGTGACATCAGCACAACTGTGTTCATGTGTATGTGTGTGTATTGTGTGTGCATATAAACTTGGTGTAGTTTAGTCATTTATATATACTTTTAGGGAATGCATTTTCATGTTTTTAGATTTTAGGATTTTAGACATTTAAGCTAGCCGCACCCAATATGCAGGTTTGTAAAACTGACGTATAAGCAGAGGCCTTTCATTGGGGAAGTACGTTATTATATTTTTTTATAT
>JBBPDA010000037.1:4321368-4336140 GCA_037974385.1 Arnoldichthys spilopterus
TATATATGTATGTATGTGTGTGTATATATATGAGAGAGAGAGAGAGAGAGATTTTACTTTTAAGGGTGATTTTTACAGATAATATGGAAGCTCTAGTTATGCTTGGATCAGGCCTAGTGTTTATATAAGGCATTTTTTTCATGCAGAACTGATGAACGCATTTAAATCAGTTGAATTCTGCATGTTACTTTTTCAGTGCAATATAATAACCCAAGCAAACACAATTTATTAATCTTTCTGTAAGAAGACAGTAAAAACAATTCTCTTGCTTGTAAGTGATGTATTACTGTAAGCTAAAGCAGCGCTTCAAACATTACATTAGAGTTGGAGATGTGGTGGAATCTCGCTTTGCTCCCCTTCACACTTCAATGTTAGATGCAGGCCCTGTGTCGCGCTTTGATATCTTGTGCCAGTCTGAACATTTGTCAGCGCTGTCCACCTACAAACTCGGCTGGTGCTGGCAGAAACAGTAAAGTCATTGGAACAAACACCGTCTGCTCATTATTTTAGTATTCACAGAGGCCCGCTCCCTCTAGCCTTTGTCCCTGACATTATGAGAAAGGTTTAAGCACTTGTCTGAGCCCTGTTCGGCCTTAATCATAGTACATAGTCGTGGTGGTGTTGGTGTTAAATAAATGCGTGCCTTTGAAGATTCCCAAGATTCTTTGTCATTGTACAGAGTATACAAAGAAATTCAGTGGTGTTAATATTGATCAGAATGACATTTTAGATGTGTACGCTCTCCGCAGAAGTTGAAAAGGGAAGCATGTTACTTAAACTAATGTATTGCATCCCTTTTACTGTGAAGGAAAGCGTGTCCTTGCCCTGGAACGGCTGCAGGCAGCCCTCATGAATCTGAGGCACTAGCTGTCTTGTTAAAGCCCTGTGCAGGCATAAAATTGAAAGTTGTCATCAGTTCTCTCCCCACTGTCTAGGTGTTTTCTAGCCTTTAGTTCGAGATGATACAATATTGTCTACGTCCGTCTCATAAGGTATCTCCCAAAAGTGATTACACTTTTACTCGCACTTTGCCCAAGAGAGTAAAGGCAGTGCTGGAAAATAATGGTGGCCACACAAAATATTGACACTTTGGCCACAATTTGGACATTTTCACTTAGGGGTGTACTTACTTTTGTTGCCAGCGGTTTGGACATTAATGGCTGTGTGTTGAGTTATTTTGAGGGTACAGCACATTTACACTGTTATACAAGCTGTACACTGACTACTGTACATTGTGTCAAAGTGCCATGTCTTCAGTGTTGTCCTATGAAAATATATAATAAAATATTTACAAATATGTGAGGGGTGCACTCACTTTTGTGAGATACTCTGTGACCGTACATGCATTTCTTATTTTCAGTCTTTGACTAACAAGCCCAACTCATTCTATACTCTTCCCGAATCTCCGGGTCAAGTCTTGTCTCTAATTGTTCTATGCCATAAAAGCCTTCAGAACAGTCTTATGTTCACGTCGTTCCGCTACACTGCTCCCCAGGTGCTGTTGTTAGCCGCCCGCTGCTCCACATGTGCACGTGTGATGGGTTAAATGCCGATTTTACATTTCATTGTTGTGCACTTTGTTTGAGTGTGTTCACAATGACAAACAAGTCACTTTAACTTCATGTGTGTTCCCTTTCAGTTCCTCACTTTCATTCTGTATATTCAAATAGCTGAAGAGGGAGGGAGAGAGAGAGCGAGAGAGAGATGAAGAGACGAAGCAGATAATGCAGAATAATAACACAGCCATTATCTAATTTCAGCCATTTCTCAAGTGGTCATTTAAACAGCCTGCTGAGATTTCTCACACCACAGTAATAACTCAATAATTGTTTTTTTGTTCACCTCAGATATACCACTAATCTGAACGTATCCCTTTCTCTACATCTGTGCATGAGCAGAAGCATAACTGGCTAGAGCACAGCATTTGTACTTTAAATATTCAGTGGGATCATGATACTAGATATCACATACCACATTGCGGCCCAGCTCTACACAAGGAACTGCTGCCATCTCTTTATACTCAGATTATAATTGTTTTTTTTCTTTTCTTTTGTCTGTTATTTCTATCCGGTGTCGACCAGAGGAGGATGGGTTCCCCTTTTGAGCCTTGCTTCCTCCTAAGGTTTCCTCCTCCAGCTTAGGGAGATTTTCCTTGCCTCCTTCACCTTTTGGCTTGCTCGTTAAAGGCTCGGACACGGATTCTTTAAAGCTGCTTTGTGACGATGACAACCGCGCTATAGAGATAAAATTGACTTGACATTAATACTGGTCATAATATGCTAGATGAACAAAGAAGGTGCTAAAATTCTAGATATCGACATACTGGCATTAAAGGAGATTTTCTTCAAGCATTCTTCCATGGTCGTCTGTATCGTGGTTGCTACATTTTGAGAACAGAGCATGACTCCGCTGCCCGACTGTGCATTAGTCAGGGTAAACATTTATCAGTGATTAATCTGATGAAGAAAGAAAGGTTGATCAATCTGTCTCGTAACAGATGAAATCCCTCTCTGTTCTTAAATGAGAGATTAGCCGTGTTGCCTTTCCAATGTGGAATGAGAAGTAACATAGCATGGACTTTATGCACTGTCTCCCTTGTCATTTAACAAGTCAGCACACAGCCATTTTTGTATTGTAAAGGCAGGGTGCGTACCATGTTTTTGAAAGATGGGTTCAAAAGGCATGGACCTGTCTGGAATAAAAAGGATTGCTGGCAGAGAGAAAATCATCCAAGGCGAATGTAACAGCCCTGCAGTGCAGGCCCATCAGTTTTGATAAATGGGGCTGGTTGACACGCTCTGTTGGTTTCATTGGTGATCATACAGTACTTTTAGATAATCTAACATTATGGTAATTGATAAGTTCCTGACTTTATTGGAACGTTGTCATCGCCTTTGCACTTAGCTGAGCTTGAAAACTCCCTCGACTGTTGTTCAGTGAAGCCTATGAGTCTGATATTTGCATCGTTTTTTGTTTTTTTTATATGAGCTTTGCATTGCTCATATTTTTCCATGTCACTCGTACATGGTCCTACACTTGCCCTCTGCTTAGTTTGAAGTGCACTGAAATATTAATACGTTGTTAATAAACAGCAGCGTATTGATATGAGTGATTGATGCCGGTGTAGTGCGGTGTCGTGGTATAGAAGTGCAGCTGCGCTCAGCTTGAGAACAAATTCATTACTGAGATTCCATCTCCTGTTGATGGCTACGGACAGCCTGCTGCTGATGGGGTTAAATAAGGAAATAAGGCCTTGCTGGGGTGATCCATTGCAGCCCTGCTACATTATCAGAGTAATAAATGTGTCTAACACCTTGCAGAATATTGGGAAGAAGATGACGTGCCAGGAATTCATCAATAACCTGGACGGGCTGAACGCAGGACAAGATTTCCCCAGAGAGCTACTCAAGGTACGTTCAACTGCCTCGCCTCTTGAGCTGGTAAATCCATAGGCACTCACCCTGTGGGATCGCATTTGATGATATGGCATGTAAGATGAGCTGAGTCGTGATAGGATATGGATAAAGCAAGTCGGGCCCAGCAGGCCAGGCTTTTAATCTTGTTTGAAAGGGGAGAGGATTTGGATCTGGTAATTCCAAACGCTGTTTTGGCCCACCACGTACTAACGATCATCTGATCCCTATGGATTTACAGTACAACTCATGGCTATTCAACAGGCACCCACCTGATATTTGTACACCTGATCTACCCAGTGACCTACAAGCTGAGGACAAAAAACATCCTTGCCCTGGATTAATTAGAGCCGCTGAGATGTTGTCATTGGAGACAAAAGGGGGGGTCTTGGGGGCATCAGTTTGAAATGGTTCATCAGGCTGTTAACAGGTGGTTTTAGCTTTAAACAGGTACATTTGTGGATTTGTTTTTTAATTGAAGGTCTAAACTTTTTTTATAATACTTAAAAAATTAACGACAGAACACAAAAACAATGCTTTTTACAGACTAGCATGTTAACTAGCACATACTGTTTTCTTCCACTGTGGCTCTAGAGAAACATACAGTTGTGTAGAATATATTAAACCTACAGCAGTTTAGCTGTGTACCTTCATGCTGATGTTCTAAGAAGTGTTTCCATCTACAGTGCTTTTTGCGTAGGGCATTATACAGGTTAGCCAGTCACACAGAATGTCCTTTACATCTATTTGTCTAAAATACATATTAACAAAACCAGCCTGTTTAATTCTAAAGGGTAGTGAGAGGTTGAAAAAATGAATTATGGCTGTTTTTGATATATAAAAGCAGAAGACCTTAATGGAAAATAAAATAAATGTAAAGTTTTAGGATTATTATTGGGTTTCATAGCACAGTATGTCATTCAGCTCTTCGTAGCTTTTCAGTGTAGCCTCACTTGATATTTGAACATTTGATCCACCCCATTGACTTGCAGCCTATGGACAAAAGCATCCTTGCCTGGATTAATTAGAGCTGCTTACATGTTGTCATTGGAGACAAAAGGGAAGGTCTTGTGGGGGCACCTGCCTAAAATGAATCGCCAGGCTATTAACAGGTGGTGGGATCCATTACAAAATAGTACACATTTTGCCGGCTGTGCTGTGTGAGTGTGTGTGTCTGTCAGGGTATGTCATAGTATCAGCGTCATGAGATGAAATAGGCAGTTCTGTTATTGTCTTGTGGTTATTTAGCCTTTTTACTGAGAGTAGCTCGTTTTGCTTAATGTGAATTGACTTCAGTTTCTTCTCAAATTGTCAGCTATTATTGCAGGTGCTGCCTTTTATGCTTTAAAGGAACACAAGTGTTTTTTTTTTTTAACCCAGGTTCTGTCTGTTGCATCTGTAGCGTGCAGACGTTTACCTAAGGGAAAAAATTTAGCACATTTGCCTGCACTTGCAAAAACACACTTACAGGAGATTCTAGTTGGCAGTTAAAATTCACTTGCAACGTAATCGACCATATGTAATAACATTTGGAGATAGAGATTAATCAGAAAAACGCTGGAACATTGCTTTAGATCATATGAAAGGGGATTAAATGCCTTTTGATTAGCCTTCCACATCTTTGGAAAGAGCAGAAAAAACAAGCCTGTCTGCTGCCAGTGGTCGTGAGTGTGTGGCCCACCTGCTAGACAATCCTTTCTCATGGTCACTCTGACACGTCCAGTGCTGGCACATTAGTTGCAGCAAAAGCTTATTCTTGCACCGGCAGACCGGAACACAGTCATATTGGGCATAAGCTCCGCTACCCGAGAAAGAAGGAAATGAATTTGCCAAGAAACGCTTCTGAGAGAGAAGACTTAAATAACCCCCTGCATCTTTCCACCGCCCCCCACACACCCACACACCCACACACACACCCACACATTTAATAAAATGAACACACCTCGCCTTTGCGGCAAATTTAATGCGTGGACTACAGCGTGGCAATTACTTGGCCTGGCTCTGGACATGTCCAAGTGGAAGATATGATGATGCCCTCCAACTAAGTGGAATGCCCTAGCTGTGCCTCTGTCATGGTGCTTCTACCGTTGCCAGATTGGATTGGCTTGTTGCTTTCATAAGCTTTTCATTACCTGCTCACAGTAGGTCTCCCTGGGCTTGAAAGCCTCACTGGCTTATGGTTTTAATTAGAATAGAGTGGTGCTTTCAGAATCCTCTTAATTAAATAAGATGTCACAAAAATGTCTCTTTTGATGTGAAGTCGCTTCAGACCAGCACTTTAATGACCACTGTTAATACCTTCAAGTCAAGGTGATCGACGATAGGCTTCCACACAAGTAAAAAAGGCTTGCTAGTGAATATAGAATAAAATGTTGCCTTTTCTTGTTTTTCATTAATAAAAGCAATTGTTTGAATCATTTGAATATGACTAATTACATAGTTTGTTTTACCCTACTGTAGCTACAAAGAAGGCAGAAGGTACCAGTTGACTATGGAAATGATTATAACATATGTTTATCAGGGAAAAGAAGTCATGATGTAAGATGGTCAACATGCCTAAGGTTCTACAGGTGATTGATGGACTGATTGATTGTTTCCTGAGCTATAATAATTCCATTCTGTCTCACTATTCTAAAACTGGAGTTACCTGTTGCTCAGCATTAAAGATATCTCTGTAAACATGGCCTATGTTTTTAAAAGTGTTTAGGACATGAAGCCTTATTTTCATATATCACACATGTCATTTCAGTCATCTGCTTGAACTGGATTTGATTGCTGATAACAGAAACCCGACTAGAGTCCAACGTTTGCTACGGGCACCTTAAACAAGCACAGAGTGACTTACTGTTTAACATATTTGCTATGGTGAATCCAAGCAATGATATGCATTCGCGGCAGAGTTCTAGCTCAGGTAAAGCTCAGGCTCGTAGTAGGTAAATGGCAGGCCAAGGTTGCGTTATTAGGACCTTGAGTTGCTGTGGGCTGTTTTCTGCAGAGAAATCAGCCAGCCAAGATTCAAAGTATTTTGATGAATGACTTTGTCCTTTCAAGCTTGGTGGTTGGCATCTGCAGGAACTCTGCTAAATTGGTGACAGATTCTGTTAGCACAGAGGCAGTTATCCTTGCACTGATGCATCAAAACTTTAGGTTATTTTGGCACTTTATGAAATTGTTTATAGCGGCAAGATAAGCGATTGCTTTAATATCGTCCTTATTTCATTTTGTTCAGACCAAATATCATACCAACAAGAGAGGCCAGGTTCATGCAAAGAACCAAACATGCAAAAGCTGCATTGAGTATATGCATTGCCTTTACTAAAGAACTCTTGAGGAACCTGTTTTTTTAAGGGGGTGGCTTTTTTATAATGCTATTATAATTCATATTTCTACTTCCATATCCAATGTGACCGTTATAACTGTTGAATGTTGACCTGATCAAGATTTTCTTCACTTTTTGTAATGATCATGAATAGGATCTTGACCGTGTCACAGTGAGCCATGGTGTATGATCAGAAGCTTAACTTACTGTCATCTATCTCATATACTCTTTCTGAAACACACAAGCTTCGCTTTCTTCACGTCTCCATGTGGACTTAACAATCAAACACACCTGTTACCTAACACTCAGCAGAACACAGCTCTTCTGACCAAAGATAAACCTGCTACAGCCCTTTCACAACTAAGTGTTCTTACCTCTGAACAAGGCTACATGTTCACTTTTTAATGTGTTTAGCTGATAATCACTTCATGTTGATAAGTAATTAAGGTAGTGGAGGTGGCTGATTGGCGTCATGGTGGGTTTTCACAACATGCAAGTTACATTCTTCTTTAACATAGGTGCTTTCACTCATGTAGCAACACTGTGTGGGCAGTAGCGGCCTAGTGGTTAGGATTTTGCCCTTGTGAACCGAAGATCACCACTGAGGTTTTCTTGAGCAAGGTGTTGTCCTGTTACACTGCTCCCCGGGTGCTGTTGATAGCTGCCCGCTGCTCCACATGTGCAGGTATGATGAGTTAAATGCAAAAATTCACAGTTAGTTGTTGTGGTTGAGTGTGTTCACGATGACATTAGTCATCAATAATCACTTTCACTTCATAGTCTACTGATATCTCTCAGAATATGTATGGTCATTTAATAAATAACAATAGATGCAATCTTTTGCATTATTTTTTGTTTCAAACTGGCATTTGTGAACAAAAAAAATGTTACACTTTTTTTGTTTAATCTTAAAAATTGAACACTATGGTTTAAGGTCAACTAAGACTTTTTTTTTTCTTGTTTGGGAAGCAATGATTACAATTTTCGAACATCCTGTCCAAAGCCTGCTCGTGTTCTGAATATGCAAGCCATTAATAATTTGGAAGTGTGTATTTGAAAATGCTTTTGAATTTGACTCCACTTAGTCCCCTTAGCCCTCTTTTTATCTTTATGCACTCCACTCCACTCCAGCCAAGCCTATCTGAACTCGTTGTAGTCTACGTATGCTCTTAAATGAATAACCTGCTCTGGTTTATTGAATGGAAAGTGGGGCCTGCTGATCTTGTATCATGACAAAGCAGACTTGTGTGGAACTGGGCTGCACCTGCCAGAATGAAAATGAAGCACCAGGAGGATGCTAATGTGTTGTGACTGCGTGTCCTCACTATGTCTGTGTGTGTGTGTGTGTGTGTGTGTGTGTGTGTGTGTGTGTGAAAGAGAGCGAGAGAGAGAGAAACCGAGCTCAACCAGCTGTTAGCCTGCCACTCCTTTCTCTTTCATGTCTCTTCAGCTTCCTCCGAGGAGACAGACAGTCGAGTCAGTAGAGTTTGTTACTCAGTCCAGTGGCAGATCTGGGGAATTCCTCCTACTGACGTATGCAATGACACAGGTGGTTGCAAGTGAATGAGAATAAATGGGAAATTTATGATTAAACTTTCTACTACAGGTAATTGTGTAATTAGATGTATTAAAATGCTAAAATACTAAAAGCTGTGCAGGTTAAAATACACTTGCAAAAGATTCTAAGAGAGATGCTAGAGATTTCCTTCCGTTCTAATGCCTTAAGTCATGTGACCAACAGTAAGTCGTCTAGCCATCACAGTAAGGCCCTTGTCAAAGTGGCTTTGATCCTCACTCTTGCCCATTTTTCCTGCTTTCAGCTCATCAACTTCAAGAGCTGAATGTTCACTTGCCTAACATATTTCACCCCGATGACCGATGCCATTGTAATGAAATAACTAGAAGGTCAATGTTATTCCTTTTACCTGTCAGTAGTGTTACTGTTATGGCTGATCAGTGTATAACGAGGTTCCAAAATGAATGACATACCTGAGGTTGTTTGGCTACCAAGTGATGGATGTCAGGCTGAAGAGAGTCTGACTCCGTTCAATAGATTTTGATAAATACGCATTACTTGGCCTCCAAGTGATGGTGTAAATGGTTTGACTTCACAGCGTCTTTTGACAAGACCTTTAAACATATTGCATGAGCACGAGTAGTAGTGGCTCATTTTCAGTTTCCACAAAAGTGTTTCTTTGGTTTGCTCAGTTCTGGCTTCTTTACTTGTCTATGACTCAGTCCTTTACAAAAATCACCTTAACCATATATCTGTGATGCATGAATTACATATAGTTAAAGAGAAACCTGTACACTGGTTTAAACTGGAAAGCATAAAAAAGAAAAGTGTATAAATGTTTTTGTATTGTAATGATGGTTTTAAAAAATGGCCTAAAGCCGACAACAGTTTGGTTTGCTTTGATATATCCAGTCATACAGTGACTTGATCTTTCAAAGACAGTAACTAAAGAAGCTGTCTGATAAAAGCACAGTGTGGTGCTCCAGTCAGCTCTCTCTTTTTCCTTGGCTCCTATTGACGGGACTCAGGGGAACAGTGATCTTAAAACACTACTTGCCCATTAGTCGAGTTTCCATGTCAGAAAAGAAACATACACTGCTTTGCTGTCAGAAATGTTCTGCCCTTAAATCAGTCTGTTTTTTAGCAACATTTTAACTTGATTGCCAAGCATATGGCGATACAGAAAGTAAGTTATTCCATGGTGCTTTGTGCTGGAACACACGCCAGTTAAAATGAAACGATAGATAAATACAGAGAGTTTTCATATCACCATTGCAGACACTTGTCTGCCCACATCCTGCATGGTATTCTTGATTTTTTCAGCAGTATTTCTTCATTATTGCACGTCGGTAGGGCAAAGCTAGTAATTAATGCACAAAGTAGCCAGCAAGCACTTCTATCACAACCCTGCTGTTAATACCAGAACAGCCTCCGTGTGTCCTTGAGCTATCTTGTGGAATTGAACACTGGCAAAGCACCAAGGGTGTTATGGAAGATTGGTGCTTTGCATCTGTGACATTATGTGTCCTTGTTGATTTATTACCCACAGGAAGTTTAATTCTGAAGTTCATGCTTGGCTGCATGATTAGTTAACTAGTAAAAAAAAAAAACAGCAGTTAAGCTTTGGAGCTTACAACAATAATGTTATCAGTCTTTTAAAGGCCCACATCTAACACTTTCACACTGTATTTTGCCCTCAGGTAGACAATGTCTGTGTGGGTTTATGCAATTTATTTTTCATTACAACTTTCACACTTTCTATATGCCTTGAATTTAGGAGATTGTTTGGTTACTGTGCCTATAAGACAGATATACAGTCCAGTGCAAAAGCTTGAAAACTCCCAGGCAATTGACATACTGTATTGATTTTCTGAGTGAAAATAAGTGCACATTCTCCTCAGAAAACTAACTTTAATATGGCTTTAAATTTTGCATAGGCCACATTTTGTGTTTCTAGAATGTGTTACAGTTTGTTAATTGGCCATTTTTGCAAGATACACTCCAGAGTTCAAACATCTGCAAATTTTTAAAGCACACTTACTTTTATTTCCCCAATATATTAAATGTAGCTAATAAATAGAAATTGTGTTCTAAAATTTGTAGAAAAATGTAATACACAAATCTAAAGAGAATTTAACTTATTTTCACTTACAAGAACAATAAAACCTGTAGTATGACCAGGCTTTTGCAAACCGTGTTCAAGTGCATGTAAGTGTGTTGGCATTAATTACAGAAAAAGTTCATTCAAAATCTGTTGTTTTTGCAACTTTGGTTTTGCAGTTTTTTCATAGTCGCCATGTATATTGGGGGCAGAACAGCACATTTTACAGCAACAGTGGTTACAAACTACATCACACTTTTATTTTGAGAAAGATAGCTTTGATAGATTTGATAAACTTTAAGATAAGTTTGGTTTTCCATGACATGGAACTTGTTGTTGACCTGTTAGTAGTTTTGAAAATGAATTTTCACCTCACCCTAGAGAGGGCACATCACCCCTTTATAATCCTACCATTCCTGTCATCTCATGAAAGATTTATGTACCTGCGAGGTGACTTTGGGTGTAGAACATGCAGATCAGCACTTGATCGCAATGTAGGAGCTAAGGGATGCTCCTGTGATCACCTGCACTACACCTACAGCATTATATCTGCTACAAGGGTAGTAATATTTCTTACAGTCTTGATTTGCAGTATCTTGTAGAAACTTGTATCATTGACCATGATAAGAACTTGCTAATGCCTGGAATTACATGTGTTCGTCTACAGAGTTTAGGTTTGGTCACAGGCAAGGTTTTGTGATATGCAGACGTTGTTTATTTTGTCTTTGCACCTGTGTGCTGGCGCTAGATTCAGGCGATAATCCCTAATGGGATTAGGAATGTGCAAGTTCTAGAGGTGTTTTTTGTGCTGATTCTACAACTGAGCCCATTATGCTTTCCCTCCTGTTTTCTTGATCGTAATGCAGCTTCCTAAAAACAACTTGCATAATATCTCAGCGAGTTATATTTCTGGCAACAGTTGTAACACTTTGGTGATGCATTGCTCTGAAAGTTGTGGTTCAGCTACATGACTTTTGGGATCAAAAACAGTAGTATTAAATAAGTCATGTCCTCTTTTTTTGCCAAAATTAACTTCTTGGTTTATTTTTTTTAATGTACAAATCAACCAACCCACATTTTATCAACTAGTTTCTCTACTTTTTTAAATTAGAAATTACATTGAATAATTTGAACATTGTCTTTTGAAGTCAGAGATGTATACCAATACTGTGCAGCAAGCACTAAGGTCTTTAAAATCTGTGACTCATAAAGTAGATAAATAATTATGATGTCAATGTCATTTCCCTCAGTTGGAGCTGCACCATGATGGACCATGGAGACCAAGACATCTGCAAAGTTCAGCCTGCCTCTTTCTGGCTGGTAAATCCTCCCTCCCTAGACAGTCTCCTAAAAGGCCATATCTACACTGCTCTTCTGTAATTCAATCCATGTTACTAGTACAGCCAAACAGATAAAACCTTTTTTAAAGGCATAAAATTGGTAAAAATGGGCAATATTGTTTAATATAAAAATATAATTATATTTCAGTTTTACACTTCAATAATTTTAAACAGGGCTTTAATAAAAGTGATTTACTGACTGATAATTCTCACATTTCTCTCAACAGCAGAAACTCAGTCTTATATAATATATAATAAATAATAATAGGATTTTTGTAGCACTTGGGGTAAAGCTCCAAGAAACTCTTTGCCGTTTTTGTGGGGGTTTTTTGGTTACTACTTATTTTGTTTTGTAAGCTTCTTTAAAATGTCTTTCTTTATGTGTTCTAATGTCAGGCAGCCAATACATAGTTCACACTCCACTAGTTAAACACCACAGAACTGCATGCATTGCTGCTGCTTAGAATAAGTGGAGTTTTTTTCATTGCTTTCTTTTTTTGCTTGCAAATTATTTTAAGACTCCAGTGGTATAAATTCAGCTGAATTAATGTAGCTTCTGGGGACTAGTGTGTGTAGTCATTAGTGTATTTGATTGGTGGCAGTCTCAGCGCTGGCCCCCATTAGGAATTTAACCCTCCTGCAGTTATCATCCACCGGAGTGATAAAGCACATCCTCCCTACAGAGAACACAACCGCAGAACACCATGACAAACATTTGCAGGGTCGGCCCTCCAGGGTCCATTCAGCTTTATACGCACAATTGTGTTGTTGTGGCTATAACTTCTGAACAACCATCTGGCTGAGGATATTTGGAACATAAGAAGCGAGCATGCCCTGAAAGCATTAGTGATAGTTCATAATAGGAGCTTAAAGCAACATGGTTTGCCAATCAGTGGCTTTTCCTGGGAGGAGATTTTCACACAAGGTCTTCTGTCAGTTCATAATTGTGGCCAAGAATTCTTTGTCTCTGTTTCCATGAACAGCATGAATGGCAAAGGCTGACCTTTTGAGTCAGCAGGGACATGACTGACTCCCATGCTTCTTTGTAATCAGACACCAGTCGCTGCCATCACAGTAATGATGTTTCTATTTTGACCAGACTCATTGGACAGCTGTTTAAAGATGAGGATCGCTTAACAGAAACCGCATTTGTTATTTTGGACATTATCCATCAGTCTAAATGAAGAGGAATTGGAGCTAGAATAGAACAACAAACTCCAGAGTCCTCCAGCCATCTTTGGTATAAAAGATTAGCAAACAAGAAGGTTTGTCAAATAACTTGAAATTCACCAATGGAAATATCCATGTTTCCAATTTTCTGGTGCCAAAGATTCCAATGCATATTTTTGTATTTTGGAATCTTTGAAAAGCTATGTGGGGTCTGAACAGGCTTGTTACACTTGTTACTTCTGGCTTGTGTGAAAATATTGATGGGCAGTAGTGCTGTCAGAAAGACATTTTATTTTTTCTTTCAAAGAAACAAGTTTAAACCATTACAAATATATGATCACCATAAAATGAATGGTACGCTAACTGTAGCTTACATATCTTGCATACAATTTTGAAGATTTCACAGTTTTGCCGTTTGCTCTTCTTAATTTAATTTTTTAATGGGAGTTTTTTAGATTGCTTGGAGTGCACATTCATTGAAAATGAATGTGAATGCAGCACATTGAGTGCAGTGGCCCAGGGCCGTATGAGAACTGAACCCGTGAGGCAGACCGCTGCGGTAGTGCTACCTATTTTCTTTCTTTCTTTCTTTCTTTTTTTAGTTTGACTTTAACAGCTTTGTCAGGGAAAAAGAGACAATTGAAAAATGGGCACATTGATCAAATTTGACTGTTGACTGTCCCACACTGTGTCACAGAAACATCAACTCTGTTTATGCATTAGTAAGAAAAATGAATCAAACTGTTAGAAATATTGCAAAAGTTACTTTCAAGATTACTTAGAATTACTTATTTGCCATAATTTGTCATTTAATTGCTTTCGTTAGACGTAACTAGTAATTACATTTAATTAGAGCTCAATTTCAGGCTGATTTAATGTTTATATTTTTGAAGGAAGATTCTGGTAACTTGATCATGAAAATAATAAAACAATTGCTAGATGCCTATTTTACTAGATGTAGTAGTAGATTCATCAGATTGTTTGGATTTGGATTGCCAGCATAACTGATAGGTCAAACCCTAAAATGACTGTAATCTCTCAGTGGTTGTTATGTATTGCTAAGGATAAAATGCTCAGTAGTGTAGTTACATAAATCACACATTGCAACTGTTAAATGGACTGGGTCCCTTTAGGCTTCTTCCTCAGGACTGTTTGACAGGACCATGAATACACACCTTGTGTCTTAATGACAGTGCTCAGATAGTGTGTGTATATATAGGTGAAGTAGCAGGTGGGGAGACTGCTGTCTGAAAATGATGTGGCCATGCTAAGGTCAAAGACATATCACTGGACATTACAGCATTCCCACTAGCTATCTTTAGGAACCCACTTCTGTAAAGGTGAAGATGGAAGAATGGTCACTAGAGAAATCCTCACCAGACAAGTGCAACGTGCAGTCAAAAGCACATTTTTTTTCTAAAACACTTTTTTATAATATGATTTTCAGTGGAGTTTTAGCATCACGTTACTAGTTCAAGTGTAGCAGTGTTTCTCTGCAGCATGGGCCTTCTGCATCCCACACCTTGAAACTTAGGAATCACTCTGTACACGTCATATCAAATGCTTTTACACTGTTTCTATGCTTAAACCTCAGGCCAGTGTCTTAAAATATACATACTCTTTGATCGCCTACTCTAACCACGCATTTCTTTAGGCAGTACCATTATTGACTATGTGTAGAGGTCATCCTTGAAGAGCTGCACAAAATCCTGAAGGATGTTTTTATGGAGGCACTGCCAGGAGTGGAGACACTGAAAAAAATATAACACTGTGAGTGAAGGCTATCAGACCAACACTGTGAGTGAAGGCTATCAGACCAACACTGTGAGTGAAGGCTGTCAGACCAACACTGTGAGTGAAGGGTGTCAGACCAACACTGTGAGTGAAGGGTGTCAGACCAACACTGTGAGTGA
>JBBPDA010000037.1:4351830-4375277 GCA_037974385.1 Arnoldichthys spilopterus
AGTAGTGCCCGGGCTGGGACTCGAACCTGCGACCTTCAGGTCCCAAAGGCAGTGTCCTAACCACTAGGCCACCACTGTCCAGTTACTGATCTCCAGTTATAATAGGGAACTGTAAAGCCTTGAATCAGACACAGGCTGGAAAGTAGGTCTCAGTCCTCACTCTTGTGCTGATGTAGCACTTTGTAGGTTTGTTCAGCAACTCCAAAACATCTCACAGCATGGTATAGTTATAGAGGTCACAATTTGATCTCTGTTTGCACCTCACACTTGAACCCAGAGTGTGAAAATAGAAGATAAATGTCTTCATACTGACTGTTTTAAAGCTCTCTCATTATTTACTTATATATATATATATATATATTAGTTTTTTCATAAGTGATCGGCCTAATAAAGATATATATATGTATATACATATAGTTTTGAGATCACGTCATTTACATACATTTACATCATCTTTAACTGTGTAAAATAGATTTAAAATTATATTTGAACCTGGAGTATTTGACCTGAGCATTACACTACATCATATCATCTTTAGCCAGCCAGAGTCAACTGAAAAAGCACTGCAATGGCAATATTAAGCCCTGATAATATAATTATACTTATGAAGCAGCGATCACAAAAGCATATCACTACTTTGTTACATGTTACAATTTCCAACTGTAATCTCTCAAGTATTCTGTGGTAATCTCAGAGATATTCTGCATACAGTTCATTTTCCATTCCAAGTTCAGACACATCAACTATATAAGAACAAAAAACAAACATATATTATTTGAGCATTGCATTAAACACTAAAGTTAAAGCCCCGCATTAAGTTCTCCAGTCGAGTAATACTAAATCTGTCTGGCTGTGGAGCACTGGCTTTTCCCTTTAGTCTTCTGTTCAGTAATGTGGTCCAGCACATTTTAAATTCTTATTTTACTGAAACATGCATGGAACATAACTCAACATGATTGTTCCATCTCTGCCACTTGGTTTAGGTCAGGTATGGTAAAAAAAAAAATTTTTTTTTTTCTTTAATTTCTATATCTTTTTAGAACTTCCTCACCAGATGGTAGACAAAGCCATCCTAGTTGGGGGTGGTTCTGTTGCACTTACACACATTTGCAGAAATGGTATGGATCTCTTACGGAGGTTAAGAGAATTCAAAAAATATATTTAATTTTTTCAAATTTGTTCATGTGTTCAAAGTTTTATGATAAAAAGAAATCTCGACTGTTGGATAGAGGCCTATACTTAAAAGACTATGGTGTTGTTGAGTCACAATTTTTTACTTATAATTTTTTTGCCCCAAATGAATAGAAAATGCATGTGACCATTAAAGGGTAAAAGAGAGAACCAAAAATCTGGATTTTTTCTGCACCGCCATAACGCTATAACCTTCTTTTTCAGTTAATTTAGCCTCAGTTCAGGAAAACTTTCACCCCATACATTATAGTGAGGTCGAAGCCTTGACGCCCTCTTTCTGTCAGTGCACAATGAAGAATTGATGCGCCAGAGGCATTTACAATCATGATTCAAGAGAAAGTAGGTGGGGGAAGCTGTGAGACGAACACACTTGACATCACACTTCGCGGCTGCAGCGTTTGACCAGTAACTGTTGATGGCAGGGGCGCAGAACATATGTTGCGTCATACCACACCACAGCAATCGAATCGAATCATCTCGTCATTAAGCAATTGTTCAAACGCTTGAACCAAAGTGTTATGTGTCATTTGCCCTCCGGTGAATCATAAAACACTGCATATCTTAAAGTGAGAAAATCTGAAAGATCAGGCTGTAGAACTGTATAGTAAATGACAGGAGGAATTTGTGTTGAAAGGCTGTGTGGAATTTCATACTGATTTCTTTCACTTTTTCTCTGCAGGCATTGTACAACTCAATCAAGAACGAGAAGCTGGAATGGGCAATGTATGTACTTTTGTTTTTCATCATTTACTACACTTCATCCATCATCGGGCATATCTATATCCATGGATATATATACATGCACATTGATATAAATAGTCTGTGAAGTTCTTACGTACAGTACTACACTCCCTTGCTAAAATGAGTTCACACATCTTTATTTATCACATGAGGAAAAAAACTTAAATATGGCATATGTCAGCAAATTTTAGTGTTTGGTTACTCTTGTGGGACATTTTTTTTATAATAATTTCTCCTGAAATAACAGTCTTAAACATTTTTAAAAATATGGTTATAGTGATACACAGATTCAACAATACAGGAGGATTCAGTACCTGATTTTTGCACAATACAATACAACTATTTCTATAAAGTTTGTTTACATGTTTTTAAATAAGTTTTTGTTTCCCCCATTATGTTAAATTCAGCAAATACACAGAATTGCATTTGCAGAGGTGTGTTCCTTTGACAGGGTGTGCTAACTTTTTCTCACTTATGCCTTGTTCACACTATATGATCTTAAGGCTGTTTTTTGATCCACTGACCGGTCGCCAGAAGAACCGCACAATCAGATGCAATTCCACGTTTGATCAGCAGTCCAGAATCGATCTGTGTGGCACTACAATGACTAGTTGCAGACTAATTGCAGACTAGTCACCGACTCAGATATCTAGCCTGCTAAACAGCCAATCAGGAGTCCACAGAAAAAAAAAATGGGGGAGATTATCTCACACAAGTGCTCAGTACCACAAGCACCTGCAGTTACTTAGGTTGTCATTGCAAATTAAATATTTAATATCCCTTGACCCACATTCGTTTGTTTCATTTCATTTGGTTTTTAGCAAAGAATCATTGCACAAACAAGTCTTGGCGCTTATTTGTGGACGTCCTATTTAAAACTCCTGTTGGGCGTGACCCCCTTTCCGTTGCTCTGTTCGCACCACACAACTGGCTGCCTTGTGATCAGGATTCTCCAGGTTGTGTAGTGTGAACCGAGCAGCGATTCGACCGCTTTCAGAGTCATATAGCGTGAACAAGGCATTAGAAAAGCAATAAAACATGCAATTTTATGAAAACCTTTGCCCAGAACTGTACGTGTCCTATTTATTCATTTATAATACAGATGTTTGCTCCATTTGTGCTGTATCATATGGCATGCTTTAGTTATTTCATTCATCTGTTATTTTGTGACAGTGGAGTTAATTGTGTTGTCAGTAGCAGATGAGCTAGCACATTTCTATTAAAACTGGAAGTACTGTAATAATGCTGAGAATTATGAGGGAAATTATGTCCTGATAAAATTATGTCTCTTAGTACAAATCTGTCTCAGCTGTTTATGGCATATTAGCACATTAGTGGTGAGATGAACAAGTAATACTAGCTGATCTTGGAAAAGATGATTTGTATTTCTCTGCATTGTTCTTTTGCACTGCATAAGAGTATTTGTGAGATACTTGTTTCAGTATGTTTTCTCCTTTCACTGTTTTATTGAAGTCCAGTCTTCGTTGATTTACTGCTGTGACCTAGAATAAGTATATATTAAACTTGGTCCCAGCGAAAGGCTATTCCAGGCCGACTGTGTCAGAACATAAAAGAGGATGACAAACGCACACAAATACACAAGCGCGTGTGTGAAATTGCACTAGCATGTATGTTCTGAGGCAAATGATTGGATTGGTGGCGGTTGAGACAAGAGCCGCAATTAGCATCAGAAAAACATCACATTAGAATGACAATCTGTCTTCATGATAACAATGATAAAGAGTGAGGCCGTCCCATTGTGCCTTAGGTAATCTACCAAATTACAGCTTGCAAACGCCAACTCTGCCGCATGCATAGCGAAAGCCAGTTGTGATTTAAAGAGGCTTTCTCCCTGTGTGTCATCACCGATATGTTTGTACCATGACAGAGATTTACATTTCTCTGAGGTTAATGTACCTCATTTGTAATCTCATGGGCTCATTTATGCCTGATCCTGATTGGAATTTGATCTGAAATAGTGCAGTGGTTTTATTAATGCAAAGTAAAAACTTGAGTTTTCTCATTTGTGCATAAAAAATTCTGCATTCTAGTTACACTGCCGCTCAGAGTTTCAAATGAGAAGCCAGATATTTGCTGTATGATATGCCCAGTTCATGTGAAATATTTTGACACAGTTCATCAGCCTGATTGTATTTACCTTCTTTTTAACTCGGAAGTATGGCTGCAGCTGTCAGGTGTGTTATTATGCCTTGTACTAAATTCTAAATATCTTAAATATTCAGCTATTCCAACAAAAAATCAAGACGTGGTTGATTTGAATAATTTAATAATAGAAAACCAGCTTTTAGAAAGGAGCAGTTCAGATCATCACTGGCGTATAACCTCATTCCTCCTAAATAAATTTTTGTTTAAATTAATTTGATGTTAATATATTGTTAATATATTGTTACTTTACAAGATTTTTGGTTTATTTCTGTCTGATCATTCCCCCTGAAATGACAGCCTTAAACATTTTAATAAATATGGTTATGGTGATGCACGGATTCAACAATACACCAGACAATACCTGATTTTTGCACAATGCAATACAATGCAATGCAACAATTTTTAATTAAGTTTGTTTTAATGTTTTATTGTTTTTTTTTTTATAATTTACTACACTGGGTGGAGAAAGCATAATTAACACAAACACAATGATTATTTTATAGTATCACCCTGATACTAACAGATGCAAGTGTATTTGGATAGGAAACTGGCAGGCAAAACATCCAGTACCTTCACCCTTGCTAATTATGTTGTAGTTCAGTCTTCACGCATGTATTAAACTGCACTCGAAAGTGACGCCTGTCCACTGACACTCTTACTTTGCATATATAAATGTTTGCAAGGTCACCTTTAATCAATGAACTGAGAACTCTGCATAAGCTGTTTCTATCAAGCCAGGGTAGAGAGTGCTTTATGACAGCTGTGAAGTCTGTGATGCTGAATCAGATTTCTTTATGTAAACACCTGATTTCGATTAGAAAAAATTTAAGCTTGATTGTTATTTGTTGGCATTGCTGTTCCTGGGCAGTGGACACTGTTTGATGCACAAGTGAATCGAGTGAATTTTGTCACTACTGATTCAGTATTTTATAAGAAACTGATTTCCCAGAGTTCCACAATGCAAGAATTGAGTGAATGACCTCATTCAAACTTGTCTGACCTTCTGCTGTCCCTGTCCAGACTGCGGCATCTGGTGGAAGTGTTTTAAGAGACAGCTGCTTATGTTTTAATAAGAACCTGCGTGTGCACTGTGTTGGACTCAACATACCTCAGCCCCCCACCTGCAGTGTGTACCAAGAAAGGGGACAGGAAGGACAGAAGGCAGCATTTTTCAGTGCTACAAAATACAGCAACCTGGTCCCAGTATTGTCATCCTGACTGATTAGTAGGGTTGTTGCTACTGAATATTCTGTCAAATACTCTCTCGAATACTTGAATATTTCAATAACATAAAAACTATTTGAGATAATTGAATAATTTAATAAAACGAATAGTAAAAATCAATGATAGAAAACAATTTAATAATCAGCAGCTTCTGTCATGTGAAGAATATATGCATTTCATAGAAATTGTTGATTTTTAACATTTTTGAACAAGCAAACATTTCACCCTTTTTGAAACAGTGCTTACACATAAAGATGATTAATCTCCAGAATATTAAACATAAAACTGGCATTTAATAATCATCATTTGTTATAGATTAAATAAACAAACCGTCAAGCATGGTTTAATATAAGTGTTTTAATAAAATTAGATGGGACCTATCCTATTTAAACCTGAGATCAAGTGTGTGGTGCTCTCTTTGCTAAAGAAGTGTGTTATTCTCATCTTGTCAAGATCTCAAGAACTCACTAAGGCCTTCAGAAAAAGGTTATGAATCTGGTAAGGGTTTTACAAATATTTCTTAATTATTTAAAATAAAGTATTGCACTTTAAGAAAACTCATCTTCATTTGGCATCAGTTTTGAAAGACTGCCAATGTGCCAGCTACCCCAGCAAACTCAGCTTGAGGGCAGACCCTTTGATGAGAAGTCTCCAAGAGTCCAAAAATTTCATTATGAGATATATAGGCAACAATGAAACTGCAGACGTCTACACTCAGGAAGAGACTGGATAGCTTTGACCTGCATGGCAGGTGTGCCAAGAAAAAAAGCAATTTCTGTCTAAAACATTAGAATAAGACTGCAGTTTGCCAAAGAACATAGGCATATACCCGGCTTTTGGTACCTCATACCAGATGTGAAGCATTGGTGATGGACTGGACATCTTGCAGTCATTGATCCAACTATGAATTCTGCATTATGTCAAAGGGTGCTTGAAGAAAATTTTAGACCATTTATCCTAAAGTTGAAGTTGAACTGGACCTTTCAACAGGGTAATGATCTTATGCACACTAGCAAAATCCATCAAGGAATGGCTAACTCAAAAATAAGAATTGGAGGGTTGGAGAATGGACTAGTCCAGGGATGTCAAACTCTGGTCTTGAAGGCCCAGTGTGACCCCTCAACTAGTCAAAGCCTGGATTTATATGCCATTTAAATGTTGTTTGAGGATTTAAAAAGGACAGTACATGCAAAACCCTCAAACATTTGTAGTGTATTGTAAAATATTTCAGCAAGTTGATGTTAAATTATTTCTCCTAAAATGAGCAATATTAGTTCCATTGGTGTATTTACTTTCTTCCCAGAAAAACACATCTGTTGATATTTTTGTTCAAAATGTAGTTTTGTCACCTTTATCTTTAAGCACTTTATAAAATAGAAATGTTCAAAAATTACATAAATTTCAACATATCTGAACAAGCATTTCATCCTATCAATCCATTCATAATGACATGTTCACACAATGTAAAGGTTAGTTGGCATTTTCAAATGTCACAGAAAATGTATAAGACTACTCAAGGCTAATTTTGCTAGACTATGATTAACTATATGGCATTTGTCCCGCAGATATCTGTGATACAGATTATAAGAATCCCTTTAGTATATTTAGGATGATCCACTTGCCTTCAGTGCCTTAACATCTGCCAGCTTTTGAATTTGTTTCTGTGTCTACTGCTAATTAATGAATAAATCCTTGAAATAGGGATGTAACAATATAGTCAATTTGGTTCAATAAACAATTTAGGACTCTCCGTTTGATACACTCACAGTATAATTAACAATGTAAGAGTGAAAGCAATTTAATGTTCTCAGAAAATTTCTAATGTAATTTGAATGAAGAAAATGATTACACTTTAGTTGTGGCTACTGAAACTAGAGCTGGAAGCATTAATTAATCGAATGCTTATTCTCCACCATGTCTGGTCACATTTTCACGAAGCCTATTGTCACATTTTTGTGTTGTTACACTCGTATCTTGAAATAAATCTAGCTGACTCTGTTTCAAGTTGCACTGTAGCTACTTTTAGCTGTTATTAGTATAAAAACACATTTTATCAGACTCTAAGATGATCTCTGTGTACATATACACCCACAGGTATCTGCACTCCCCCAGAATCATGTCTTAATTAGAGTACATTTTTCTTTTGAAAGTGTTAAACATGAGTAAAAACTACTTGTTATCTAGCAGCTAGTTTTAGGCTAATAGTGCTAGCATTTTGATTCTAAGCTAAATAATGCTACATTGGCAGACTTGTTACAAAAGTATTGTTCTAAAAACTCAATTTGTTTTACAATAACTCAAACTCAATTTTTTTCTCAAAGTTTTAATTCATTCACATTTGGTTAAACAACTAGTGATCGAGTACTACCAACTGTTAACTTTATCCTCAAATGAAAGAGCGGAAACTAGTGTAGTAACAATTCTCATACAGCAAGGTGTACATTTCTAACTGAAATCAGCCAGCTCAAGCTCAGGTGAACATACAGCACTTATTCCTGTGTTTTCTCCTTTCCTTCATGACTTGTGACTTGTATTTTTGCCATGTACTGAGGGATTTCAACCTTGCTGCATTCAGTTAAATGTAAAGAGCTATGTGTTGCTTGTCTCAGGCATGCACATTTTAGCAATGGGTGTTAGTCAGGAAGTGAATCAGTAAATCTTTGGTTAGGTTTTGTTATGATAGTGATGAAATGTGATGAACAGCCCTGTGACACATAATGCTGTTAAATTGAAATACAGGGGTTGAAATGTAACATGCAGGTGTTTTTTTTTACTATTATCCTGAAGAATGGAAGGACGGAAAAACTTTTTTTGGTCTTTTTGCACTTTATTGGAGTGGTATTAGAGTGGTGTTTGAATGTTTCCCAGCAGCCCCTATTCCAGCTATTCTGTTTACCATTTATGGATCAAGTGTTTTTGGAATTAAGACCTGGGGCTATTTTACATATTAATTCAGTTTAATTAAGTCTGCCACCATTGATATGTTTCTGGGGATATGAAATGGTATATTCTGTTAAAGGTGATTAAACTGCTTAAAGTTGTTTTTAGAGTTTGCACTAAGCTTAGTTATATGCATAGTCCATGTAAGTCTTATTCCCCTGGACAACTAGTGATCTGGTCCAGTTATTCAGCTCAGAACAAGCAGTTTAACTTTGATTAGGGCTGAAGAAAACTTTTTGAATCTGTTTTTTTTTTCATTTTTTTGATGTATTTAATCATTTTAATGATCAAATGTATTGAATTTACCTAAATATTTGTTGCAGCTTTACTCACAAGCTTACCTGGCACTTTCAGCCTGTGCTATACTTCTTCTCCCCCCCCCACCCCCCCCTCTCACAGTTAGCATATGTTAACATAATATGGTCAGCATATGAAAGAGGCAGCTAATTCCCCCAGCACGCTACAGGAACGTAGGTGTAAGAGGGGCACTGATGGTGCTGTTACTCACTGTCCTCATGCTTTTTGGCCCCATTCTTCACTTTCCAGGCGGAGTCATCCTCTGGCATAACAATGACTGCCTCTCGAGGACAGAGAACAGGTGCTAGTCCCATCCAATTACGACAATTTATTACCCTGTTCCCTTTGTAGGTTGATCAAATAACTCATCTCCGTAAATGTTGCTCACTTTCTGCTGTTGTAGAAACTCGCAAATGCTAGATGCGAAGAGTTATGGCCGAATTGGACCATATGGTCACACTGCACTGGCAAAACTCGCAAACACAGCACATCCTTACAGAGTAATTAAAGCCACTGCATGTGTCTGTTTTGATTTTGGCAGTCTTATTTTAGTATGTTCGACATGTTATTTATGGATTAATCCATAAAGTCTGTGTAAATGTCTTACTGAATAAAAGCTGTTGCGTTCTGCTGATTTTACACTGCTCAGCAATAATAAAGGTCAGGAGGCATCTTGAGTATATTTGCATATTTTTGAAAGAGTGTGAAGGACACATTAAACCTTCAATTTACATATGCACACAGTCATCTCTTCTCAATCAGCCATGTGATAGCCGTGTAATGCCCTTAATGGTACAGTGTGAATAACTGCAATCTTTGTAGATGTACACAAGGGAGGAAAAGATCATGTTTTGCCTGCGAGTCAGTAACTGTGTTTAATCAGCATGCAAGTTATTTTTTTAATATTTTGTTCTTTTGTTTAGCTAAACCCTGGCAAAACAGCCACTTCTGATGTAAACTCTTAATGTAATAATATGGTGCCTCTGGTGCCAATATTGTCATTAATTGGTATGTGAGCAACAATATCTAAGAAAGGTTGTCTTGAAATTCATAGTTTAGCGTCACAGACTTTGAACAAAAAGTATGTCACACAAGTGGAAATATGTCACACATCAATGTCAATTATCACTACTTTGTTTAAGCTGTCAGTAAGTACTCAGTGATCTGAACTGTCATATTTGTATACATTGTGCTTTGATAAGCACAGTGCATCCAACACATGCTATTCCATTTTATTATAACCAACACGGACATGCATGTGGCGTTACACCATCATTTTCGATGTTGAGACTTTCAGTTTGATGGGGTTCAAATATGATTGTAACATATCACTCTTTAATCACAATATGATACAGAGCTAAGATGTAAAAATGCTTACCTCGAAGTAGCTACCAACAACAAAGTTCCAGTCCTAACCATTCTAGAGGCTGACGAGCACAAAAATGTAAAACAACTGGTATATTCTCATAACTGATGCCAACCAGTGTAATTTAACATGATCAAAAATTAAACAGTAAGTAAAAAGTGCTTTATATGATTTAGTTGTCTAATCAACTTTAATTGTCATTTGTCCAATTCACTGAACTCAAATTAACAGCAGACAGAAGTTACAACTATATTGTAGTGCAGGAGGTGGAGCTTTCAGCTGTCTTGGAGATTTGATTGTTTTCTGTTTATTAGCTCTTCTTTTTTATATCACAGTTATGTTGATAATAACGGTCTTTCTGAATGCAGATCATTTTTAATGGTTTGTGTTAATTTTACACATTCTAGTTATTTTTGCAAGTGTTTTGTGTTGAAGTTTAATGGTTCATTCTGTATTGCTGTTATAGGAGAGTCATTTGTTAGGGTGAGATTGGAATTGGCACAGTGGAGCTAGCACAGTGCAGGGGTAGTCAGCCATATAAAGAGGGTGTATGTGTTTGTGGCCACACACTCAGGAGATACCTGTATTGATTGTGTGAATGCTGGCTAGAGCGAGATGGTGAGAGCTAAATGACTGGGCAGTTTTTCATGATGCAGATGGCCTACCACACAGCGGCCCACATGGGCACCATGTTCATCATTCTTCAAATACCTGTTTGAGATATTGGGTTTTTTTTCCCTTTTACAACTGGCGTAGTAACAGTATTTGTACAGATATATTATGGGAGGTCCTGCCCTTCAGTAAAAGAAGCCAATCGGCTTGTTATACCCAGGAAAACAGCTCCCTTCTTGTGGACATACGGGCAAACATAAAAGTTATGACCAGAGAAATGACTGCAAAACGCATTTACACCATTTTTTGCCAGATTATGTAAGTTTGCCTTAGAAATGCTAGCTCGGCTATCGGTTCTGGGCTTATTTTTCCTTTAAGAACCTTCCAACATTATTATGCATCACCTTCACTGTGTAAATAGCAGCTTACTGCCTTGCTGCCACACCCAGACTCTTCCATTTTCTATCAAAGCTTACCTGATTGCATTGGGCTTTGCTGTATTTGCACACAATCCACAGCAAATCATATTCCTGTCCTTGGAGTCTCTGGAGGAAAAGCACACCGGTCTCATAGGGGGACGTTTGGCAGTGAAAGAGATAATCAGCAGTGTTTTTAGAACATTTGGTGCTCAGATTTTGGGCTCAGTTTCGTGCCCATGCTTCATCTTTTGTTGCTATGCCCAGCATTGCAGTATGACAGGAGGGCATGAGCAAAACACCTCGCAGAATGGGTATGAGGAGGAGCTGGCCAGAATTCAGCCACAGATTAAACTGGGCGGGTGCAGATAAAAATGCAGACAATCTTATCCAACATGTTCTTCACATGTCCACATATAACCAATGCCTTTTTTTTGCCAGAGTGTATGTAGGTAGCACCAAAAGAACCATTTTTTGTGCATTGCAAAATTGAATGAAATATAATAATTCAGAAATTAAAAAATAATTTAGCCTAAATTTAAAAGCACATTAAGTGTGTCTAAATATGTGGAATAAAGAGAGGTTGGACAGTGGCAATTTATAATTTATATCATATTTTTTATGATATAAATCCATAATTTCCTAAATGAACTTAGTTAAGTACATTTTGGAAAATGATCGTCTTTAGTTGGAATATGTGGCACCTTTAATCTTTTAAATACAGGCCTGAGATCTGGATCTAGTATATCTGGATGCTCACAGCACACAATAAAACATTTAGATTTCTTCATTATTTTTGCATTCATTTCTATGTTTAGTATTTGGGTAGTTTATCTTTTTTTTTAACTCTTTAGACCCCAACAGAATTAAAGGCTTAATTAGAAAAATGCCTTTAACTGAAAGGCTGTTTAAAAAATACAAAAACAACTTCATGCCTAGGTAATGTTGGCTGAGTGACGACAACCTACTTCTTGCAATTTTACATCTCAGAAAACTTCAGAGCTTAAATAAATACTATTCAGGCCCAACAAACAATATTTCACAGCTATGATATTTATATCATTAAAACACAAAATTAAATGCACAAAGCAGTGTGTTTTATTGAAGGAAAACATTGGAAACTGAGGATCCATGAAATTGTCCCTTTCATCACAATCACATCTCATGATGCTTCTATACAACTATCCAAAAGGAAACTGCATTTATACAGCCAGTAATATTCTAACAAGTCGAGCGTTTAACCCCTTTGGTGGTATATAATTAAAAGATATACTGAACCCTGTTGCTTCTTCATGTGTGAAAATACGCCAGAGGGGGAAAAAAAACCCCAACTAGGCTATTAGAGTGCAGAGTATCAATTACATGTGCTTCTAAAAACCAAATAAATAAAGGACAGCTCTGAGTCTTAGTAATGCTTTAAACACCATTATGCTTTGTCTCATGCTGGGCTCCAAAAGTAGTGAAACCAAATGGGCCGTTTCTTGATTTTGAGATATTGTTTCCCGTGCAGGATAAAAAAATAAATTTTGGGGGGGAGTAGAGTGAAAGGTAACTGACGTTTTTTCATCTTTGTTGTTCAGCGATGGGGACGAGTTGAAGAAATCACTGTCTGAACTTGCGGACAAGTCGGATAATGCCAACACGAAGAGCATCAGCAGGATCAGCAGTGGCAGCAACCCTTTCCTGGACATCGCCCATGACCCTAACGCTGCTGTTCACAAAACAGGCTTTCTGGCCCGCAAAATCCACGCTGACATGGACGGGAAAAAAAGTAAGACAGTCTCTTAGTCAAAATTGTGAGCCTCACAATGATCCTTCTTTTCAGTCCAATATATTTATTCATTTTCTGAGTTATGCTCCATCTCTCTGAAGGTGTATCGTTTTAATTGGATTTGTGTTTGAGTTTGTAATTAGGGTGCCAACGATTCTTTGATCATTTGATTCCATCAAACTATTCATAAATAGGACTAGTTCTGTTCATACTAAGCAACAAGCAACTGCTCTCAACATTTGTGTGCTTCTCTTGTATAACAAGCATACGGCTGAGTCTAGCAACTGGAGCTGTAATTTAGGAGTGAGGAGGAAAAGGAAAAGGTCATTAAAATGATTGCAGCATAATGTGTACTCGCACCAAGAACAGGTTGAATGCAGTACAGCCAGCCACCAGACATGAATGGATGGGATTTGGCATTAGTGTCTCGTTTTTCATGTCCACTTATCTCCCCCATCTAATGAGTTTCACCGCATGCAAGAGGAGGAAAATAAAGTTGCTGACTCCTTAGTGGTCTGCTTATTTCTGCTAAAAAAAAAGGCAGACGATTAAAGTCCATCTCTAAAGTATGTGACCATGGCATTTGTGAACACAAAGAAAGCAATTTCTTCTTCCTGTATGATGCCAGAAGAGCGTATTGACTGACATAGCCTAAAATGAAATATGGTAGCATAGGAAAGGTCACATGCATCTCTGCAATGCTTCATTTGAAAATCTCACAGGTGGCATGAGCTCTCTAAAATGATAGTTTAGCTAAAAATTAAATTATAGTTGAGTCAAAAAACGTGTGTGAAATTTGCTTCTTTATTTGGGCACTGAAGGTATGATTCTAATGTAGCAAACATGTAATAGAGCAAAGGACAACTGATGTACCAGAGACAGAGTTATGGGCACCCAATGCTTATTGATTCATGTGGGGACTGAAGGCTAGTCTCACTGGTCTGATCCTACAGAAGAGCTACTGTGGTTTAAAGCGAATGTTGACTCTGATAGAAAAGGGCCAGAACACACAGGGCACCACTGTCAGAGCTGTTTCAGCTGCATGATGGATACTTAATATTAGGCAGGTGGTGTTAATGTTATGGCTTATTGGTGTAGGTGGGGGGTTCACCCTCCGTTGTCCTGAAAGCAGAAAAAATGTTGTTTTTAACACTTTCTATGTTTTTAAAAGGTTGTGTTTGGTTGTTAAGTAACAACTATCGATATCTAACTGGTTTGCACAAATAAACCAAACCACTTGATTGTAGAACTTTAGAACACAAAACAACACAACAAACACAAAAAAATCTCAGGCAGTGTACTGGTAAAAGTGGCTGTCATTGTGAACACACTCAAACACCACAACGAAATATGACCCCTGCATTTAACCCATCACACGTGGAGCAGTGGGCAGCTATCAACAGCGCCCAGGGAGCAGTGTGGTGGGACGGTACTTTGCTCAAGGGTACCTCAGTAGTGACTGGGCCGGGACTTCAAACTCTGACCTTCAGGTCCCAAGGCTAGTGTCTTAACCACTAGGCCACCACTGCCCAGACCCCAGCTGTGCTGGCAGGCTAATGTTTCTACATATACATATCTAAATAAATATCTAAATCTTCTACTACTAACTAGCTGTGGTGCTGTTCGAAAGCAAGCTAAACAGACAAATGCTGTTTGTCAGGGTGTAGACCCATTTAAGACTAAGCAATGCTCTGAAAAAACACCAATGACGTAGGTTACTGACTGCTTCAAGTTTAACAGCAAACAGCTGTGATGTGCACATAAAAGACAATCTTTCCCAATGAAAACAACAAAAAAAGCACCTTGGGTACATGAATGAAAGCACACATCCAGTGTAAACCCCCACCCCACCCTTTAGGCAGTTTAAAGGATCCTAATTGATGATCATAAGCTCCGAGCATTGTTTGCTTATCTGTTGCTGTGACTTGCCAGAACCTAATGGCAGGATTGAAACAGAAAAACACAAGTTTCGCACTTTTGCTGGTTTCTAGTGTCCTGACAATATATTTTCACCAATCGATAAAGACATCGTTCAGCTAACAATCTTGGATCAGCAGCAGTTTCTCCACTAATACATTTACCAATTGGACAAAGGAGGTGGTGATTAGTGAGATGAGTCATGGGCCTTTATTACAGTGGAGTTAAAAACAGCAGGGCTTATATGTGCCATTGCTGCATTCTGATCCGACAAGTCATATGATGCAAGAATGCAGGCCAGTGTCCTCACCAGAACACAGAAGAGGCACACTTCTCTGAACTGAGGTACAGGGGAAGACAAGTGTTTTCTGAAACAGAGGGACAGATTAGAGCAGAAGGTTTAGATGACTCTTAAAGACCCTATAGTGTAAATTTGATCTATCAAATTACTTAATGTGAGACAGTTTAATGCATAAAATGAGAAGGTGAAATGCTGCTTTTAGCATAGTACTGAATTGTAGGGCTTTCACGATTATTACTGATTTAAATTAGTTTTTTTATTATTATTGATCTAAAAGAATTTTTAGAAAATCTTTTACACCTTGCACCTTGCAAAAGCAAAAAAGCTGACAGTAACAAATACTAAAAAATAAAAACAAATAATAACAGTTTACATAAAGTTACTATTACAACTGAATGTTTTCTGAAAATCTTTGTGCCACACAATCACAAGTATTTGACGGCCGTGAATAGTTCTTCATCCTTTGTTGCTATTGGCTACAGATGGCAGTGGCTTACTAACAGGGACCTTTTTTTGACATTTAGCCCTCCCTTAATAGGTGCAATGAGCAGTGGTTATAAATCGCTTGTTTAAAGTCCCCCACAGAAATTGTGAAATTGTTCAACATGGCTGATGTTTTCACTGACGTTCCAGTGCAGTGAGATGAAGGAAGCAACCAGCATTTCTGTTTTGTGGCCAAAATGCTGGTGCATCCTTAAAATACATGCATTCTCTGTGATCAATCTTCGTCCAACTCTGGACCTGGAGGGCTGGTGTCCAACACTGGTTTAGCTCACCTGTTAATTGCCAGGTGTACAGAGTGTGTTGGGGGTGGCTACCAAACCATGGTGGACATCGGCCCTACAGGATTGGATTTGGACACCCCTGATGTATACTAACAGTCCCTCTAAACTGTAGTTGTTGTCAAGGTGTATTACAGACACTCATAACAGTTTTTCACACCCTTTCACATACACATGATCATGTATGTGTGTGTAGTCATACTGAGATATCTTGATGATTAAATGCTTCTTGCTTATCTGCTTTAGCGCCAAGAGGAAAGCGAGGCTGGAAGACATTTTATGCTGTTCTCAAAGGCATGATCCTCTATTTACAAAAGGTATGCTTTCTATTCTTTTTTCGGTTAATATTGGGTTTAAACCTCATCCTATCAATGCTTAATAAAGCTAATAGGTTGAAATGGCCAATATGGTGATATTTATTATCATGATAAATGATGCTGCAGTGTTTGAGCATATTGTGGATATAATCAGTACTAAACGAGATCATGTAAATGTATAATGAGTTATTGATATTTTTTATACATCTCTAGCTCTTTTTTTTTAATCAGTTTGAATGTATCAGTTGTGGGAAAAATACTGTGTTTACTATGTTTTTGTGTATTGTGAAAACTTACGTCTTACGAAAAAATACGTCTTGAAGTATTTCACTTTTTTTTTACCATATCGCCCACCCCTACTAGTAAGTTCAGTCTTTACATTCATTTAATTGATCCTTCTCTATTTTCTGTGTTGCATTGACCTTCTCCATAATTGACGAATGTAGCCGACATTAAACATTGCGATTGCGGTTGTGATGCAGAGAGATGATAATCAACCATTCTTTGCAAGCCGGTCTCTGTTGTTCGCTTCTTGCACAGGGCTGTGTAACCGCTGCTTAATGTGAGCCACTGCAAGTCAACATGTTCAACATGTTTTATTTTGAATTATTAATGTTTTCAGACTAATAGACGTTGATGCTGGCTTCCCATTATAAATGTAATATCGTCATTAACAATAACAAGGCTTTGTTTTCCTCTCCAGAAACATTTACAATAGAGGACAGTCATTCATATGTTCTTGTGAAAAATACAAACAAAGCGCGAGAACCATTAGTAGAAAATTAAACTCTAGCTGCTGATTGATGTCATTTTTCATTCATTCACTTATTTATTTTTTGCATTGATGACCCCAGTTTCTCTACCTGAGACCTGTTCGTTACAATGCAGAAATGGATGCACTTCAAAATAATTGCCCGTGTTGTTGCGGTTTCTGCAAGCCTGTTCTTTGCAAATGCAAATTTATTTTCAGCTGCAGAATGAATTTTGAGTGCTGTCATCTTTAGTTTGTAGTTTTAGTTAACAGCTCATGACTCGCACACACAAAGATGGAAGTTTTGCTCAGTAGTTACTAGCACTCAGTGCATCGATGTGGACATTTGCGGTCATTGTGTTTGCCATTGATGGTGCAGGATCTCTCACATGCTGTTCAGTTATTAGTTTGATGGGGGGTGAAGCTCATTATTATAAGTAATTGTTTAAGCAATAAGAGATGAACAACTTAATACAGTATCCAGAAATGGAAACAGGTGTTTAAACTGGGTATGGGTTTATTGGTACAGAAATTCAGTACCTATATTAGCAAAATCTAACTACTTAATACTGAATAAGTATTCAGCCTTATCAACATTAATAAGCATGTTTATTCCAATGTACAGGCTTCTGATTGGCTGTTTAAATGATATACCCTTGTGCAAGTTTGATAGGGTATGTGTACTTTTACTCAAGTGTGACTAAAACGTCTTAGAATGTCTATAATTAAAAAAAAAATTTGAATTTAAGGCCTTAAAAAGTCTTTAAAACCGGTCTAAATAGCTTATGTTTTGAACTTAAATGTCATTGTGAAATTTATGCTACTTATGTCACTTTCTGGGTGGGGGTATTTGACGTCCTGACCTGAAAACCACTGCAGTTCCCTTGACCAAAATACTGTTCCCCACGGACTGTTGATAGCTGCACACTGGGTAGAGACCCAAGGGCTAGGTTCTAACCATTAGACCACTACTGCCCACCAGTGTGAACACACAGTTTGGTAATCGTGAATAAGGTTGTTCATTTTGTTAGTAAGTCTTAGACTAAGATTTTCTTTTATGTTCTTTCTACTTTTTACCAGTGTGGACACAAAATTGCGCTTAAATTTCGTTCATAACTGTCCTAAAGGTCTTAAAAAGTCTTAAATTTGACTTGTTGAAACCTGCAGAAACCCTGTGATTGGGTTTTGGCTTTTTTCTGTAGAGAAATAAAAATATAAAATTAACATATTTCATTTTCTTTCCCTTTAGGGTCATTAAGATACACTCTTTCACCATCTTGCAATATGTCAAGTGTTTCAATTGCCAAATTTATTGGAAGCCATGATCAGGGATAAAACCTGGGTGAATGAGTGTATTCTGTCTGTTTTTGTATTGTCTATAGCTCAGTTGCGCAGCTTTATAAGATCACTGTTTAAGGACTGTCAGGTTTTGGTTTAGGAAGTAGTTGGGAAGTAGAACTGATGAGCTGATGTATTTAACAAACAATAAAACTCACCACATCTAAAGACATGAACCAACTAAAACATAACCAAGACTTATACTCACACTACATGGAAACAGACATGGACTGGGAATCCAACCGGATATACAACAGTGCTGACAATCGCATATATTACAGATACCAGACCAGAGACAAAGTAAAACTCAGGGGTATAAACACACAAAACAAGATGGTCGACACCTGGGAGAGGAAGGAGCACAGAGACAAGGCACAGCTGATGATACTAACAACCAGGGCAGGGCAAAGGCGGGGCTACAGAGCACATGGCAGACAAACACAAACAAGACCACATGGCAAATGGCTAAGAGAAAAGAAACAGAAGCCCATATCATGGGCCTGTCCTAACAAGGACATGGTACTTTGCAGTCTTTTGTAAATAAAATTTGTATTTATCTGTGTAGTATGTGATTAATTACAGCTCTATAGTGTCAAGGTATTTTAAAATATAAAATATCAAAAGTCAGATCAAATCTTTACCTCACAGTCAAATTATATTGTTACTAAAAATCATTTCACCCCTAATAACTTACTCTGCCGTGTTTATTGGCTTTTTAAAAAAAAATTAAATAAGAATATAGCACCAACTAGAAGTGCAAACACGTACACTGCCTGTTTCCTAGCAATCTGCCAGTGGCTCTTTAAATGTAAAATGCAGATGATGAATTTCGTGCAGTAACAGTAATAACTGCTTATTTTTACTAGAAATCTTATAGACTAGATTAAAACATATATCATATAAATGGTTGAAATAGTTATAATGGTTAAAATTGTAGGAATGTTGAAATAATTAATAGAGCAAACATTACATTTGATTTTTTTTAGCACTTTTGCCAAACCAATCAGAAAGCGGTTCTACATTTTCTTTCTTCCTGTGTAATTCTTATAGTTTGTCTCTTTTTTTCCCCTTCATTTCTGTTCTTGTCGGCTCCAGAGCTGTGGTGTCATATGGTGGGCACAGCCGCGAGTGGATTGCTAGGAAACAGGCAGTGTTAGTGCCTACGTTTGGACTTGTGGCTGATTTCAGTGCCAGCCATAGCTTTCCACAGCGGTGTCAGTCACGGAATGTCGTGTCTGTTATATTAACGGAGGAGTTGCAATCATGCTAAATTAATCTCGTTGGCTCATCAGCAGAGCAGGAAAAGTGAAGGATCGTTTTGAATTTGAAATTGAAATGGACCTTGTGACTTTCTGTGGAGGCGGCGGGGTCGCGGTCTTGACTTGCACTTATCGGAACACGAAGCAGATTCACTTATTCTGTCAATCACCTGCATCTGTCCCCAACACCGCCTTACTGTGTGCCTTTGAAGATTATGTGTCATAGTCTTTCAAATATGGAAGGGATTCAAGAGATGATGTTATAGCTAATCTTTCAGGCTGTGACTCTCTCTCTCTCTCTCTTTCTCTCTCTCTCTGTACCGTCCTGTCTATCTTTATAGACCTTTATTCTGTTATTGACAAGTTATTTCGTTAGAGGGTGGGGGTGGGGGGGTTAAGCGGGTGTGGGATCACCTCACATCCCTGTGTAGAGCCTTCTTTGCTTTAGGAGAGCCTGATTTAGGCATGGTGCCTCCTTTGAAGGATTATCTGGTTTGTGTTAAGGGTTTGCAGTTGTCTGGTGTATATAAAGTCATAGGTACGAGTCATAGGTACGAGCAATGCGTTGGTCTTCCGTGTAGCACCACTCTCAGTGTTGATCTATGCAATGCGAACGCTTGATTGTTTCCTCTGTCCTGGAAGTCGCTTTGGATAAAAGCATCAGCCAAATGAATAAATGTAAATTTAGGTCAAAATGGGTTGCCAGGTCTTTTCTGCTAAATTTTAGTTTTGACTGAAGCACTGTGTGTTGACTTAAATGATACAGAAGAGGCTCTTCTGTGCTTGTTGGAGTCATTGTCTTCCCATGAAAACTGGAAATGATGAATATTTGGATGGATAAAAATGCCTCTGTTGTGAAAGTAAACACAGGTTGAGGTAAAGTATAGCATTGGAAATTGCTTGACTGATATTCGATGATGGAGTTATTGCACTCTGGAAGAGCAGAATGTTTAGGTGAGGATGTGATACTGTGCTGAAATCCTTTCATTTTATTCTTTTTACTTCATTCTTGAATCAAGGTCAAACGGTAAAAAGACATTTTAGAAATGCCTGTGTATCAGAAACAGCAGATATGTCCATGAAAAAAGCCAGCCAATCCCACTTCCCTACTAGAAATGTGAATGAACTGGCTCAGATTTCAGAATTTCCTTCAGTTTCACTAATGAAAGTGAATCAGTGATGAATATATAAGACCCAACATCAGAAAAGTTATTTATAGTTTTTATTTTACTATCACTATTACTATTACTATTGTGTTTTTACGATTACTGTTATTAATGAATGAATAAATTTATTATTATTATTATTGTATTATTTTTAGCTAGTCAGATTTATTTACTTTTAAGGTTCTGTTAGTTTTATTTTAGTTTTTATGTCCTTTAAAGGAAGAGTTTTATTAAAAATTTTCAGTTTAGCTATGATTTCAGCTTTAAAATGTCTACATTTAATTATTCCAAATTAAATGAATTTCAACAGCAGACTTTGAGCATCTTGACTCAAGAGCATCATGGTCTTTTGAGTATTAAAGGTTTGACATAGAGGGAATATACATTATTAACATTATTATTATAACAAAATTAACATTATACATTAAATATACATTACTCATTAAATATTAGATTTTTCCTTTTCTTCTTAATGATGATTCTGAAGCTGGCGAGACAGCACCAGCAGGAACAACAGGAAGTGAAGTCCATCAAAGCTGCAGGCTTTTGAGAACAGCTGAACTTTTCAGCAGAGGAGTTACAGGCCTGGAATCTGAAATGATAAATGATAACCTTGACACCACACCTGACAGATTGACTCTCAACAGCGATTCAATACTGTTTGCCATTCTCCACACATCTGTCAGCGTGGCCGGCTGCAGCACCAGTGGCGAATTCATATTATCCCAGCCTCCACTGCTCCACGCTGGCCTAGTTTACAGTTCTCAGTGTAGCCACAAGCGCTCAGAACACCTCCCACTCAGCTATTTACTCTGGCCTGGGCAATGTGTTAGAATAGCTGGAAAGTTATATCATACAGTGACATCATCTTAGTCTTAGAGCATTGAACATGCGGATTTATTGTATTATTATTACAAAAATCACAATCGTCATTATCTACAGCATTAGCATTGTCACTTAGCTCTTTTATTTATTATATTTATTTCTGTAAAGTCTTTGCTTAGGCTTTAAAACAGACCAATTTAACAAAGCAGTTTGCATTTTTGTTCCTTTTCACAATGCCCTAAATAGAAAGAATGATTCAACATAAAGGTTCAAATAAAGTAACAGTGAAGCTCAACAGATCTAGATCTGCTGCTTCAATAATGTTGCACTATATGATACACTGTATCTCCAGAAGCGTCCACAGTATTACTTTGCATGGTCAGTTGCATGGAGAAACAGTAATAACTGCTTATTTTTCTTTCTTACAAAGCGTATACTAGATTAAAATACCCTATGTCATATAAATGGTTAAACTAGTTAAGATGGTTAAAATTGTAGGAATGTTGAAATTTATAGAGCAAAGGAATCAAAAAGCTGTTCTACATTTTCCTTCTTCCTGTGTGATTCTTATAGTTTGTCTCTTCTTTTCCCTTCATTTCTTTTTTCATCAGCACCAGAGCTGTGGTGTCATATGGCAGGCACAGCCGCGAGTGGATTGCTAGGAAACGGGCGGTGATATTGCTTTTGTTTAGACATTTTTGAACACTTATTATAACAGAAATCACAATCATTATCTACGGCATTAGCATTTTTACTTGTGTAGCTCTTTTATTTTATTTATAACTATAAAGTCGCCGCTTAGGCTTCATCAATTCGGCAAAGCAGTTTTCACTTTATTTCTTCTTCAAAGGGCCTTAAATAGGAAGAATAGCTATACATTAAAGGTTCAAATACTGTTCAAATGTAGACTGAAAACATTCGCTGCTTCCCTAGTGTTGCACTATATGATACACTGTATGTCCAAAAGTGTCCAGACGCTCAGTTTAATAAGAATAACTTATAACAGGTATTCAGTTGTGCACACAGAGCTTGCACAACCTCCATAGAAAAGCCTTGTCAGTAGTTTTGGAGAAGCAGGTCACCATGCCAGTCATCAGCTATAGGGGTGATTGGGCATTGGGTTGGGGAACAACAGTTGAACAGTGGAATGATAGATCTCCATCCACTGTCTCTGGGATGAGTTGGAGTGGTGTTCGAGCCAGAACTGACCATCCAACATCAGTACCCGACCTCACCTCACTGTTGGCTGAATGTAATCCAATCCTCAACCTTGCAACACTGTAAATTCTTCTGAGAAGAATTGTGGATGTTACTTCAGCAAAGGAGGAAACAAGGTCCCTGTTAGTACCAGTTGTTTCAGATCCAAATCCTGAATTAGCTGGTTTCTACAGACCTTTGGGTGTATAGTGTATTCTTTTAGTACTGGTGTGTAATTGCAGCAGATCAGAATCAGAATCATGTTTATTGGCCAAGTATGTGAGTGAACACATACAAGAAAATGATCGCTACTGTGTAACCCACTCATTTGTATGTGATGCATTATCTCAGTTAAGAATTTTGTGCTTCCCTTCAATACTGGTTCACTGACCTTTCTAACCCTTCCACTTCTAAACAGGCATTCGTCTAAAGATTGCAGCCTCTTCCCACTCTTCCAGTCTTAACTGATAATAGATGAAGTCACGCCCTGATTAGCTGACTAATCAAATCCGTTTCCTCACTAACGGCAAGGTTGTGCATTCCCAGTATTTCAATCGATCATGCTCTTTAGAAAGGTAGAACAGGTCCTTTGCTAATCCTCACTTTGTACCATTCTCACTAGTGCTTCATACTGTCTGCTTTAATTTATTTGTCCTTATCTGTTTTTGGGTTTAGTTATTTTCTGTTGCATAGTGGGGTGTTATCTTGATTTCTGAAAAGATGTCTGAATTTCATAGGAGTTGTCTGTGGTGTTTGTGAGATTGAAGGCTTGACTCAGCAGTAATATCCCATAAGGGTATATCTGTTCATTCATTCTAGGGGTAGGGTTGCAATGTGGTACAAAATTATATTATATAGTTTATATATATA
>JBBPDA010000037.1:4376403-4395635 GCA_037974385.1 Arnoldichthys spilopterus
TGTGATGGGTTAAATGCAGAGGTCACATTTCGTTGTGGTGCTTGAGTGTGTTCACAATGACAGTCACTTTCACTTATCGTAATGTAAAATACTTTCTGTGGTAAACAAATGTTTCTTAGAACTTTACCACTCTGTTCTCTTTTAGCCCGAAAGCTTTTTCAGGCATCCAAATGTTAATCTACTTAATGGACAGAGGAAACTTCTGCAGTTTCCTTACCAAGTGCTGACTGTTGTCAAAACCACATCTGTTTTCCCTGCAGGAGCCCAGAGGAGATGGAGTCATGGATCAGAATAATCAACTCGGTGGCCGCCATGTTCTCAGCACCCTCCTTCCCCGCTGCCATTGGCTCACAGAAGAAATTCAGCCGCCCGCTGCTGCCAGCCACCACCACCAGGATGTCTCAGGTGAAATCAGTGCACATGTCCATTAAGTGCCGAACCCTTGTACAACTATGGTTCTCTCACATATTGTTGAAAGAGCTGAATTTAACTAAGCATAGCATAAACACTTTGACGTAGGCTGATTCTAATAGTGGTTCTGTTGATTTTTACTGGGATTTACTTACTCCTTTACTTAGTTATCACTTATTTAAATATCAATGCTGATAAGTTAAAGATTACAACAACACTCTTTCTGAACATTCCAATATTTGATGTTAACCTGTGCAAGTGGATGTACTGTTGAACTTACCGTTTACAAGAATGCAATACCGGTTTGGGTTCAGTATAATTATTTCAATGTAAATTATTAATGGCCGTAATGTTTAGGCCATATTTTTCACATTGGTTGGATAAGTCAACAGACAAACAAACAGCAAAGTGGAAACTCAAATTCCCCTCGAGATCCTCCACTGTAACAAGAATCTACAAGCTGTATGAACGAGAGTGAGAGCAAGAGGCTACAGTTGCGGAGGAGTTCGACCATTGACTGTGTATTTGAGAGATATAAGTATTATTTACACTCATATCAATGGAGTATACACTCATTGGGTGGAACATGCTATCATGGTTACTTGCTATCTGTGGTATACATATAGAAGTGAATGATGCTAAAGCAATTTGTAGATGTTTCCAGCTGCTAGGACTGTAATGTTATGCATAAGACAGAATGACTTTCACCAAGGTTTGGACGTCACAGTTAATTATTGTATCGAGTTAAGTACAATGGGGTAAAGCGGCAACAAAACCGATTTATAAATTTTACCTTGTTTTTCTTTGATTTGAAAGAAATAGACAAGTCTTCTAGTTCCTGTGTGTCATTTGGAATAGCCATACCAATCAGTTTGAGCTATGTTTAGCATGGCATGTTGCTAACTTGCTAACAGTTTACAGCTTAAAGTTTCTGTGTGGGACTTGTGCTTGAAAAATTGTTATGCTTTACGTTCATCAGTCTACAGCTTTAATCGCATAGGCTACCGCATATCCCTCTTACGACCCCATGCACTGAACGGTACTATGTCTATTTCGTGATGGTTTGAGATGGGTACCCTTTGGCAACAGCAGATAATGTGGAAAAGAAATGACTAAAATAAGTGAATGATTTTCATATTTAAATATTTGTTGTATAATAACATAGAGAAATAACAGAAAACACGAATAAATGAAAAATTAAGTAAAAGATCATGTAAAAAAAACTCTTAACCTAAATACATCTTGGCATCTTGTTTATAATATTTCAGTTTACATTGTAAAAGTAACTATTCTGTAAAATCGCCACTAACATTGTCAGATTAGTAATATAAGTAAATCCACACTTTTGTACTGTAGGCTTTTTTTTTTAGACTGGTGGGAAGGTAATTCAGCAGTTATGTTAATTGTACCTGAGCTTGTCATATTATTGCAGGAGGAGCAGCTGAAGTCACATGAGGCCAAACTGAAGCACATCTCCACAGAGTTAGCTGAGCACCGGTCTTACCCTCCAGATAAGAAGGTCAAAGCCAAGGAGATTGATGAGTACCGCCTGAAAGAGCACTACCTGGAATTCGAGGTAGGAGAATTACCTCCCGGAAAATTAGCCACCTGTTCAAATGTGCCCGTGCTGTTTACTCCATCGCTAAATCAGTTGTTTTGATGTTTAGCCACTGATGCTGATGCACAGACTTGCACACATCGTCTTTGACATGTTTTCTCTGAGAGAGCAGAGCTTGCGTGGATTTTATTGAAATAGGCTTGTTTGTGTGCTGATGAGTGCTCCACTGAACCAGGCCTGTCTCATTTACTGGACTTCAATGAGTGCTTAGGTCAAGGAATGCCAGTATACTTACATTGTCAGGGGGTTTTAGAAAGCTGTGTGCAGCATTTTTGTGTAGAGCTCTGTATTCAGATTTCTTGTCTTAAGGCTGGGAGATATGAAAAAATATATAATATCATGATAATTGAAACCATTTTTACGATGCACAGTATATAACAGTAGTAATAGAAAAAGTACACCAGCAAAAAATAGTAGTGCATTTACAGAATGCTACAAAAAAATGTATTTGTGATAAGCCCAGTATAGTCACAAAAGTGCATTGTCATGTAATTTATCATAGTAATGATAACGTTTTATTGCACACAACTTTATTCACCACACATTGTTTGAAACAGACAGCAGAAGGTCATATGCACCCACTTAGCATGACTCAACCTCAATTATTTGTAATTAATCACATATTTTGACCTTATTAGCTATTTGCTATTAATGAACTCCAAGATGGGATGTGCATGATGCATTATGTCTGTCATAACTGTTCAACCTTACTGAATATCAATCAAGGCATCATGCAAACATCGACCATAAATGCAGGGTTTAACAAATGTTCTTTAGCGTTTATCTTATGCCATGACATCTCGTTTGTTGTAAGCTGCATCACTGTGTTGCTATGTTATATGTTAATCATTAATGAGTATTAATTGATAATTGTTGAATATCACTCATTATTTTGTCTATAGGAAATTCTGAATTGTTACAAATAATACACAAGGTTTTAATAAGACATAGTAGATAGGTAAAATAATATGCCTCCTTGACTTTCACAGACAAACTACCCTTGTAGAATGTGATGTCAATCCATAGAATTGAAGCATTACTGGTACACTAGCTGTGTTGCTTGTGAGCAGCTGGGAACTGCACAAACTGAGCTGAAGGCTTGCAATCCATGGAGTTCTGCCAGAAGAAACTGCTAACTGCTTGGTGCCTTCAGACTGAATTTACAGTTGAATTTCTATTCTGAAAGTCCTTCAGATGTGTTTGAATGCTTTTTGCAAGTCAGACTTTTTGGTGACCAAATTTGAAGCCACATGTGTGTTTGTAGGTAGAAGAGGAGGTGTTTTATTATGATTTGAATGTGGTGTGTGTACAGCTGTAAGCTACCACATGAATAACAGCCAAGTGTTGCAGCATGCCCAAGACGAACTGAAACTCGCATTTCATTTCAGAACAATGCTGTGCGCATAATCATCCCTGGAACTCTGTGTTGGGAGTATTCATGCACAGATTAGATCTGCCAGTGGAGGCGACGTTACACCTTGCATTTCTGAGATAACAAGTGTAAGCCAATGGCTGTTATTAATGTAGCAGGAGGGCATAAATGAAACTAGCTGAAAACGGCACCATAAAATGAGAGCAGGCAGATTATGTAAGATAAGTAGCTCCATACTTTTGATGCGGCTGAAAAGAAGGGCTTGATCTCCTCGATGACTGATTTGTCTTATCTTGATGCATTTTGTGCAATGTTTAATCTGTTCTTGTCTGGATATGAGCGTTTCATGATACTTGGGACCACAAATATCACTGGTTTTGCTGTTGTTGCTATGGTACTTATTATTGTTAAACTAGGCTTTAAAAGTATTGAAAAATCAATCATTTCACAACAGCATTATAATGAGATCTAATGGAGCTTCATGCAGAGTTTTCAGACATTGTAGCAGTAGAATACTAACATATAGGAAACTGTTGTATGTGACTATAGTTATTGGAGTTATTTTACTAATTCCAGTGACTAGATATAAAATAAATTATTTCAATTGAAACAGTATGATTTTCATTCAGTGTTAAACTGTTATGTGGTTAAAACTATTAAACAACCCCTTACTGAAGTCCCTTAATAGCTATGAACTCAATCTTGATGAAAACAAAGCAATGCATTGTTAAAAGTATACAAAAAACTGTGTTAATACTGTTTTAAACTATTAGTCTTTGAGCTGTTGTTATCTTCGACATGCTCTGAATAATTTGTCAAAATGGAAAAAACTGATGCTGTGACGTGAAATATCATTTATTATTCAATCGTTTGCTTAATTTTTTGTGTCATATTGAGCAGTGTCTGTATATGAAGTGATGAGCTGTTTGAAATGACAGATGGCATGTGTGCTTGCTGTAGAAATGAGATGATTTGCAGTGCAGCCACGATACTTCCAGACAGCTGGATGGTTAACAAGGGAGACTGTAGACCAGCATGCAAATCGGAATCAAAATAAACCACTTTAAAGTGAATTGGTGTCAAAATGACATATTATTAAGTAAAGCCTTTATGTTGACGCGCAAGATAGTGAAATAAAGCTTATGTCATGTGAAGAAGGTGAAGTTACTTGTCCAATCAGGCTGTGAAATACTGTTTTTCCAGATTAAACATGTTTATAGAGTCATATGCAATGGTCCAAAAACCCTTTAGTTTTATAAGCGAACTAAGTAAGTACGTCCTGTATAGTAAACACATAAAAAAAAATTCTACAATAATTAGTGCACAATTTTTAGTTGCAATTTTTTTATTCAAAAAATTACAACAAAATATAAGCTATATAAATATCGACTCCTGTTGCTTTTCCCTGGACCACATTTTGTGTATTTTTACACATATTTAGCAAATAAAAAGTCATCATGCATCAAAGCTTTCACAAGTATGTTCTCTGAAAAGAAAAATTTTTTTATTTTCATTTATAAAATTACCATAACATTTAATTTCAACTGTATATTTCAAGACTAGAGAAATTACTAATTAGGGTAATTTTATTCAAATGCATAACCCACAGTATATTTTCTCAAAAATCTGTGCAACCTTGTTCTTTCAGTGTTACATTTTATAATTTCAGTAATGCCAATAACAAATTCATACTTACCAGTCCATAAAACCTTCCTCCACATCTCGGATGTCCAACTGCAATGTTCTGATTCAAAATTTCAGAAATGGCTTTGTAAACAGCTACAGCTTTTGAGACCCTCAGCATTGAGTCTTTACATAGTGTGTTTGAGTAGCTGCTGCTTGTGTAAATGTTAGTGTCTCTTTTGACGGGGGATATAATGTCGGTGAGAGCTTTGGGAGCAGCTTTTGTTGGGTGGACACAATTGTGTCTGGTTGGGTCTAAGACTGGATGGATGGAAAAGTTAACATGGCAGTAGGTGCACAAAGGGAAAGAGTAGACAAATTAAACACAGATCAATTCTACTTAATGTTCAAGGCTTTTGTGTCATTTCCTGTAAAAATGAGCTTGTATTTGTCTGCCATTTTGGCTGAAAATTAAATCAGCAAGACTGTGTTCTCTGACCTTTGCACAGTACTGTGTGTTCAAACACATGCTTAGTTTGTTCAAAATGAAGGAAGCTGGTTGGTTTACTGAACATCTGTCATATTGTTGGAGTGTGTTGCACCAGCTATGTGCGAATGGTCCTAATCATGCTGTCTGCTACCTGAACCCGTCCTGGCAATGTTCCCGGTGTTTTAGAGCTGCACTTTACACAGCCCTTGACTGGGCACGGGTGGAGTGATCTTGCCGGTGGGGTGCTTCAAATCCAATGGAGGACAGGTCCCTTAGATCTCTACAGCAACAGTGTCAAGCTATTTGGAACAAAGCCCCACAAACCGAATTACAATCAGCTCCAATTAATCAATGCTCTCTCTTCGTTTCTTCTTTCCCTTTCTATCTACCCAGCCCCCCCATCAAAGGCGCTTAGACCTTCAATGCCATATATATCTAGCTGTCCGAGTGCTTTCTGTGTGAGCCCGTGTGTACAACATGCACACGTTTATTAACTCAGTAATGCAATGGCTGAAATAAACTCTTCTCTGCAGTTTGGTGGAGTGATCGATCCTCCCAGACCCCCTTTTGGCCCGTTGGAAAGAGATCAATGGGCTTGTCTGTATGTCTTAGACTTGAGTGATTAAAGGCTGCCCTGTCCGGTGAGCTTTAATCAATGGCCCAAAGCCACATTAGCCTGCATAGCTGCACCTTTACTGCCTTCACACTCCTTGTGTGAAAAGAACCTAAACCCTTGGTTAAGCCTAGCACGGAGTTCCGTAATTGCCTTTTTCAATGGCGGTGAAAACGTGTCTATATTTCCACTTCATATTTTTCTCTTAATTGCCCTGTCTTTAAGGCTGTGAAATTTGTTCTCAAGACACTCCTTCAAATCCCAAAAGCATTTTACATGATGCTGCTTTTAAATCACATTTACACCCAACACATGCTCTTGCTTTCGCTTGGCTGACTGAAAAAGCTCTATTCTCTCTATTTAGTCAATCTGTTTAGTGTCTGGTTATTGCTCACTGCAGGCCAGAGTGAAGGTAGCTTTGCATATGAATTATGCAATTGCTCCTCACCTTATGAAACTCTGATGGTATGGTGCCTACACAACACCGTAACTTCTATCCCATTTAAGGTGGAACAGAAAATGTCTAAAACTTTGTATTTCCCACTGGTAGCAAAGCCGAAGCCGAACTAATGAAAACAGATCTTTTGGACACGACTTCGTGTTAAGCTCAAGACGTTTCTCATCTATACAGTTTAATCCACAGTTCCAGCAAACACACACAACCACACAATCCCTGACACTTATGTTAGTCTTTTACAGTTCAACATGCACTACAATGTTTCTTTTTGCTCAGCTGAGAAATTGGGTAAGTAATAATATCTTGGTAAAATTTTTACATTTTGCAAAATATATTAAAACTGGTAAGAAAATGTAAATGCAGCATTTTAAACGCGTAGAACCTTTGGCCCAGAAACAGTATTATTGGACATTTCAAGCTGACTTCTTAAAGTAAGATTTAATGTCTGGGTTAAGAATGTTGATTATTTTAGTGTATATCTAAGTAGTAGAGCATTTTCCTTCTGAGAGTATTAGTCTGTTAAAGAAATTATTTGGTGAAAAATCTAATTTACGTAATATTTCAAATAAAGTTGATGAGCCAAGAAATGTTTGGAGTAGCATTTTTTGCTTCTTTAGTTCAGTGCTAAGGCTAATTTTACCAACCAACACTAGAAGTCAGTAATTGAAATAATAGAAGTCAAATTGTTTCTGTTAAAATTCCAGAACATATTTCAAAACAATCAAACAACATCCAGCTCTTTATTAAGGTAATGCACTCTTGTGGACGTCGACGTCGAACTCTGTATGGCTTATTGTGAGCTGTAGAATAATTGAGAACACATCAGGGCTGGTATTCTCAAAGCGAATTATAAAGAGGGCTGATTTTGGATCAGATTCCTTTCTATTTATGATAATTCATTGCCACAAAAAAATAAAACCAATACTTCCTCTCCCTGTTGTGAAAAAGTACATGGTGAGAAGGTCCTGGGTTTGATCCCCAAGTCGGCCATGGGTGCCTTTCTGTGCAGAGTTTGCAAGCTCTCCCAGTTTTTGCATAGGTGCTCCTTTTTCCTCCCACAGTCCAAAGGCTTGCAGTAGGTTGATTGGATGTTCTAAATTGCCCGTAGGTGTGAATGTGTGTATGAAAGGTTGTCTGTCTATGTGTTGCCCTGCGATGGGTTGGCCTCCTGTCCTGGGTGTACCCCGCCTTAGGAGGGATTGACTCCAGCTTCCCTGCATCCCGTAAACGGAAGAAGCAGTTTAGAAAATGGATGAATGGCTGGATGGTTCCAGGTCAGTGGTGCTATAATGGTTAGGGAGATGCCCCTGTGATCTGAAGGTCACTGGTTTAAATGTTAAATGGTAAGTATCATTGAGATACCCATGAACAAGGTACAGTCCACAAGCGCATTTCATTATGATGCACTGTTTACTGTGCTGTGGTCTGTGAACGACGACGACAAATAATAATTAAAATAGTCCAGTCAAACATGCACAGCCTCACTATCCTGTGCTCAACTGTTGTTGAGCTCTACACCACCACAATAACAACACCCCACACCCCCACATAGACAAACGGTGGTCATGAGCCTACAAAATCAAAACCCAGAAAATGAAGTAAACGTCTTTAAGAAGAGAAGTACAGAATAAAGCAGCCCAGTCAAATCACGCTCTTCTTTAGCACAGAGTACCAGGACCCGAAAACACAGCGTCATTTATTTTCTTATGCAATTTGTAAAATATTGTAATGTTAAATCATTTCAGCAGTAAAATATTATATTCATTAATGTGTTCAGTAAACTTGAATGAATTTATTTTTTCTGCAGAAATAAGACATTTAAATCCAGGCCTTGAAATCCAGTAACCTTTTCTTGTAAGACACTTCTTAAATGCTGCATGTTCTCTACAAGTATAATAGACACATTCTGACAGCAGCTCACTACATGGGTGCACGGCATGCTGTAGTCAAGGCTCTCTCCATATAATACATGCCAGTGCGTAGTATTTTTGTCTCTCCTGTCAGTGTCCCAGCCCCTCATTAAAGACCACCCAATGTGACGTTCTACACTGTACATTTCTATGAATAGTTTGACATTTTTCATTATAGGTAGAATAGAAGCATATGTAATTATCTTCATTACACCACACTGTGACCTTTTTCCCTTGTCTGTGGATTGGCATCACTGTTTGTTTGCGTTTTCCACTTTTTAATGGAAATATATACAGAGGCTTTATAGGCTTGAAAGAAAAGCTCAGTTGAAAGGAATCGTATGAGCTTATATCTTCATTATTTAAGAGACTGTGTGCAGTGCTGCAAGAAATGAGAGCAGCACTCTGCCGCAAAGGATGGATGCCATCGCGACTTAAAAGACTAGGCTTGCCCTCAAAGGTAGACCGATTGTCTATGAAGCCCATTTTGTTTTCTGAGCACCGCTTGGACATTTGGTATAAGCAGCCATAACCTGCTATAGGTTTCGTCACTGTCGCATTGGGATTGAGTAAGAGCATATTACCAATTTAAACATCTCAGAAATAATATTCCTGTTAACCTCAAACTGCCAGTGATGAACGTCATCAGTCTTCAGGTTTCCTCAGTCCACCTGCTTTGTTTTCATTTGTATTACATGAAATATCAGACATATCATTAAAACTACCTGTCTAATATTGTGAGATGTTTCTCTCAGGCTTTGGAGATGCTCTGACCCAGGTGTCTAGTCGTCACAATATGGTGCTTTTCAAAGTGATTCAGATCCTTACTCTCGTCCACTTCTCCTGCTTCCAACACATCAGCTTCAGGCACTGAATGTTCACTTGCTGCCTAATATATTCCAACCCCCTGTTTGGTGCTACTATCACAGGATAACAAGATAATCAATGTAATTGACTCCAGCTGTCAGGGGTGTTAATGTTCTAGCTGATCAGTGCATATCCTGTGTTTAGAAGGTGGTGGTGTTATTTCAAACTGTACATAAGACTCTAGACTGTATGAACAATTTGACATTTTTATGTTTTATATGTTTAATGTCAGTAAAGTTATTTTAACAGCTGGCTTAATATCTTCAGTTTATACAGTTCTGTGTAAGAGTCTTAGGCAGGAAATGTGTAGTTAAATGAATGATTTTTTTTTTCTCAAACACACATTTTAGTAAACACAAATAACCTTACCTTTGCATTTCCTGATCTCCCCTCTTGGAAGCCTAGGATTACTTGTAGTCACCATCAAATGGTTTGGTTTAGTCAGTCATTAACTCAGGTGCTGCTGATGGAGATTCACACCCATCATGCAATGGCAAGCCTGTGCTCTTCTAACCATCTCAAAAAATATCAACTACTTGATAAACAAAAACAAGCGTTGATACTTGTCACTGCCTTCTTTGTTTGTTTACATTTGTTGTAATGTTACAGTTTGCATAGGTGGCTAAGACATTTGCACAATACTGTGATAATAACAATACTGTCTCATTTTTATCTTTTAGATGTTCATTGCTGCTGAATGATTGAAGTATATCTGATATATACCTACACTGCTGCAGTTGTTGATCTGTCACTGACTCTTGCAGGAGAATCGTTACGAGACATACGTGAAGCTGTTGAAGGAAGGGGTGAAGGAGCTCCTGACTGGTAAAGATAACGATGCAGCGCTGAAGAAATCCCAGTCCAGCCCCTCCCTCAATCAGGAGTCCCAACCGGCCGCAGCCAAAGTCAAACGTAACACATCCGAGAGGAAGGACTACCGGCCTGAAACCCCCAAGGTCACATAGGAGGTCTCTCTTTACCCGTCAAAGAGCCATTATACACAACATGTGAATATATTTTAATGTAATTTATTTATCTGCCACTGTTATAACAGAAAACTGTTGTGTAAAATGTAATTGACTTGATAATCGTCCTCCTTAGACTGACTGGTGCTTGCGTAGCTATTTGTATGGGACATTACTTACATGTGGTCCTTTCTTTTTTTTTCTTTTTTTTTCCATTGTTGTTGATGTTGCAGTCGTCATTATCGTGATGAGCGTGAAATTTAATTGTGAGGCGTTCGACTGTCGGTTGATTCGTTCCCGCTGTGTTCCTTCCCTTCCAAAACTTGATTTGCCTTTTACTCAAGAGAAGTAGGACTTTCTTGACTACAATTAACCGTAGATTTCCACATCGGTTTCCTTGTATATACAGAAGGCAGTAGACGGTGGTCTTGCTCTGAAGGACATTTTAGTATGTAAATGAAGTGAATGTTGAAAATACACCATCAATTAGACAAGTAAGGCTTCCGAAGGCAACTGACAGGAGTCTTTTTTTCCCTTTTCTCCTAGAAAGGAGAGCATCGTTCTTAATGGACCTTCTGCCTCTCCAAGATGTTTATTTTTTCATTTACAGAGATGCGTCGGGATGTAAATACAGGACAGCGATGCGTCGGTTCATTATAAAGAAGTCTCAGTGCAGTTAGTGATTTCCTCAACTATTGATTTCCTATAGCAAAACAGATACCCAAATGATATACTCACACACATTTATTATATTGTACCAGCATGTTACAGCAGTTTAAAAATATGCCAGATACATTATTTTGTAATGATAAATAGGGTACTTAAAAAGGATCGTTCGAAGCTGCGTTGAGTTATATTTACAAAACATGGCTTATCAGACTGCGCGATGATGTTTACTTCAGCATCATCATTTGTGCAGGCGAGCCATTTATTTTTTTAACTGTTAAAGTACAAACTATACTTCTGCTTTTTTGAGTAGTGTAAATGCCAATGCTCTTTTTGTGTATTTTATAATCTTCTTATATATTTGGATTTATAATTCTCAGTTCAGAACATTATTGTTGTAAAGATCCAATTAGTATTTATAGTGCACTTTATGACTTAGTTCTTTTGAGTATTTAGAGCTTTATAAAAGGTAGTGATATGTTTCTTACCTACATCACAGGTTTTTCAGGCAGTACTAAATCGTGTTTATCTTATGGAAGGTACTGAGCTGAGTGTACGTTTTTTTTCCCTCGTCAGCTCAAACCGTAACGTGTTAGTTTGTCAGTGATTCTGTAGTTTTGCTGTCATAGTTAGGTTGTTCAAAGACACCGTTTCCTTTTTAGGAAGCTACTTAGTGCTGTATAACATGGAATTATTGCCTTTTGTGATGTTAATATTGACTTTAAGATGTCACTTTGGCTTTTTTTTTCATTAGTGATAGAACTGACATGAACACTATGAACATTTTTAGACTTCCATTGCTAACTGCACACTGACAGATATTGTCCATACTAGTCATACCTTGTTTTCACTTTTTGAAGGTTTGAGTTATGCGGAATTTAAGTATGTGTTGCAAACGTGAAGTATAGCCAAGCTATTTGAAGGTATTTCAGGTTGTGTTAAAAAAAAGATATATTAATAAGGCTAGTTTACCCATGATCCCTCCAGTCTACAATGTTGTTTACTTGAAATGTATGTATTAAGGACACTTTATTTTTATTATTTTTATTTAGTTTTTTTATTGATTATTTACCACACTTCTATAGAATTTGAAGAATGTGAGTGAAGTAGGGAAGGCATAAACCCATATCTGCGTTATAGTTCTGTTATAACAAGCTCACACAGAATGTTGCATATCTTCTGTTCATCTGTGCTGGCGTCGTAATAGTTGCTATGCTTTGTTATTAGCGCGCTCTCTCTACTTGTACCACTATTTTCAACTACAATAAGGATATTAAGAGTGAAGCACTTAAAAGTCATAGTTTTTCTTTAGTCACTTTTGTAGTGGATATAGGTAAATGTCCAGTACCTATTACTCAGAGATATTTGCCTCAGCGTTAAAGGTGATTGGAAAAAAAAAACATTATTCATATCTGACTAAATATGGTGACCAAATGGTTTCACATAATCCATAGGTTCATGATATGGATTATTTTCACTCTACCAGCTCCTCTTTGTCAGTGGACATGTTGCACCAGAATTCTTCCATTGTTAGTAATTGTTTTTGGTGGAATATAGAAGGAAACCGGATGTCACAGATTGTAACGGAAATTGAGAAATACATCGTGGATCACCTCATAGAATTAAGACATTTAAGTGTATGTTTTGTTCATTTCAAATGGTTTTATGTCATGTAAAAAGTTTTGACTGGAACATCGAGCAGTGTGTTTGTTTTTTCACTTTTTCCACAGATTAAAAATGGAAATGCTAAGTTTTTTAACTCCGTGGTCTATAAACCCATCCACCCCCACCCACTTGAAGTGTGGATGTGGAATTTTACATTTTTTCCAACTTGAAAGAAAGTGAACAGGTAAATGTCTCAGCTTGTTTAGGCTATAATCACCTTATCGCTATTGCAGGTTATGTAATTTACATTGGTGTTTTAGTTAAACCAGAACAGGACAGACATCAGAAGGGTACAAGAATCAAGACCAAGACCAAAGCAGAGTGTTATAATTCAATTCAAGACCATGAATGAATTTATGATGTAATGCTATTGTAATGCACATGAATCGTTTTCCTGGTCTTGCTGCAGAATTACAGGTGTTAAGGTGCCCCCTCCTCTTTTTCTAGACTGTTTATATTTTTTTAAGGCTGTGTTCATTTATTTATTTTTCTCTTCTGATCTTGGTTGGTCTCTTAAAGAACGTAATGTTTAAGACCATGACAAGGCTAGAGTCCAGAAATACCCCAAACTTTGACAGAATCGTCATGATTCTGTCTCAAGCCCTATCTTGAGCATTACTACCCCTCATTTTCTTGTCATCTCTGTTAGGCTAGAACCAGTCATGCACCTATTATTGTCAGTAACTGAAAGAGCAGCTGACTTTGTAGATACTCATGCCTCAGTAGACAGTGATGCACCTTAGCCTTCAGCTAGGCTGTTTGGTCTCCAAACAATGCATAGAAATATTTCTCAAAGCTGTGATCTTGTACAATCCTTTAACTCTGTAAATGTTGTTAAATATAACTGTTGCCCTGTGTGCAGAAGATTCAATTTTCTTGCTCGTTCAAGTGATCTCTTGGCACAAGAGGCGTGTCTTACGCCCCCAGCCAAGATCAGGGACGCAGTGCTGGTGTCATACAAACTGTAGACGGTTTCAGTGAATAAAACACAGTATTTAATTCAACATCGTCTTTCTCTTCAATTATGTCCTGTTCAAGCTGAACTGTGTTAATTTGCGTCATACTGCTACTTGCGTATATATTATAACCTTAACTGAGGAAAGTTACTTGCCTTGTATATTATTTTTTAATATGTAGGTATCTCTTAATGGAAATCAAGAGATATGTACTCTATTTAAATGCTCCTATCCAGGTAACAACTGAATATTCTATGGAGGCAAGCAGAAGAAACCATCATCCAGTAACCCATGGCAACACCAAGAACCAAGAGTGCTCATTTCATGGAACGCTATCAATTTTGTGCTCAGCCTGTGTAAATGTGGCCAGCACTGGTTGGTAAAATATCTGTAAAACTGTGATAATGTACATTGCCTCAGCAGTAACTCGCAACAAACGTGCATGACCGTGATTTAACAGCTGTTTTTTGAGATACTGATAATACTTTTTTTCAATTTAAGGAATCCCTACCATGTGCTTTCCTAACTGCAAGCAAAAAATAAATCTACAAAATCCATGAAGATACATTCAGACATTTTAGTAAAATGCAATAAAAGGTGTGCAAGAATCTTTGTAAATTTGTAAATTTACAGAAGTACAAAAAAGATTCTCACACAAAATCAAAAAATTTTTTACATAGGCATGTTTAAGACGGTTATATCACCTTTCCCATTAATTACAACTAAGGATTCTAATTGTTGCAGTTCTGCAAATTGAATTTTTGCCTATTCTTGCTTGATAAAAGATTTCAGCTGGCAACACTCAGTGGTCGGCATATTCGGAGTCTCCCTGATGAGCCATATATTTTCAGTAAGAGACAGATGTGGAATGCTGGCAAGGGAGTTAACCACATGCAGTCTGTGTCTACAAAGCCATGCTGTTGTAGCATGTGTAGAAAGAGACCTGGCATTGTCTTGCTGACATAACCATGGATTCCCTGGGAAAAGATGGCTCCATGGCTGCACACCTTCAAAATCCCAACATACACATACACAGCAATGGTACATTTACTCATGTGTAAATCACCCTCATACAGGGACAGGTGTTGGCTTTTGCACATGTCATTGATACAGTCTGGATGATCCATTTCATCTTTGGGACTGAGAAATGTTCTTTTTAAACTGAATGTCAATACTCTGATGAAGTTTGATGCAAAGTGGTGAGACTACACCCATCTTTTCTTGCCAAGACTCCTTTTTCATGGATGCTTCTTTTATACCCAGTCATGATTATCTCACCAGTTACCTGTTCACCTGTTTTCTGTGGAATGTTTCTGAAGAGTGTAACTTAAAACTTCAAAAACTTTTCACTGGTTTTTCTTGTTTTTACATCTTTTTCTAGCTGTTTGCAGGCCTCAAATGTAAACTTTCTTCATATTTACGAAATACAATCAAATTAGTCAGCCAAAACATTAGAAGTGGTTTCTTTGTACTTTTGTCAGTTAAATAAAGGTTCAAGAGAATTTACAAATTGCAAATGTAGCTTTTTATCAAATGCAGCAACTTTTCCAGAATTGGGGTTTATACCTTTGTAGAAGTGTATTTTATGCTGTAGTGTACGCTACGCTATATTCATAATCTTGAGCCACAGTCAAGATTAACTTCATGTTGTTTACTGACACAAACTGGGGGTAATTTATGAATGTTATCAACAAAGCAGTCTGACTTACATGATCCTCAGAATCAGCTAATACAGACTAAAGAGTATTATGTGATCTAGATTATGCTGTAGCAGTTTAAGGGTTAAAGATGTTCAAATCATTATTTCAGGTTACACAAGAATACAATAACCCTACCCTTTTAAATTAAAAGGTTCCCCAAAAGGGTTCCTAACAGAAACAGCATAGTAGAGCTAAGTTTGATTCCCCAAATCATAGGTTACCAACCCTGGTCCTTGATTCCCTGTGCTCCAACTTAGAAAATACTTCCTTTTTTGCTGTTTAGTTGGATTAGCTGAATACTTTGAGAACAAAGAAAACAGTAAAACTGTCTGGGACCAGGGCTGGGTATTGATGACCTAAAGAAACTTAAATTGAAGAAATCATTTAAGTGAATAAGATGATAGTGTGTATTACCATTTAAAGAACCTCCACATCATGAAACATTTCTGTACAAGCTAAGGGTATTTCCAAGAACCACTTAGGAACTTATTAAAGCTGTACACAGTTTACAAGGGGTGTAAGAGTTTCAGTACAGTAACAAAGACTTAAATAAAGATTCAAGCCTCATCTGGGAGGAAACTGAAGTCAAAACTATAGACATCTGGGTTCATTGTATCTGAGTAAAGTGGGCTAAGTCAGGACAAGAACACATTTTATCATGCTTTATTTTGACAACCCCCTGTACATTATCTATAGAAACACATGCTTTCAATGTTAGCAAACCCTCTGGGGAAACTTGGTGGATTATCAGCAGTGTTTGGATTAGATTAAGTATTAGAATTAAATATATGGTATAAGTTAAATGAAAGGGTTAACTTAAGGCTTTATAATTATTAAATATTTAATCATTCAGCATAAATGTTTAGTTGAATGTTCATTAAAGAGAAGGTCAGATCCACCATCCACAGTGGGCAATTGAAATAAATATGTAATAAATGTATAAAATAAAAATGTCTGGCATTTCTCTAATTGTGTTCCAAATTAAGTCACAGTAAAATTGTGATTTGTTGTCTGATTCCTGTAATTATATTTAGTACACACATTTTGTCATTTTTGTTTTACTTTGATATATTTACATCTATTTATTTATTTATATTTATGTAAATTACAGTAATTAAAAATCACTCGCCTAAACAGGAAAGCTGAGCTGATCTATCTAGAGAGCACTAGCTGAGGTACAGCAGCAAATGCAAAGTGTAAGAGAGTGAACAAGCAGAAATGGAAAGAGCTTTTAAAGTGGAATTACAGCAGGGATTTGTGATGGATTGGAAATAAATGCTTGTGACAGAGGCAAAGAGCAGTGGAGAGGCTAAAACAGTGAAGCCTCCCATCCATCAGTATGTTAAGGAGAAGCAAGGTTGGACCTGTGAGCCTGAAGTACAGTTAGTAATGAAGTTCTCTATAGACCAGAAATAAGGACCAAAAGTTTTATTTTAACAATTTATTAAACTGCTTTTTTGGAAATATGGAATTATAACAAAACATGAAATATAAAGCGCTATCCCAATACGGACATTTTGAATTCAAGTTCTACAATCTGATGTAACAATCAAAAATATATGTTTTTAGAAAATAAACAGCAGAATTTCAACAAACGTTCACTTTACCAGCTGTTACACAATGTGGTGGATCTGTTAAGCTTTGAGTTGTGTGGTAGCCTTTAGTACAGAAAATATCATTGGTATAGAAGTTTCTACTAAATATTAACACATCCTAATGTTCCACAATCAGTGAAGGAACTGAAGCAGAAAATAGATTGGATATTACAACGAAATCCAAATGATCCAAAACATACATCAACATCAGTCAATATCTGTGATGGACTGGCAAACTGTCCCAGGTGTTTCTCTGCCTTACCCACTCTTAGTGTTGGGATGGGCTCCAGCACCTGCTGCAACCCTGGTTGGGATGAGCAGCTCAAATAATAAATGAATACATCAAAATCAGCCTTGAACTACTAAAATATAAAATATGTCAAAAAAATAATGGAAAGTTTGCATCTGTCAGTTCTACATTATACAGTAATTACATACGTAACATATAGTAAAATGGCAATGGTAAGGTAGGTAGAAAAAACTGTGGTCCATTGTGCAATAATAAGTCCATAATATTTATAGAGTAGGAGTAAAAATAACTTTTTATGATGTGCAATGTGCAGTAGAAAACACTCTTATTGTTGTACATTTTGCTAAACTATAATAATAACTGTATAGTACAATTCTAAACTAGATATCTGTTAGAAGAAGTAAGATAAATTGTTTTTGTTAATTGTGCCATGGTTATGTATGAAGGGAAACAGCATCAGACACCATGTTGCAGTAGAGAGGGGCGGATTTGTTAAGTCTGATGGCTGCCCACAGAAAGGAATTTCTGTGTCTTTGTCATTTGCCAGAGATCAGATCCTCCGCCAAAGGTGCTCCTCAGCCCTAACAATCCCAATCGTGAAGACTGCTGGGAAGTGTTGTTTAGAATGCTCACCAGCTTGTTAAGCATCCTTCTCTGTGCCATCACCTCCAGTAAGTCTAGTTCAATTTCACCTCCTACCACAGTGCTGGCTTTCCTAATAACCTTGTTAAGCCTGTTAGCACCCCCAGCTTTCAGTCAACACCTACAGCCAACTACCACATACAAATTCCATTTCTGTGAAAGTGCAAAAAAAACGTGATAAAAAGGATGTGATTTTTTTAACCTCTGTCAAACTTAAATTTAGCTAAAAAAATAAAGCTCAATGAAAAGATTTCCAATGTTTTCACTGATCAAATTTTTGTAACGTTTTTATTTTGTAAATATAAACAAATTTTGAATTTAACGCCTGCAACACATTCATAAAAGTCAGGAAGATGCCAAATAAAAGTGAAAAGTTCAAATAGAATATTCAAATGTTGTCATTTTGAAACATTCCACAATAAGCAGGTGTGCTGGTAACAGGTGAGGGGAACATGATTGGGTATAAAAGGAGCCTCTATCAAAGGCTCAGTCTCTGCAAGCAGAGATGGGTTGTGGCATTTCCTCGAAAGATTATGAAGAATTTAGGCCTTTCCTCATCTACAGTACATAATATTGCGAAAAGATTTAGGAAAACCTGAAAAATCTTTGATCCCTCAAAAAGCACTGCAAGAGAAACTGTCATGCTACTGTGATAAATATAGCCATGTTGACTCAGCAGAAACCACTGTCACTTAACACAGTCCATCGCTGCATCAAGTAATGCAACCTGAAACTCTGACTTACACAAAGAGAAAGCCAAACTCCAAATCTATACATAAAGACCACTGAGTTCTTTCCAAGCTCATTTCAGATTAACTGAAAAATAGTGAAAATGTGGGTTGTGGTCAGATGATTCCTTGTGCAAAAGCCAGCATCTATCATGGAAATGGTGAAGGTCCCATTGACAGGCATATTTTAGGGATTTTAGAGAGACATATTCTGCCATCAAAATAATCCAAAATGATTCAACAAATGTATGTTGATCAATAAAAACATTGGAAATCTTTTCTTTGAACTTTTATTAGTTAAATAGTGGTTCAAAAGAGTTAAAAAATCACACATTCTTGTTTTCTCAATCCCAGCATTTCTGAAAAATAAGGTTTGTAGAAAATGGCCTCAGTTAACACTGACTGACAGAGCATCTGCATCATATTGGGGCAGATACTAAAGGATTGTAGTCTCTGCAGGAATTAGAGCTGACTCTGGCCCTTCTTGTAAAAGGGCTCTGTGTTTTCAGTTCAGTCCTGTTTGTCTTCTAGGTACACTCCAATGTATTTGCATTTACATTTACATTTATTCATTTGGCTGACGCTTTTATCCAAAGCGACTTTCAGGACAGAGGAAACAATAAAGCATTCACATTGCATAGAGTAACACTGAAGGTGATGCCACAAGAAGACCAACACATTGCTCGTAGTTGTAGAAATAAATA
>JBBPDA010000037.1:4410520-4429279 GCA_037974385.1 Arnoldichthys spilopterus
TATATATATATGAGAGCGAGAAAGTGAAGATGAGAAGACAAGATAGGACAGCCTTAATGTTTCTAGCAAGATGAACAAGATGCAAAAAAATTTACTTATGTCTTCAGATCTCATTTTTAATGCATTTCTTCAATGCAGATAATTCTAGTTTCTTGTTTTGGTTCTTGGAAGTGCCTAACCATGAGCTTCATGAGATGCAGGGGGTGGGACTGAGTAAAGTTTGATGGATTTCCATACTATTGCTTTTAGTCCTTTTGCTGTGGTTTTAAGTTTTTAAATGGTTTAAATCCCAAAAGCAGCATGTCTTAAAATTTTACTTAATCTTTTTAAAATTCATATTTTTTTATTTAAAAATCAATTAATTAAAAAGCTGCCATTGAAATAAGGATAAATGATCTGCTATTTTGCTTTCAGTAAGTATCAGTGGCATATGTTTACCAGGTGTCCTGCAATAAGAAAACTCTAAGATCAGGTCTCAGTAGCCCATCTTAGCTATATAAAGGGCAAAAAGGTGTTCTTAATTTTAGAAATAGGAAAAAACTATATTAACATGTGCAATATGTTTTTGCACTGACTTTACCTCAGGTAGCAACATGAACATATTAAAGGTAGTACCTTTCGGCTGTAACAGGCTAACTAAGTGCATTCTACATCAGTGTTCACCTCATTACAAACCTAATAGATTCATTACTTCGTAATGACTTGTGACATTAAACAGTGTTATTAAAAAGCCCTTTTGAGTCAAGTAGTCATTCCATATTTGCATTGGGCTTGAACATGGCGGTGATCTTTTAAAATATTTCTCCAGCATTGTGTCTTGTGCCTTTTATCACAGTGTTTCTGGAATATCAGTCTGTGAAGTGAAACTACACAAGTCTTTCTGTACTCAATACTGTAATACTATTGAAGAAATAAAATGTTTAATATGTTTTGAATGTGAATGTGTAAATGGCTTAAAATCTGCTTTTTGCTCATTTAAGAGACACATTCTTTCCAGTTCGTTTATCTAATACAGAACCAAATATTTTAAAGATCATTTTAAAGAGATGGGTTCATTTTGACATTTACTGGTGCTCTCAGACAACAGGTAAGCTTTTAAAATTGTCAACTTATTGTATGATGTGCTCCAGTGTCCCCATGGAGCGAGTGAATGTTTAATCCTTTTGGCCACTAGATGGAGACACTAATCTTTTAAATACAAGTAGAGCTCAGCTTCTCATATTTAATATATACAGGCATAAGAACATGCTTGGAAGAAAGCACTTTAATTTAAGCTCTTGTTTAGCAGTTAATCCCTCTAAATGCTGTTACCCCATTAGGCTGTATGCAATGTATTTTAAAATAATATCAAGCAATTTTAATGAATTTTATTAAGTATTTTTCCTAACATGAGTATGTTTCCTTTGGTTCTCTAAAAGTCTTTTGAAATATCTGGTTTAGGTACAATATTCTGCATCCTCAATTCTTAAATGTATAGTTATTCCAGCTTTGCAGATTTTCAGGAATTCAGTTGTGGTAAGATTTTTGCCACTGCATCGAAATAGTCTACTTCTGCAGTATTCATGCAGCAGGATTACCCACAGAGCATCTAGCCAGGGCTCAGTCAATATACTTCATGTTAAAAGTAGTTGTGAAGTAAAAGTAACTAAAAAGTAAAAGTAAACTAAAAGTAGTTTAGTGTTTTAAGCCTAATTGTGCCATTCTTGCGAAACTTACCAACTTTGCAAAAATATTATCAGCTAAACCTTTTTTTCAGACACATTGTCTCAGACATCAGGCGGTATATTCATATTTTCACATAGTACTTTTCTGTAAGACGTTAAATGCTTTGGATGGCTCCTATAACCATCACTGTTAATAATTCTAAATAAGTAGGTTTCTCTAGAATGCCACTTTTCACAACAGTTTTTTTATGTGGTTTTGTGTGTCATATTGTTAACTTTGTTAAACAAGTCATTTGACCACATAACTTTCTGACGTATGGCTTTAAAATATTCGTTAGTAAAGAAAAATTAGTTTTCTGAGAAAAATAGTTTGAAAGTTTATTGCATCAAATATGGGAATAACTGTAATAAAGCAAGATCAGTGTCATATCACATAACTAGATATCAAGTATATGCTAAAATGTTATGGCATGCTGCTGACATATGCACATAAAAACAAGTCTTTTATCTGATTTGTTTGAATTTTTTCAAGCATACTTTTTTTCCTTTGAGACCAATTTTTTATCCGCATAAGTACCTTTTAATCTGTATCCCATCAATGCTGGAATACCACTTGGATGAAACTGTATGAAAGTACTGGATTTACTGACATTTTCCCCCAGGTGGCTGCTGGCATCAGACAAAGTGAAGCGTATGACTCATCACACTGTTTTTGCCAATTTTGCATACGGAAGGATAATGTCAGATAAGTATCTGGTAAACAGAAGACAGTGTACTGTACCAAACACAGAGAATTTTCCTTGATGGAAAATATATATCATCCATTCAAATTAATGAAAAGGTAAATTATTTTCCTTTTATTAATTTGAATCTGACCTTTATACGATTACCAACTGGTCTATTAATATACAGGGTTATCATGAAACGTGTTTGTTTACACAGAAATATCCATCCATGCATTTTCATAAGCGCTTCTTCCATTTTGGGCCGTGGGATAGCTACAGCCAATCTCAGTTGACTATAGGCCCAAAGCAAGGTTCACCCTGGACAGGAGGCCAACACATTGCAGAGGAACACATAGACAACCTTTTACATGCACACACCTATGGGCAATTTAGAGTATCCAGTAAACCTAGTGCAAGCCTTTGGACAGTGGAAGGAAACCGGAGCACCTGGTGGAGATCCACACAAACACGAGGAGAGTTCGCAAACTCTACACAGAAAGGCATCCATGACCGACCTGTGGATCAAACACAGGACCTTCTTGCTGTGAGGTGACAGCATTACCCAGTGGACCACCATGCCATCTTACACAAAAATATATTTATCAAAAAAATGCCATTATATAGCATTACTTTCATGTAGAACTTTGTGCACCATGCCATTGGCAGTCCAACAACACTATTTTAAACAGCAATCAACCACAAGGTTATAACTACTGGCAGGTGAAGTGAATAAAATTGTTTATCTTACAGTTATTACAATGGCACTTGAGTCTGTGATTGAGTGTGTTCACAATGACAAATAGTCACTTTTACTTAAAATGCATTGGATATATTAGGCCTCAAGTGGTTAGTACCTTTCAAGAGTGGTCAAGAGAAGGACAACCAATGTTCTGGCATCAGGTTCATGTGTGCTCAAAGCTCAGTGATGTGTATAAGTAGCAAAGGCTAGTCCATCTGGCCTCATCTGACAGAAGAGCTACTGTAGCACATATTGCTTAAAAAGTTAATGCTATAGGATGTCAGAAAACACTGCATGACAGCTTGCTGGATATTGGTTGGTGTAGTTGCAAACAGAGCAATGAAAGAAGATAGCCTTAGATAGCCTAGAAACCATACTGTACTCGCCCTCCATGTTGTCCTTTAGATCGAATTCCTGTAGAAGATCAAATCCAAACTCAACATGGACCTCTTTAATGGTCGCTTATTATTTTAGTTTGCAAATTTGTTTATTTGTTGAGAAATGTATTCAGAACAACTAGAAACCAATCAGCTAGAATGCTGCACCAAGTGTAGTTGTACAGTCATGTTAGTTGTTAATGGAAGCTTATGATAAACTTCTTTAAGCTAACCACAAAACAGTTACATGGGATGCCATGCCATGTAATGGTGAAATCCACTGACAGCCAGGCTTTCCGGTATATATTAATTACTTCTCTCTACAGCATTCCTCATTCTAGATTCTGACAGCTGTACTAAAGGTCAGAGATTAAATGTTTTTTGAGTACCCTTTCTCTTTAGTTTTGGTACATGTCAGTTTGTGATTTGTCAGGACAGAGTAATAAAATACAAATGAAGAACCTAAATGTCATTCTATGCAAGTCTTATAGTTATGGTCAAAGGTTTGCTTCTTAAATGTTTAGGAGGAGCCCCTATGCTGTATCCTATTACAATGATAATTTACAATTATATTTATGATATGTTACCAACACTCCAGACAAGACCTATTTCACTGGTTCTGCATACAGAGGAAACTTAATTAGGGCTATTGAAGGGGCTCGGGAGAACTGCAAAAGTAATTTCAGATACACTTCACCAAGGTCTTTAACACAGAAGGTATGTGCCCCTTGCTCAATTACTAATTCAACTCAGTGTTTAGTATACACAAACATCCACAATGCACACTTAAAACTGTTTTTGAGTTTTTTTCAACTTTTGAGTATGGTGCTGATACACAATGATGCAAGAATTGTAAATGAAACAGTACTCTTCTATGGGAGTGTCTTTGAAATTAGTTAATATTTTTTGTGTAGTTTTTGGAAGTATGCTCTGAATTATTGTCCTACTAGAAGACCCAACCACTAATTAATATTATGTGCTGTCAGAATAACCCAGATTTTTTTAATTTTTTAGCTTTTTGACATCCATGATACGATGTATTCTACAAGATTTACAAGATCTTTAGGAAAGTATGGTGGTAGACCTTTGATGCTGTAGGTTGTTTTAAAACTGAAAAAAGATTGTCATCTTCTTTTTGAGTCATTTTAATGGGTTGCTCATGAAATCTCTGAATGTTTTTATCCATCTTGTCCTCTTCCTCTTTTACTTTCAACTGCTTTAGGCATAGTTGTCTTTGATAAACATGGGCCCTTTTTAGTATGATGTCTAATTAAAGTTTTGAAGACTTGGTAAATGAGCTGACATCCATTTCCTGCAACTGTCCAAGTATGATTACTTGGCAACATCTTACATTTGCATTTATTTTGAAGAGGCACATGCAGGTCAGTGTAAGTTTTTTTTCAGAGTTACAATTATCAACATTACAAATAAAAACTTAAATGTATATAGTAGTATAATAGTGTAATAGTATATGATCCATAATATAAAGATAATTGTAGACTGACTGGTTATGTGGGATAGTAAAAAAGCTGTATTAGTGCTAATGTGAAATACAAATGTAATAAAAAATAAACAATAAATAATACAGAGTGCTGTTGCCTAAAGAAATGAGAATTAAACTGTAAATTGTAAATCTGTAAAGAAATCCAAGTGATTCACAATCTACTATATCTTAAGATCTAAAAAACATATAAATGTAAGATCAAGGTAAGGTTTTTTTTTTGCTCAACTGCTGGGTACTGTATGAGAAGCATTTTTAATAACTTGTTTGCCACACCTCAAAACAGACAGAAGGAATGTTGAATCTTTTTTTTCCCAAGGTGCAAAGACAAGGAAGAGGAAAATATATTTACTTTCTTTTTTTACTATTTACTTCTTTTTTTAATGCACTTTCAATATCTGTTTTAACATTCACATTTTAGTGAATTCAGATTATAGTGAGGTGTATAGTCCATGTGAGAAAGTGAATGTGAGGCATGAAGAGAATTGAAGTGCCTTAGGGAAAAACAGCAGTACTTTTAAGTTGGCTTAGCTCACACAAGCCATAACACTAAGCCTTGTGTGCTTTGAAATTTTCTAAAATAGTCTAAAATTATAAAAAGATAAAGGAAGCATACGAGTTGGGACCATTCCTTTCTGCAGCTAGCATAAATAAGTCCTTGATCCAGGAGTCCTGGGTGAATGGGGAGCAAGCCCAGTGCTTCAATGTCTGCATTAACCAACAATGAGCTCCTGGGTGTATTAGAAATGCAAAGCAAATTAAAGCTGGAGAAACCATTCTGTACTCTCCCTTCATATTGTCCTTTAGATCTAATCCCTGTAGAAGATCAAATCCAAACTCAACATGGACCTGAGAACATCTGGGCTGCAGTTTCTTTGTTGAGAAATGTACTCAAACCAACTTGAAACCAATCAGCTGGAATGCTGCACCAAGTGCAGTACAATCATTTTTTGTTGTTCCTGGAAGCTTATGAAAAACTTCCTCAAGCTTCCACAAACCAGTTATGTGGGATGCCATACCATACAAGCCGTCCAGTATATATTCAAGAGATTTAAGAACAGGACATTTACCCATCTGTTCGTCTTGGGACCAAGATGGCTTTGGCAATGGTTCTTTTTCTCTCCACGGCTTCCCTTATTCTGGCTTCTCAAAGCTGTAGTAAAGGTCAGAAAATTTTTTCAGCAATTTTGGTAAATATCAGTTTGATTTAAATGTGTTTTGTCAAGACTGAGTATTGTAATAAAATAGAAGCATTATCCTATGCTATGTCTAATAGTTATGGTCAAAGGTGTGCTTCTTTAAAGTTTATTAAATGTTTAGGAGGAGGAGGAGCCCCTACGCTGTATCCTATTACCATGACAGTTTACGATACTGTTACCAACATTCCAAACAAGACTTATTCCACTGGTGTTGCCTACAGAGGAATCTTAATAGGGGCTATGAAAAGGGCTCAGGAGAAGTGCAAAAGTAATTTCAGGTACACCTGATTTCTTCCCAGTTCTCATGACCTTTCACCAAAGTCTTTAACTCAGAAGGTGTGTGCCCATTGCTCAACTACTAATTCAACTCAATGTTGAGTATACACATATATATTAAAACTGTTCAACTTTTGAGTATGGTGCTGATAGCAATGCAAGGTACTCTTCTAGCATCTCTGAAAGCATCAACAGCAATAAAATGTTTATCCATGTCAGTTATCACAAAGGGCTTATGTAGATCTTATGTAGATATTTTAAATATTAAGTGTCTAAGTGTTAAGTGTTAAGTGTATTATTGCTTTAGAACAAAATATATGTATTGTTTAAGTAGTTGTAAAATATTTATTACTTTATTGTTTTATGAAAGTTTGATGAAAAAATTAAACAGATTTTGACATATAAATGTACAGATTCACCACAACAGACGATCCTAACTATGGACCCTACCTGCAGAGTGTGAATTACTTGAAAGCAGACCCTACTAAACAAACTTATTGGGAGCTGGTTGTCAAGACTAAGAATGGCACCATTTTTGTTCCTGATGTGGGTGAGTTCCAATCTATGATACTCAGAATGGCTATTAAGTCTAATGCAAAATTCAGTAGTACATTTCATTATTCAGTGTTAAAGCTACAGTTACTAATTTTTATTGACCATAATATTTTAAACAGGCAGCATGGTGGTGCAGTGGTTAGCACTGTCACCTCACAGCAAGAAGGTCCTGGGTTCAATCCCCCGATCAGCCACAGGTGCCTTTCTGTGCGGAGTTTGCAAGCTCTCCCCATGTTTGCGTAGGTTTCCTCCAGGTGCGGTGATTTCCTCCCAAAGGCTTGCGGTTTAGGCTGACTGGACACTCTAAATTGACTGTAGATGTGAGTGTGTGTGTGAATGGTTGTCTGATGTGTTGCCCTGTGATGGGTTGGCCTCCTGTCCTGGGTGAACCCTACCTTAGGCCCGTAGTCTGCTGGGATTAGCTCCAGCTTCCCCGCGATCTGAAATGGAAGAAGCAGTTTAGAAAATGGATGAATGGTTGGATATTTTAAACAGGTTTATAAAAACAATTTACCTAAAAATAACAATACATTTTAATATACATCACAATCCAAAACAGAAGATCTTTTAAAATGTATATTATTTTGTCAAAGTTCCTTGGCCTTGGCATTAATTTATTTACGTACTTTTTCTTTCTTTTGAAAGGCATTGGATGCTATATTCCCAACCCAGATGACAACATTATCTTCAAATTTACCAAATATTGAAGATGCATCAGTATAACTGCCCATGGTTATAACTGCTCTGCCTCCAAGCACTGTTTTTCTAGTTTCAGTCATCTAATCATCGTCTGCTCCTTGTATCTTTGGTTTACTAAAGATCCAGTTAACCAGTAATTACATACTAACAATGGTGAAAGTTATTAATCACCAGTCAATTTAATCATCATTTGAATAGGCTATTGCTAGTGGGTGACTACTGGCTTTTATTCATTGTTAGCATTATTAGCATTATTGTTATAATATTGTTGTTATATTATGTATGTACTATTGTTGTTATTTAAAGTTATTTGTTTAAGAAACTTTCTCTACAGTTGCCAAAAAGTGTCACATTTTACATACAAGGGCCTTTGGCTTTATAACAAAGACACACATCACTGAATGTTTTACAATTTTTCCCTTGTTCAGTCGCTTTGTGTACTTTATAAACAACTTAGAAATTAACAATAAACTATTAACCATTTTTATATTTATTTTGAACTGGGGTACATAGCTGAATCATACCCCAGTTCCCAATTTGGGACATTTTATAAAATGCAATAAAAAACAAGATTTTATAAATGAAACATTTTCCTAATCCATTACCTGACAAAAGTACAAATAACTAACTTTTAATGTTGACCAACTTGAGTGTATTTTGTAAATATAAACACATTTTGAATTTAATAGATGCATAAAAAATACTTCTATACCTCAGTATCTACGGTCATGCTCTACATGACAAGACAAGAAGAAAGAGCTGTAATAAAGTCAAACACAAGCCAAAATAAAAAGCCAAAATACCAATATTTGGTGTTGCTGGGATTAATATAGCCACAAAAAACACAATTGTCACGTAACATCCACCACTGTATCAAGAAATGCCTATATAAGCTCTATTACAAAAATATATATATATATATATAAATATATATAAGGCATATCTCAGTTTTACAGAAAAATGCTGCTCTCTGGGCCCGAGCTTAAATGGATCAAAAGACAGTGGAAACATGTGCTGTAGTCAGATGATCAGACCGATATTGCAAATTCTGTGCCATTAAAGAAATTTTGCATCCGAACCCTTATTTACCTCAGTAGTACCTCAGTAGCACCCGGACCAGGACTTATACTTGCGACCTTCAGGTCCCAATGACCAAAGTGCAGCAATTAACATCTTTCATGCCACGGGGTTGCATCAGTGCTCATGACATTGGTGACTTGCATATGTGTGAAGGTACTATTTACATGAAGGTGTATATTGGGATTTTTGAGAGACTTGATGTCTCTAACCTTTTTTTCTGGGACCAGATTCAAGATTATTTTAACAAGACAATTCCAGGCCTCATTATGCATGTGCTACAACAGCATAGCTTTGTAGAAAGAGAGTGTGTGTGCCTGGTTGTCTTGCCAGCAGTCCAGATCCATCACCTATAGAAAATGTATGGCAATTACAACCATGGACTGTTGAGCATCAGAAGTCCTTTTTCAAGCAAGAACGGACAACAATTTCACTTGCCGAGTACACATCACATAAGCTACCCTTTTGGAGATACTCTAACCCATTCGTGTTTTCATCACATATTTGCTGCTTCCAAAACAGCTTCAGGAACTGACTGTATAGTTGCTGCCTAAAATATCCCAACCCCTGACAAGTGTCATTGTAGCAAGATTATTAGATGTTTTTTTTACTGCACATGTCAGTGGTTTTAATGTTGTGGCTGATCAGTGTACCAGCACATCGGTTTTTGAGAGTTGCAACTTTTACATCTTAGAGTATGGATTAAAAATAAGCAATGCACTTTAAACAAATACTTTAAATGTTTCATGCAAGTGGCTACTGCTCTTAAAATCGACTCATTCTGAGTGTCCTTATCAGTGAGGACAAAGAATCTGCAAAAGCATGTGACATTTGTCACTTATCTGAATCAATTTGCAGAGGTAACAACCTGATATTTAGCACTGCCAGGATGCACTCTCGAGTAGAACATTGTAGTGTGTGAAGGAAAGCTTCCCTTCACCTTACAAAATGAGTCTTTCGGCTATCGGTCAACCAAATGAAAGTGATTTGCACGAAGCCAAAGTGAACTCTCCACTCCTGCATTCTTCACCAGTCTCACTTATGTGGTCGTTTACAAAAGACGTCATGTCAATTCAGGCTTATTTCAATTGTCATCAGTCACCCAAGATAAAATTTCAAAAGGCTAAACTTTTGTCTGTTTGAATTAGAAAGCTCTAGTCCCAAGTCTCTGTAGCTAAGCCACTTCAGATGAAATTCTTTGAAGTGGCTTCGTCCTTAAGGAACCTTCCTCAGCTCTCAGTGATTATGATGGCTACCACTTTGATGTCCACTTCATGGATAATCAGCTCTCAGTCTTTTTCCAGACGATTACAGAGCTATGACAAAAACTGAGTGAAAAAAAAGAGTTTCATGAATTTGAAAAGTTAACTTTTTCTTTTCTTATTTTTATTATTATTTTATTATTTTGAACCACTGTGGTGTAATGAAACTGGGAGAGAAATACTTTTTTCAGCTGCTGACACAGACCCTTAAATATTTAAAATGAAGACAAAGCACTGTTCTCCCCTTACGAGATCAAAGTATTACACTAAATATTCTCAGAGAATCTGAAGAAGCATTTAAACTCAAAGGTAAGTAAAAGTTTGCAGTGCAACAAACATATTCTCCTTTTATTTCCCAGTGTCCTTTGTAATTTAGTCATAGTCAGTTTCAGTCCCTACTCAGGCCTCTGCACAATACTACTAAGCTTGAATGGTGAGGGTTAAATGTGCTTCCTCCAAGACACATGACGCAAGCCACTGCATCTTTTCAAACTGTCATTAATGAGACATTACTATTGGGAAAGGGATATAAATAAGGGTCAAAGGACAATTTTTTGTCAGTATAATGATTTTAGGTTATAAGTAAATCATTTCACCCTATTTTCATCCAATGTACCATTTAATTTAGGCGTTCATGATACTTTAAGTATGGAAATATAATTCTATGACTCTTTGCTCACCACAGTTTGTAATATTTAGTAGAAACATAGTAGTACTGCAAGATTAGAAGATTATTTTTGCTAAAGACAGCTGGCAATCAATCAGTTTATGATTATAATTTTGGCTGACCTGTTTTTGTAAGTTTAAAAAGTAAATAATGTGAAGCATGGAAAAGTATTTCTACACATGCATTAAAATGTTTTCATCATTAAAAAAAATATTGCGTTAAACGGTCAGCCTCATATTTTTAGTATAGCAATTCATTTGATATTTGAGTTTTAAATGCACATTTGACCTATTAGAAGACTAAAAATGTTATTCATATGAGCCATTTTGTCCACACAAAGTGAGCTTCAGTTTAAAAAAAAAAAATTTTTAAACCTCCAGTTGGTCAATTTGACTGTAAGAAAGTCAGCAATAACATTCAGTGCTTTCCTAATATATAGCATATCATTTGTAATGAAATACACTTTAAAGGGTATATCCCAAGGCCGACAAGCAGTACTTATTATATAGGACATGCAAGCATGCAATTATTACACAGCATTTCTAATGGGGTTCTCATTAGCTGCACTGAGCTCTTCAGGGATAGCTCCTAGATTAGGACACAGGCTAAAACATGTGCTACATCTTTCATCCACAGCTAAACCCTCATTAAAGCATGGTCCCAAACCTCCATCCTTCTCATAATTAAGGATGTGTTAAGCTTTCTTCTTGAAGCTAAATAAAGTGGCAGTTCGGTTTACAATGAGAGCAAGGGGAAAGTTGAACAGAGTAATGTATAGTGTAACCACAGTAGTCTGGAAAGGTCACAAAATGTGTACTGTTCTTCAGAAGTATTCTAATTTTGTAATTCTAAAATTGTTCACAAAGGCTTTAATGGAGCAAAGCCGTAAACATTTTGAGTTCCCTAAAGTAGTAGTTCTCAAAAGCAGTTGCAGAATGCAAAATTTGCATTTTCAAAATTTAGTCTATAAATAAATTTGATTTTGCTGTCTGCAATTGGTAACTGGTGAGAGTATCTAGGCTAGGTCTTTGCAAGTAAATGGGTCTTGACTAACCATTTTGTGCCAAGGTTATATGAGAGGAATGTCAGTTAGTTAAAAAACAGAAAAATATGTATTTTATTCTGGAAATTTGAAATTTGCAAATGGCACATAAGAATTTAAAGACACAATTCATTTTAAAGGTAAACCAAGCCATATGTTACATTATGATAATTGAACCATTACATTACAAGATACTGGGACAGGCATGTCTTGACATATTGAAATATGTCAGTTACAGTGCCTTCTACAGGCAAACTTTCACAAAACTTGTTGCAGGCATTCAAAGAATAATAATGCATTGATGCAAAGTGTAAAATGTCTTGAGGTTTGGACCTTACTGTCACAGATATGTAATAGCTGGTGAATTTTGATTTGTCACTGTTTGGTTGAGCAAGCCAGGGTTAAGCTTAGCATGTAAATTTTGTAATATTTGGTTGAACAGTTGCTAAACAATTGCTCAAAAGTTGCTTTGTGCCTATCATACTTCAGTGATCACTAGAACAAAGGGACACACACCTACAGACACAATTTTCTAATTCTGTATCGGCCTTGTGGGGCTCCAAACACTATATGACTATGCTGTAAACATAATAAAGTGACTTGATTTAATGTTACTCAAACAATCTCTGCAGCTACTAGAGCCAATACCTTTACTTGAGTATTGGTCTACTTTACATACCTTTGCCACACATAATGATAAAGTTTTTCCTAGAACCATAATGTTCAATTTTAATGTGTATGTGGGTACAGGAAATGTGTCATACCCTACTCAAAAATAATATTTTGGGAAATGTCTCTTTTTGGTATGGCTCTCTGAGCCCTCGAGCAGCTGTGCTCTGGTGCTGAGAAAGTTTAATCTGTCATTGTGAGAGATGGGGACCAAACAAGACAACATGGACCATGGAATTCCATGGTTAACCTTTTAGGACCTCAGACATATCACTTGTACAGTAAATCACTGGCTGAGAAGTTTTTCCTTGATATTGAGGACAACGATGTTGACAGAACATGGAAATAGTGTATCTTGGTGGAAATGGCAGAAAACTGGAAACAGTTACGCACGATTATTTAATGGATGTGAATGTAGCACATGTCAGCATCTTGATTGAAAAAGTGAACACAAAGCGAATGGTTGGTTGGAGCTGTAATTGACCAACCATATGAAATTTCTGACTGATGGCAGATTGAATGACATAAAGAGAAGTGAGGGTGAATAAATCAAATATATAATGGCTCAATGCGGCTAAGCAGCTGCATTTCGTTTATACTTGTGACACACACCCACAAATACACACTGAGACACACTTTGTGGAACATACACATTCTTCATGTGGTCACTAAACAATGACAATGCAAGAAGAATTATTGCATTTGAGAAGGAGAAAATCAAACAGCTTTGCAGACATGACACTTAGAATCTAAAAATGTCCAGGATTCACTGCAGCTCAGGCTTAACAAGAACCTTTTCATGCAGCATGCTACCAGCAACTTTACAAATACACAGATCAAAACATTAACATGTAATATTGAGTAGGTCGCTCATGCTGCTAAAACAGCTCTGACTGTGGTTCACAGTGTGTTCTGACCCCTTTCTGTCAGAGTCAGCATTCACTTTTTAAACTACAGCAGCTCTTCCGTGGGATCAGACCAGACAGGCTAGCCCTCACTACCCACATCCATCAGTGAGGCGTGGGTGCCAATGACCTTGTCGCTGATCCACCAGGTATTTTTGGTAGGTACTAACTACTGCATACCTGGAACACTTAAAGTCCAGCTGTTTTGGAGACCACACCACTGACAGTTAAAGTGAATGACACTGAGTATTTAGTCATTGCACTATAAAGAAGAGGGGTGGATATATTTGGCAGCAAGTTAACAGTCAGTTCTTGAAGTTAATATGCTGGAAAAATAAAATACAGTAAACATCTGAGCCTTTTTGACAAGGGCCTCATTGTGATGGCTAGACAGCACATATCCAAGATGGCAGGTCTTGGAATGTTTCAGGTGTGCAGTAGTTAGTATCTACCAAATTGATCCAAGGAAGGACAAATGATGATTTGCTGACAGGGTCATGGGCACCCAAGGCTTATTGATGCATATGGGGAGTAAAGGCTAGTCCATGTAGTCTGATTCCAAAAAAGAGTTACAGAGGTGGATTTCAAAAAAGAAAAAATATGAAGCATAGGCATGAATTAAAGGCTAAATTAAAATCTCCTCTCTGCATAAAAGGTTAAGAAATAGTTCAGTGGTAAAATTACGTCCTCAGGGCACGTTTTTACTATTATAATGGCAAGGAGCACTGAAACTCATTAGGTGGCTCATAAGACCAATTATAGGGGACATGGTCATTTATTTCAGTGCTACTAGTTCTTCAGAGCAATCCCACTGTATGCTGTGTAACTGAATTTGTTGTGCTGGTTTGTGTTTTAGCAAACAAGTCCTAGACATTTGTCTTAGGGCAGGAGTGACCTAGTGGTTAGGACCTCACCCTTGTGAACAGAGGGTTGCAGGTTCAAGCTCTGACCAGGGTATCACTAAGGTACACTTGAGCAAAGTACTGTTCTGGTACACTGCACCCTGGGCTCTTCTTATAACTGATTGTCTTCACAATAACAAATAAGTCACTTTCACTTCACCGAAATAACTTTATTCGCTTCAAAACTGCCTGCAACATCACACAACTAAGCAATTCCTGAAAGAAGCAAACAGTACCTCTGTAATAGAGCTGAGACGTTGACAGTATGCCACATACACACATACTCTATAAGTAGTGAACATGGTACAAAACAGCTGTTCTCTTTGATTTATGCTTCCTTTCGTGTTTCAGAAAACTTTTCTCCATTCCCAATTGACGAAAGCCTCCACACAGCATCAGTGTCTGTCTCCCGACCTTCTGTAGTAACTTCATTTGCACGCTGCCTTGTCCAAGCAAATGAAGTGCTTCTCACTAAAGCCATGTTGTTATACTTGCAGAGCCTCACACACTGCATGTTTAATGCTTCAGCAGCCCATGCTTGATGTCAAAGCTCATGTTTTTTTTGCTACTGCTCAGGCTTCTGAGGGAGCTTCCCCAGCCACTCTGCAACAGATGTAGCTATACAAGTGACGAACAGTTTCATTGGGCTCCAGAGAGCTGCTGGCTCACTCAAATTAAAAGGCCAGGACACCAGCAAAGCCCGCCACCATCTGAGGATTCAAGCTGGGTGTTTATAATAGAGGATTTTTCGGAGGAGGGAATTCTTTCCACAGTGATGATGAGGGCTTCTTTCTCCCACAGAAAAGTCTCTTAAAAAACACTGAAGCTTTTTGCAATTTCCACAGAGCTTAGCTGGTGGAAATGTTGGGTCAGTGCAGGACCAAGCACCAAGCAATTCACAAACAAAACTGTTTATGAACTGTTATGTTGACAAAGCTGTTCTGCTAACTCCTCAGGATAAACTGTGGCATGAAATGGCACACACTGCATATATGTTGGCTATGACTGAGTTTATTCAGAAGTTCTAAATGTCAAGCTCAGGGCCTACAGATACCTTACTTGAACTAAAGTTATGAATTTTAGCATTGAAACTTCATGATCGTAAAGATGTGTAAGAAGTAAATGCAGACTGATGTACACTTTATTACCTTCTCTATTAACTTCATATATGATCAAGAATATTACTTGAGGGGCACAATCACTTAAGCATCAGCCATATCAACAGTTCACCAGTTCAGTCTCCAGTTATGCCATAGCCATCTGTGACAAAGACTCAAATAGAGTAGAGCTAGCTTTTAGTAAGATTAGTAAGTGTCATGGCTTTTGGGTGGAACTGGATATAACTCAATTTGGGAAATTCTTAATATGTAAATAAATATTGTTTAAAAAGTCTGACTTACTGTCTTTTGCCTACCCCTTTGCCAACCAATATTACACCCACTGTCATCACCATTTTTGTGTGTGTCCTGTTTAAAGCTCATCTTGATATTGTGTGGCTTATAAAAAAAAACTTCAGTTGGCTCTCGGTTAGTTTATAGTGTGTATTATGGTATATAATGGTAGCTCTAGCAGTCCTATTATAAAGAAGGTTAACGTTAAGGTTATGTGGGATATTTTTCTTCGGGAATCTGAGGAGTGGGGTGAGCAAATTTATATGCAAGTTGTTACTTGCATGATAACAACTAATGTAGCAAACTCTGAGTTTGCTTGTGTCCAGGGCTGCAATGGTAAATAAGGCATCATGGTGTTTGACAGTGGTTTAATGCAGGCCAAAATTTCAGATTTAGGATTTTTAAAAATTAATAATGAATATTGTTTTTAGCAAGAAAGCCACATTTATATACCCATATTGCCAACACAACTTTAACACCAACGAGAACTTGTTTACTATTTACTGCTTTTTAAAGCCATACCTGACAAAAAACATGTGTAATGAGGCTCTGTGTCTTTTTTAATTATGTCCATATATGTCAGTCCAATCAGTTACAAGGTCTTCCCATGAACTATAGTCCAAAATTTAAAAAGTAATTAAAAAATGTGCAGATTGTTGCTGTCTTAATAAAACTTCTTTTATCGCTGTTTGGAAACACTACGCTGTGAATCTTTCATGAGCAGTGGACTAACTGAACTTCTGCATAAGCTACACTAAGTCTTAAAAAGGTATGTTAACTTACAACAAGTGTGTAAAACATTTTATTCCTTCTTAACTTTTGGGAGATTTTCTTGCAACAGTTATTAGGTAAACTGTTATTTTTAATACTGAATATTTAGGTAATGCAACATGAGAGAGCTAAATGAAAAAAAATTAAGCTGATTATTATTTTTAATACTGAATATTATGGTAATGTAATATGAGAGAGTTAAACATGCACATGTGTAGTGCTTTCATTTGGTTGCCTCTTATTACACCTTTTATGAACTCTCACCGTTTTCACAGTGGATTCCATTTTAATGACTACCAGCTTAAGGACACACTGCTAAAGTGACTGTTTGTTATTTGTTTTAGCGCCCTCTGTAGGTGGCACTGTAATTAGATATTAAAGACAAAGTTGTTGCTGTTTTACTAATCAAATGCTGGGGCCATTACTTTACACAGCTCAACTTTCTAATCAGTTATGCCAACAATGCTTCTATTCATCTTTTGGCTATGCATGAGGATATGCCACAAATTCTTAAGGTGCTTAGTTATCGAAAGCAAAAAAAAAACAACTGTAGTTTTAATTCACATAAGGAAGGATCCTCTGAGTTAAACCAGTCTGGAATTTGGGTAGACCGGTCAAAAGTTGTTAAAACGTGATGTCTTTACAATTGCCACTTTCGCTTTTTTTTTTTAGATCCATTCCTAATGGTACATGCTAAGCACATTTGCCTTTCTATCAGGTGTCAAGAATCAGGCCTAAAAACTCCATCCATCCATCCATTTCCAACCGCTTCTTCTGTTTCCGGGTCACGGGGAAGCTAGAGCCAATCCCAGCTGACTGCGGGCCTAAAAACTCTTCCAAGACACAGTTATGAGGAAAACAACATTTTTAAAATTCTTTTTCTTACTGTACTAGTATCACAAGGCCTCACAGGAAGACAGTTCATAAGTATGTTTGTAAGACATTTGTATTAGTTCTATCCATTATTATATTGTTCATGTAGAATCTGTAATGTTTTAAATCCATTTACATTTACAATACACAATGGACAGTGTCTGTCCAGTGTCATTTTGTTAAATGGTTAAATTTGAGTTTTTAATTAAGTTTTATTATTATTTAAATGTGATTACAAATTATAGCCTTGATACTGAAATAAAACTAAAGATTGTCTCTGTATGATTATCATGGCCAAAAGAATGTACAATAATGCTATTATTGAGATAAATATGTATACATGTGCCACTGACTACTTCCCACCATACCGTAGTGCCACCCCATGTATGTGACTTGGAATGTTCAAACTCTTGAAGTAAATAATTAAAGTAAAAAAAGATTATTGACATGCTGACAACTGATATGCAATTATCATTACAGTTTTCAGAGCTTTTTATACAGTTTTACATAGAAAGTAAACTGAATGAAAGAGTAATCTCAAAATGTAATATACAGGCATAAATAGTTTGAAGGTATAACCAGTACAGATTCCTGAATGATGCTACAGTATCTTCTTAAATACAAGTTCCAGTTGCATAACTGGTTGTGCTCAGAAGCAGTGTGACCACAGCCTGTATTTTGAGCTGTATCATTTTACTGACTTTATGCCTGAGCTGACCATTAATTTACTAATTTTCTTCACCAAGACAAACAGAAATTGAGTACATGATAGTAAGTTTTATAAGATAATAAATTAGCTGCACATTTATTTGGTCGGATTCTAAAGAGGACAGCAGTGCAATATATTGTATAACACTTTAGGTCATGTTTTGTTGCAAGTAACATCAGGACTGCGATGGTCGGTGGCATTTGTCTAGAGACCACATCACAGCCATCATGTTACTTGTGATTACTCAATACCACTTGTGTTCTTTCCCTTAAGTGAATTACACATTAAAAGTAATGTATAATCATAGTGACACATTGTCATTGTAAACACACTACAGTAAATCACACAAAGTGCACCACAATGAAGCATGACATCTGCATTTAACCCATCACACGTGCACAAGCGGGACAGTGTAGCAGGACAGCATTTTGCTCAAGGGTACGTCAGTTGTGCCTGGGCTGGGACTTCTGTTCACATGGGCAAGGTCCTAACCATGAGGCCACCACTGCCCACCACTGCCCTATGTAGGTAATAGGTGTTGCTTATACCAGAAACTGGAAGTGGGTATATTTAAAGACCACGACGGATTCAGTAACAACTGAGTGCATTTAGACAGCCAGTCTAAAGTGTAGATTTTGGTATAAGAATGCTTACTGGCCTGTAGATAAAAACTGAAATAGACTCTTTGTCATTGTGAACACTCTCAAGCACCACAACGAAATGTGACCTCTGCATTTAACCCATCACACGTGCACA
>JBBPDA010000037.1:4431286-4450663 GCA_037974385.1 Arnoldichthys spilopterus
AGCAGCGGGCAGCTACCAACAGCGCCCGGGGAGCAGTGTAGTGGGACGGTACCTTGCTCAAGGGTACCTCAGTAGTGGCCTAAGAAAAGCTATAAAGGTATTGGAATTTGCTGTTGAATGGCATAATGTTTTTCAATGATTGATAATATTACAGTAACTGCTGGCACCATACAAGTGTTTCGTTGTCCATGTAAAATAAAGTAAAAGTAATCACTTTTGACTTTTAAGGATTGAGCACAAAAATCTATATTTTGACAATACATTGATTATTAATTTAACAGTATTTTAAACTTTTGACACTGAAAAAAAAAACATTTCACAGCCTGCAGTTAATGATAAAAAGTAAAAGAACTTTGTCGTGACCACTGCTACAGGCAAGACTAAATTAGCTCTCTCACAGGACCTCAAACAGCTGCTGCTCTCTGATCTTGGGTTAGTTCTCCTTGGTCACTTTGCTGCTGTCCATGTCTAACGCGGTGTGTCATATGATCAGAAGAGGTCGATTACTGAGCAGATGAAAGGAGACTGCGTGCAGGACTTTGGTGCATGAGCACTCTGAGTACTACCATGGAGGATTGTGACAGCTTGCGTATTATACTGTGTATAGTGAAAACAACTAACATGGTGTTAAGCTTCGCTGACATTGTATAATTTCATGTCCTGTTTTTTTCTCAGTGTGGCATGAAAAATGATTTTACAGCTTCAAAGGCTCTGAACTGTTTCCAAGAATTTACTCCAACAACATGTTAGAAACCTGCTGCCAAGATCAAATCCCACCATCCGCTGTTTGACATACGCTTGCTGGTGTAGTGTGGTTTTCTCTCCTTTTGTAATTGTTAGCTGAAGATAAATGAGCCTGATTGTATGAAATATTGAACAGTCACCCCCGCCCCATGCCATTGTCTCCCCTGGCTGTTGTACATCTATTTCTCAGATCCCCAAATGAGACCTTGACACAACTTCAAGATTCATTTTCTTTTCACTTTGTTCTGCAAGTAATACAGCCAGTACTGTATGGCTCCACCAAAATCAAAGAGCATAAAACATGCTGGACATCTTTAAGGACAATCCTTCACTCATTAACATCTTGTATCATCTCATATGTCCATGCACCTGAATGATTGAATGACTGAATGAGCATTTGAATAAAATTGCTGAAAAGTTAAAATATGTAGATTTAAGTGAGTAAGGGAAATGCACACATGAAGCACAGAATGTAGTGTCTCAGTCATTTTCCTTCTTTTGATTCAAGTTTCTCTGTTGAATCTCATTTGAAAACTTGCCTTACTTGTATTGTTAGTACTGTCTGGTCCTGCCTAGAGGAAGATAGATTGCTTTTTGTGTCTTGGCTCCACTGTGTTTCTTCCTCATGCACCCCAGGAGTGTAGTAAGGGGGGCGTGGGATGACTCCAAGGACCCAGCACTAAAAGGGGCCTTTAATATATATATATATATATATATATAAAATCAAAGGGCCCAACATTTCAAATGGCACCCCCAATGCTTCACTTGATGCTTTTGTCTTTTAAATCTCTGTGTCTCTTCCCTATGCTTTTACTGAGTTTTTTCTTTTGAACTTTGGTTCTTCTCAGTGTTTTTTTTTTCATGCTTTTAGGGAGTTTTTCCTATAATAGCTCATTAGGGGTCTGGTGTTTCATTTCTGGAATGTTGCTTTGAGATAATGTCTATTGAAAAAGTGCTACATAAATAGAACTAAATACTGCAGATCACAGGCACCCACCTTTGTATTTAGGATCTCCATGATAGTTATTTATTTCCTGGTGCTTGTTAGTTCATGTTAGTACCCTTAAATATTTTTGTGCATTTCCTGCAATAATTGAGGAACAGAAAGGTGGTTTTGAGTGGAAATTTAGAGAATGAGTAACTGAATTATAGCGTGAAGCTGACTGATGTCCAGGACCTCTTACAAGGTTGGTCGCTGTATGTTGCTGAATAGTTACGTACATTGCCTCACATGAACTCATCCAATATAAATGAGACTGTAAAATCATACATGATGAATACATGGAAGCTGCAAGTTGGGAAAAATGCTTTCACTGCTGCGAATATATAAACAGTTGAAAAGTAAAAACCACCATGTTAGGTTTTGCAAAGCCAGCAGATATTATCAAGCATCTGAAGCACAGATATCAGTTTGACTTTTAATATAATTCCAGTATAAAGCATCTGTAGCGATCTCTGATCTTTCCACAAACAACAATGTGTGATTATAGCCAGATCTTGTTCTGCTTAGAGAATTACAGTGTGCTCAGTATTAGTCCCCAATACTGGGTCAAAATGTGACCCAGTAAATATCCCTTCATTACTTCTGTGTTGGAGAGACCCACACTTCATTTTTATTCCAGAAATATCACCCAAGCTTCTCCTAAGACTTTGTTTTCTAGGCTATAATGGTGGGTACTCCATATAAGGTGATATTGTGATTTTGACATTATAGACCTTTAGAGGGTACAGGTCCAACAAACAACTAGCAATTTAACCAGTTTATGGCTTAACACTCCATGTGGCCCCTGTAGCTTTTGATCTTGCCAGAAACATTTGCAGCAATTTTAGGGATTAAAAGGACATTTCGGGTGTGATCTTAAAATGTCATTTTAGCAGGTTATTCATTTTTATTTACATGTATATTAAGCAGCCTCTAATGTCTTCAGATGTACCATTTACCTTGGCCCAAATCCTGAATAGCCAAAAAAGTCAGGCATTTTAGTAGCTTTCGACAAAAGGCAGTGATGCAATTCACAGAGCATGAGTCAATACTGTTAAGAAGATGCTGGTGCAGTTGGATCATGGTCTACATAATTTTATTCCACCTGATAGACTGCTGACCTTATAGACTGTCCCTTTTAATCACTTGAAGTGCTTGTCCACAAAAGATGTAAGGAATGACAGATATAAGTTAACTCAAATAACAAATAAAATGTTGGAAACGTGTTAATTAGGAAGGCCTCATAATACTGGATTCATACTGGTATCAGCAGATATTTTCTGGAAAAAAATCAGATGTAAATGAAAAGCAGGCAAATGAAAACTATTGTACATCGGCATCACTCTACAAATCCCACATAGGTGCATCCCTAATATTAATTAAAGGAAATCTCTAGAATGTGTCAATCTGATCTCTTTTTCATATGGGATACGGCCAACTACCTCAGACAATGACCAGATCTGTTTTTCCTGGACATAAAAAGAAATGGCAAAAAAAACCCATTGACAGTTGGTCCTTTCCTGCTGGCTCCCATTTAAAGCGTGTTCTGAGTCAGTGCGTTTTGTGTTTGTTACCTTAAGTAGAGGGAAATTACTGACTGTGTTTATTGAGTATGTTAAGCATGACTTTATGGTTTAAAGTTAACTTAAAATCATAATGGACTTTCTCCTGTCTCAGTTCATGTCCCTGGTCATATTAAAGAAGATTTGTTATATATCATTATACTTCCTTATTAGGGCAAATCAGAATGTGAGGGTTCATTCACAGTCAGCTGTCTGTCCACGAAAGCCGCTTGATGCACCCAGCAGGTGATAACAATGTGGGTCAAGGTATTCTGTGATTACCCAAGGTGGAGAGAGGAATGTTGAAAGACCAACAATGCAGGAACTGAAACAAGGCACTTGTCTGGACATGCCTGTGAAGGTGGTGAAACGTTTAAAGGAAAGTGCGGGGGCACTAAAGAGCTTCCTTTACAAAGAACACAGCTGATTCTTTAACACACTAATTACAGATTAAAGCAAAAATAAATAAACAAATAAAATAAAAAAAAACCAATTGTTACAGGGATGTAGAGAAACTGATGGTGTGTTAATTATGCTTATAGACTGAATATCATGATTATTTTTTATTATTTATTATTTTAATTTAGACTCAAGAAAAGGCATTGTAGCTTTTTGCCTTCAGATATTTAGCAGTGGCCTTTTTGTTGAGGTATGGACAGTATTTTACAAAAGGTCTGCTTCAAAAGAGTGTGACAGTGATATAGTGAATAATTTTGTAAAGTCTGAACCTCTACGTCACAAGATGTTGGACACAGAAGTGCGAGACTGTGGCACTGAAAGTCACTATGTGGGGCTAATCAACAGGTGAGTTGTGATGAGTTAGATTCAAGCACCTGCTAGAGGCAAGTTGGCCACAAACATTTAGTAATTTTTGGTTAAACGGTTGTTAAGTAGGAGCTGAAGAAGTGCTTCGTGCCTACCTTACCTAGGGGGTGCTGGGGGGAGGTGGTGGTGGTACAATGATGCCAAGTTTTAGGTAGATTGGTGAAGCCTATGTGTTTGAGTACAAGTATATGATATTGCCACTGTGCTGCAGCGGTGGTAAAATATTCTGGATGTTCTGGTAAAAAAAAAAAAAAAAAAAAACCTTGGAGGAATGGAGTCTTGGTTCTTCACAAAGTTTTTCCTAGACTCTGTCACCTTGACTTGCTTATTAGTGGCCGGTCTTTGTGCAGGGACTTTGTGACAACATCTGTTGTAAAAAGTGCTATATAAATAAAACTATACTGAATAATTTTGGAAGGTTTTTAGTGCTTCAAGTTCACAACATCAAAGGCAGTTTGCATTTTTTAAAAATTGAGTTATGAGGTTTTGATCTGACAGTGACAACATACTCATAATTCAGTGTTGTTTAGCATGTCTAAACTACTGGGTGGCAATGAAGAGTCCTTTAATAAAACTCAGAAAAAAAGAAGCTGTCAGACTGTTAGAAGACTTTTGTAATGGACCAGACTGACATTTCTGATTGTGCACATTTGTGCATGCCTGCATTTTTCACTGTGTGCCCATGCAGCTCTCAGAACAGTGGTTTATTTGTTAAATCATTGTTCACAGTTCCTTTTCTTCCCTCTTTTGCACCTGTAACATGGAACAGTATAGTCCCAGCTCTAGCCATGCCCACTCAGACAGTCAGTGAGTATGAACATTTCTCTAAGAACAACCACATTCAGACATTTCTTTCTTTTTTAACAAAACCATGGCTTTGCATATAATTAGTTGTTAATGTCACAGAAGCCATTATTGAGATGGAAACAAAAGTGTTAAAGAAGTGGATCTCAGAAACACAAACCTTGCCTTGTCTTATTTTTTTCATTTGGTGGCATATTTACACAGGCTAAATGACACTCCTTGGTTTGAAAGCAATGCATCATGGGGTATTTTTAAGATGGATTCTATAGACAAACATATCTCTTTAACGGCACAGCATGATATAACCGTACACGCATGACATTCATCAGTTGTAAATTTATTTATGTTGCATGATAGACTAGGCCTCACACAAAACAACGTGTAGGAATATAATGGAATGGAGAAAAAGTGAAACAATCTTAAATGTATTGATGTTTTTGATATACTTAAATATTCATATTTCATATTTTTAAAATATAGATTGCAGCAGAAGATTATAGGAGGCCGAAGTAATAAATAAATAAATAAATAATAAATAACCAAACAAAAATAAATACTATAAAATGCAAAATATCAATGGGTCACACTTTTATGATTGAAGATGGAATTGTTGATTATCAGTGGGAGAAAACTGAAAAAAGGTCCTTTGCACCACAGAGCTAATCACTTGGCAACAAGCTGTCAAGTCTCATTTTTTTTAAAAAAAGAATGCATTCTTGGTTTATCTGGCCAGCAAGCTAAATAGGCGGTAAAGATTTATTTGCCAGGATCCAACAGCATGTTTCTCCGTTTTCTGCTAAAATTAAGCACTCATTCAGCAACTCCTAAATATATCTTTTGAATGTAGCAAAATACTGTACAAGAAAACAGTTACACTATCTGTACATATACACAAACATCTGGATAAGGCAATGCAAAGTCTAAGACTTGTTTAACAGACAAAATAAAAATTAAACTTTAACAGTACAATTTCCACCAAAATCTGTCTGTATACAGTAGTACAAACTAAAATGCAATTATGTGTAAGATAAGTACTTAATTACAGGATTAATAACTGATCATTTAAAGACCAGTGAGACTTTGTTTTAGGTTTCTGAAATCAGTTAAACAAGTAATCTTGTTTGCATGGCCTTAAAGAAAATAACGGTTTTACACAAAGGAACACTTTGGAGTTAATGTAACATTCTAAGTGGTTATTGAAGGACAAATGCGTAAAAGGATTTGGACATAACTAAAATATTCAAGTACAAAACAATCTAGAATTTACTGTACAATGTGGAGTCCAGATCATAAATTGGTGCTATACTTTCCCCACAATGCATTACTTGTGAAGCCAACGGATGTGTTACCGACAGTGAGCCATATATTCAGTCCTACATAAAGTATTATGTCCAGTCTGATAAGCAACCGGACAACATTTATGGACATATTTGTATTTTGTTAAATATGTTATGCTATCCATCTCTCTGTATACATAACATATTAGGGGTGTCGCAATATACTAGTATATCGTTGCAGTTAGTTTGCTCACAATAATATGGCAAATAAATGAAATGAATGACTAAGTTCTCAAATGTGTTAAAGACTCTCACTTGGGGATCTTTTCATTGTCCACTAACCTACTAAACTTTTTAAATAGTTGTTTCTGTGGCTGCACACTTTTTTTCTTTTTAAAGAGTTCCTGTGTGATGCTGCAAAGCTGTTGCTTTTGAGCAATGTATTCACAACCAACAGTTTCAGTCAGCAGACAGCAAGCATCTAACACTAACCATGAAAGAATCCTGAGTGTTTGACACTTGCGTTATTTTATTTCAGCTTTATGTCACACTTTTACCATAAACCCTCGTAAAACAGCTGAAATGTTGATTAGCCTAACACTGGGTCATTTGTTGCTTTTATGCGTCATGTTGCATAGAAGTCGCAGTTGTGCCGAAGAACATGATTTGTTACATAGTGCTGAAGGAAAAACAGTATGTATGCTTTATTGTTACATATGTCACGCTCTCAAGTGTATCTGCATGTCTGCCATGTTTGTGAGTGATTTTTTGTAGGACTTTGTTGAATGTAAAATGGTATTTAAAAAAAAAAAGAGTGTAAATATAATTTATCTATATAATATAATATAATCCATTAACTTAAATTGTTATTTAAAGTTGGAACATTTTAGAACGTTTACAGCTTAACATTCCAAATCATACATATGGTAGTGGAGCTATGCTACAGCGGGAAGCAGTCAGTGGCACACACAAATGTTTATCGCAATAAAATTGTTATTGTGAATTTTCCTGGCTACAACGATAATCGTGTAGAGAAAATTTGATATCATGACAACCCTAATATATGTCTAAACACAGTATTAGTACAGTAATAACAAAATTTGTCTTTTAATATTTATATGCCAAATGTGTTTTAGGTCAATGCCGGTAGTGGAGTTCTAAGTCATGAATATATGGCCCATTGTCATAATGCAGTTTCCTAGTTCTCCATGCTGAAATTAAAGGCACCATTGACATTTTTCTCTGCTTTTGAAATACTGTGACCAGTGCTACTTAGTGAATGGCACTTTCTTTCATGATGCAAACACATTTTATACATTTTAATTTATAAAAGACTTTGTTTCACTACATCACTAAAATAAAAGTTATAGTTTTTTTTTTACTTATTTCCCTCAAATACTTAATTTATAGAAAATAAATGTTTAGTATTGACTCTGTATAATTTTTTAGTATCTGCTGCAAATTTTTTTTCTTAATCTTTTCCTAAGCATTGGTTGGTATTTTCACTTTTACACAGCAATAGGATTTTGGTTGACCATTACACTGGCTAGTCTGGTCTGCAGGTCATCTTGTGGGGAGAGACGGAGAGCGGGGTTAGTCCTGCTGCTGTCCAAGCCGTCCAGGCTAAGTGGCCCTGAGCCTGCAGCCTCAGGGTTCTGTATGCTGAGGAAGGGTGTGTCCTCGTCCACTCGCTCGTCCTCTGTTTCGCTCTCCAGGCTGCTGCCCTCAGAGCTGCCTCCGCTACCCGGCTCCTGTACCTGCTGGCCTGCCGGGGCAGCAGGCTTTGTTCTTTTAGAGCTCTGGTCAGCAGTGGGGCCATGAGGGTCAGAGGTAGGTGCGGCAGCAGGTGTGCTGTTACACTCCTGTGTGCTCTCATATTGATCATCCTCAGTAATGTGCAGCGGGCTGGGCGGGGGACTGGGGGACTCCAGGCCGTGGTTATAGTGGGCGGAGTTACGGAGCTGCTGGGACCGGCTGGGCTCCTGCTCGCCCTTCTCTCGGAGACGTGGGGGCGTTAGGAACAGCAGGGGGCGCTCCTCCTCGCCTGAAGGGCTGGTCACCACAGAAGGGATGGAAGTTGCTAGGCTGGGGAGTGGCGCCAACACCTCAGAGGGAGGAGATGAGGGTGTTGCCGGGGAGAGCAGTTTCACAGGCGACAGATGGGTTGGTGTTGTCATGGTCGAAACATACCTAAGAGAAAGACCAGACTGATGTCATTTTTTGGGAGTGGAGACAAAACATCTACTTTAAGCACTGCTCACTGCTATTAAACATCTGGAATCCTTGTAAAAGGGATGGTTTGTGTTCTTTTTTCTTCCCTGAAGTTCACTTATAATGTTTGTGTAATTTCACATACCAGTCACACGAGCAACATTCTATACCAACTCAACTAGACCTTCCGGTTTAGGTCATGGATTTGCTTAAAAAGTATTTAAACGGCTATTCAGTTCTTTAAAATTATTGTAAAATTTTGTAGTTGTCCTTCAAATACTTTTTTTTTTTAATTATAAACATTTTAATTTTGGACAGTGGAGATCAATTTGACCATTTTTTATTTGTTGTAAGCCTCATCAACTGCTTTTAAAAAAAAAAAAATGAAATCTGTGAAATATTACTATAACTTGCAAAATATATTTATAGGGATGCATTCAGGATTTTTTCTACTGACAAAAGAAAAAGAATGAAAAAAACTTTAATTTACAAATATTATCTATTAAGTTTTCACTTTCTTCCAATTTCTTCTTTATTTAATATTAAATATTTAAAAAATAAGTGTCTCAGATCTGGCTAAATATAGCTTCAGAGCTGAAAATCCCAATTTAAGATATTTTACCTGTAGACTGTACATTTTTATACACAATTTGTACACAAAATTACAGCAAATTCACTTCAATTTACTTGAAACTTTGGGAATAATATTTAATGCATTTGTTAATTAAAAAAGGGCCTGTTTTTCATTGGGTTCAGGCAGTTTGCAATTTACATGTTTTCATAGCTTAGTTTATTGCATACTAGATTAAACTTAGTTCCTTACTTTCTAAGGACACATACTTCACAAGTTAAGTCTTTTCTAAACTATTTCTGACATTAACTGGAAGTATAATAATAAATTAAAAAGTTTGGTACAATCCCACCTTGAATGGGTTTGAGCAGATTACTGTAGATTGCAGAAAGGCATTGCAGTTTACTAAGATGTTTATTAAATATGTAATCATAATTAATTTCAAGCTTGATGTAATAGTTAGATCATGTTCCTAACAAACTTGAAATATCTTAGTAGAACTTTAGCACTAGTGAAGGCTCTCCGGAAAGTTGGCTTCTTCTTCTATACATATTTAAGCAGGGATCCATGTTCTCACTAGAACATCAAACTGCTCAATCGAAAGAGCACTTTAGGTTGAAATGTCCACAATTATTCATTTTAGACTGACCTTATCAAGGATATAGAGAGAGCCAAAAAAACTCCCAAAACCCAAAAAATCCGTAGAAAGGTTGTAATGATTGGGATTGGGAAATCAGGAATTTTTTTTTCCAATAACTGCTACAGACACAATAATGATCTATTATTGTTATTATGTTTTTATCTGTTGTTTTTATCACTTCGGGATGAATGAGTAAACTAAACTTCTGTAGCAGAATGGGCAGTCATATGTAAATGTATGGTAAAGCATGTGGTATTGACAACACAACCATAATGAACTCAAGATGGACACTTTTGCAGCTAAGTTTACATTGTTTGGACTATGTACACCTTCATACTAGGTTAAAACCTTAATATTACATAGTACATCAAAGATATTAACAAAACATGTATTTCTCGATATCGTACATGCCATAATATGAGTCCTTTAAACATTTTTAGTGTTTAATGACAAAAATCACAAATCACCAAGCTATTAGCAGTAATGGGGACAGTACCTCTCACTGTATGGAGAGTCTTTATAGGAATCCACTGTTTCTCTGGAGTTTTTTAGGTAGGCACCGAGTTCTCGGCCTCCACCTGTGGCGTTCAGCCGCCCACGCTGAATAGGGGTACCATTCCGACTGTTCTGGACAGATAACATTACCAGGACGGCACGACTGTCTGACATGACACTATCCGTCTTTCCGTTACTCCAACTGTGACATAGAGAACAACATTCAGAGATCCTATAAAAATTGCAAAATTACAATAATAAGATAATTATTAAAGTATCTAAGTATAAATCCATTAAAACATTGTATTTTGTAGTTCAAAACATAGTTAATTTATACACTCATGCTTATGTGTATTCTAGCTCATATGACTCAGGCCTATTATGCAACCTGCTCTGTAAGACATCCCCCTAAACCACAATTCATCCCCTCTAATCATTCATTCATGTGCTCATTTTCCATCTCCTAGAACCCGACCAGTTAATTCTTTATGTTCTATACTCAGTGTTTTTTTTTTGTTTGTTTTTTTTTAAACAAAATGCTTTTGTGAATATTTAATATTTGGGGCATCAGTGGTACCATGTTAAGAAAAGGCCCCAACATTTCTCCACAACCATAAAGTGATGCTGCCAAGCTCATCACTCAGCATTTGTCAAGCATCATTATCAGTGAAGTGTGAAGTGAGTAGACGTAGTGGAGCAGCTAATGTAAACAGTGTTTGATCATGATGGCAGGGAAAAATGGCATGTGTGGTATGACGGCACAAAAAGCCACTTTAATCCCGGTGGTGATGCATTCAAAAAAACTCAGACTCATTGTAAAGCAGCAAAGCAGAGTATTATGTAAGTTGACCACGGTAAAGCTAGTATTAAGCCCTGTTTAGCAGTGCCTGCGCAGTGACCCTGTCTGAGTAGTTCTGAGAATGCTGAAGCAGTAGCAGAAGGGAGAGAGATGCTATACCACTGGCTGGAAGTGTGTGTGACCGCAGTGGACGGCTGAGTGGACGATGTGTACTGGCTCGTAGAAAACGACGTTTCAGTTTCCTTCTCGATCACATGCTGAGTGGGGACAGCATTTTTCAACGCATACTGCTGAAACCAGAAGAGCATGAACACTTAACCATCAGGAAGAAACTTGCTGGAACACATTTCCAGACGCTCACTTGCTCTTAAAGTCACATTTCAAAAATGACAAGTATCTCAAAAATGATTAATAAAATTAACAACATTATTTGTGTTGAAAGTTGAGATGGCACTATGCCACTTATTTGTTTCTGATACTGACACAGATGTTGAAGCCTTAAATGTATACAAAAGTAAATTTTTGGTGACTGCATCGTGAAATCCATTACAATGTATTAACTATAATCATGAATTCCGGACATTTTTTATCCGAGACCACTGGAGAATGCAACTATTATCTGTCCTGTAATTGTTCAAACTTTATACTTAATCAACAAATCCCAAATCTTTATAATAAAAGTGATATTATTAAATTTATTTACTGTTTTCATGCTGCTGTGACTAAAAAAAAATCTGGATTATGATCATTTAGGCATACGAGTATAATAATGTTACTGGGCCAGTCCAATACCTTTCGTTTACACCATTAAAGCATTAAAATAATATTTTTAATTGAAAAACTTTACTTAATATAGCCATGTACAAATACCACACCCTAACTGCACAGATATTCTCATTCAGGGAGAAGATTTGATTTTCAGTTCTTTTGTGGATTGGATTTACTGTAATTTTTGTCCAGCATTTTTCTTCGTATCGGTACAATACTGAATCATACCAGATTGGCCTCTAGGTATCACCATTTTAACAGATTTAACAGAAGAACACAGCATATAATTGAACACACTGTTGCTGTTTGTGTTGAAAGCAAAATGTGAGTGGACACAGATTTGTTCGGACAGTGTAAAGGGAAATTTAGCATATTGTAGTTCTTGTTATTTTACGATGCTTATTTAATAGGCTTTTCATTTTTTATCCTAATGTAACTCAAAATGTATGAATATGAATTTTTAAGAGTATTTTTAAGAGGGACAGGATGTAGTTCTGCTTGTTATATAACCCTAATCTCAACCCATGTTTGATCTCACTTTGAGAAAATAGAGCAGATGAACCTCGTTCTGAGTGTGCTGACTAGATTAAAAGAATGCTCTGCCTTCCGTTAATCAGCAGTCACTTACATTAACTGAGTGCAGTCACTTACATTAACGAGCTGCAGGTCTTCCAGTGGTGGGTGGGGGTTTTGGGGGTGCAGTGGGCCATTGGTCACACTGGCCATGGCGTTGCGTTCTCGTAAAGCCTGCCTTAAGCGATCATATAGCTTTTGCCTCTGCTTCCTGGACAAGCAAACAAACAGCTCTGTTTAAAACCATGTTCACTCGTTGCTCACATCTCAACAGGAAATGTTCGTTCTTTGTTTAAACTGGATCCAAAAGCCACAACATTCAAACAATAGTATAATTTCAAAGAAAGAAAAAAAATAGTAATTACTTTGTTTTGCAGTAGGCCACCACACACATGATGCCAACGACTAGGAGAGCAATGCAGATGCCTGTTATTGTTAATACACGTTTCTGATACAGCTCCTCAGCTTCTGGAAAACAGGATGGAATGTTTTTTTCCTCTTTTTTTATACTCCAAAACAGCCACATTCTGGCAACACAAAGTCACATTCAATCTTGACTATTTGTGCAAATGACTTGCAGGAACACAACATTGGCACAAATCTACAAAATTGAACAGGACAATTTATAGCACATTTACAGGCAAACGGAGTTCTTTGGTTTTTATTAGCGAGTATTTTCAGTTACTGGGGAAAACAAGGACATCTGGATGCATATTGATCTCAAGATGCAGTTTTGCTAAGTAGGGCGGGAACACAAGGCAGTGTTAATTCCAGGTAAATTTCGAACCACAAACGACTCTAAATGCATTGGCTGCAATGCATTTTAATCAGCTCATGAGTGGCACTGCAGGGGACATTTAACACACTATTTATGCATGCATTTACGTTATTCATTACTCTGTTAAGATTAGGACATTAGGGGACTGTATTGAGCTGCACCTCTAATATGTGAAATACTTTTTAACATCTGCAAAACCCAGAAAACAGTAGTAAATGGTTTCAACATTTCATGGCCAAATTGGTTTTGCTAGCAGATGCTCTAGTCTTGCACATACCCGAGGCTTTAGGATGGGCCTGAAAGAGCAGCAGCACTTGGTCACAGGGCATTCAGTAAATAAAAACTTAATTCAAGTAGCACATGCCGAGCATGTGCGATGAAATATTCTTGACTTTGACCATTTTATTTTGTTTGTTTTCATTCGGAGTACTCCACACAGGGAAAATATTACATACCCTGGGAGCAAATGCTGTTGCCAAACTATTCCTGGTTAAAATATTTTGTTTAGGGCTGTCACTTTCAATTTCATTATTACTAGTCACTAACTGATTAATCAAGTAAAGTTTGAATAAAATTGGAATTAACCAATTAATAATGTAAATCAGGTCATGTCCAGCCTTTCAGAGATAAAAACAATTATAATAAAATAAGTAAATTCCTTAATAAGTAAAAATACTTAATTATGAAAAAAAGCTTTACAAGGACCTCAATTAAAAAAATATTAAAATTCTATATGGCCAAAATCCATAGTAAAATCATGGAGATCATCACAGCATCAAGAAAACTCATTGAAAAAAAAAAGTTTTTCCAAGTAATTGTGACAGCCCTAGTTCAGTTTACAGATGGTAAACATCCTCTCAAACAGGCATGTAATACAACTGCCAATACAGTGTATAGTAGTCAGGGGGAGGGGACTGATGGAAGACAAAAAAAAATACAAGAAATAACTGGGTTGTGCAAAGAGATGAACTGATGTGAGAAATGAGGACTGAGGAAAAGGGAAGGACAGAAGCTGATCAGGATATCTGGCACAGCATGCTGAAGGATGGAGGGATGCAGAATAGGAGAGCAAAGCAAAGACTGAAGGGATCTGCACATACAGCATAACTGCTGAACAATCCGACTAATACTGGAGGGCGAGTGTGCAGGTCTAAGTGTGCTTCTGTGTGTGTGTGTGTGTGTGTGTGTGTGTATGCGTGCGAGCCTTGAATGGAACATGTCAGAAGTCCACATAAATAACTGAGGACATCCTTCACTGCCATACAGGCTGATGCGCCAAACTGAGAAGTGTATTAAGCTTTGAAACAATGGAAACGTCCGAAGAAAAGTTGCCTCACTCTTTAAATGACTCAATTCAGTGCAAATCAGTAAAGAAGTGTAGAGCGAAATCACGTCGTCTGTTATGGCTGTATGATCCCTTCATTGGCAAAAGGAAACTGGCTAGAGTTGAAGGGAGAAAGGCTCAAGCTACTAGTCCTACAAAAGTCTGCAAACTAGGAGGAAGGAACAATTCATACCCATAAATTCAATCCCATGATGTTCTGCCGAGGCAGAAAAGATGACAAAAAGAAAGAAAGTACAGTTGGTTGGAGGTTTGAGCTATAATGTAGCAGTCTACATTGACTAACTAGGCAAACATTTTACAACAGTGTCATTGCGCAACTATGTATGGATAAGCAACCACATACCATACACCTAAGTATCATTGTTGTTTAGAGTGTGATAGCAATACATTTGAAAAGACACACATCATTGATGAAGTATTACTTTTGTTCAGAATACATTTCATGACTGCCTGTCATTACGATTAAAATACAATAACATGCGCATGCAAACATCGCTGTGCTTGCATCGTGAGGTGGACTGACCCTGCTTTTTTAAAACAGGAGCAAAACCAATGATATTCAACTGGCAACACCACCACATGTTTTTCAGATAAACATGCTGTTAGGCCCATGCATCTTTTACACAGCTGCAGTATTTCAACCCTTGAGAAAGCCAACACCACATTTTACACAAATTTCAAACCCAGAAGCTTTCACTACTAACACCCATGCTCGCCAAACAGGGTAATTTGTAAGTCTGCCTACCACAGAGCATGGATTTAAACGCATGCGTTATACGTATGTGTATTTGTATATACATTTTATAATAAAACAGAGTGATCTTTCTGTATTCTGTGGTCTTCTGTATAACTTCTGTAGTTTCAATTATGCTCAAAAACATAGTAAAAGGTGTTTCTTTGACATTTGACACTAACTTTGCTGATGACTGATGATAACGTTTTGCAAAAGGTGCTTAGCTATGTAAAACTCAAAAAGTCTTAAAACTGGCACTCTTAGAGGTTTGATTTCAGTGAATTATCTCTTATTTATAACTGTTTTGTATTCTAACAATGTATAATTAGAAAACAAGCAGGATTATTGCTTTTCATTGCTGGTATTTATAAATCTGCAAAAGCTTCACTTATCAGTTTTATTAGCCAACCATTATCTTTTGAGCCCTATTGCTGAGTATATCAGTAGTTTTGCAGTTTTACTGGGTTAATGCGCTGACCTCCAGCAGGGCCCATGAAGTCAGTAGCATAGCTAACATCTGACAGATATTAAGTGATAACTGTGCACTGTTTTTCAGAAGCTGTGTTATTTACTGATGTCAAAGTCTATCATCATTGCTAAAAAAGAATCTGTACTGAGTCGGCCACCCTGACTGTAAGCCTCACTGAGCTTCTGATGTTAAGTCAATCAAAGGCATGGAGCTAATACAGCAATAAGAGTTGCTGAGAGTGGCCTGCCCATGCAGACAGTCGGCACATAAAGCTCTAGTGCCATGCTGATGCAGCAGATGCACTGCCTGTCCTCCATGGCCTCTATCACATTCCCAGAGTGGAAGAGAAAAAGTAAAACAAATGCTCTTGATGTAGGAGGTGACAGGCATGAAATGAATATCACCCCAATTATAAATTACTGTAGGTGCTCTGATCAACAAGAAAACCCTTTCGGTTCATGTGAGTGATGGCTTCTTAGTACCCTCTGCACTTAATGACATTCATCCAGCTCCAAATGTTAGTGTTGCTGAGCAGACAAGAAGGTCTTAAAAAAGTGGAGCAGAGATGAGAACATCAGATAACTTCTTGCATTTTTTAAACGAGCAGTGCCACTTCATATTAAGATCCAGGAAAGTGGACTTTTAGGTTACGTATTGAATAGAGCACAGAGTTCCAATCTCTGCAACCTACTGCTCTTGTGATCTGCTTCAAAGCCAGGTGGTTTTAAAAGGATCTGTTCAGGTTTATGGTGGGTCTGTTATCTAGAATGACTGGCACTCATAATTATGTTTTTGCTCCTTATAAGAGAAAAGACAACAGCTGGGTGTTAAAGATCAGCTGACAGCACACAATGATTCATTTTTAAGGTGATGGATGTCGCAACTACAAAGCTGGATTTATCAGTGATTTACTTTGTGATATGAAGAATGGATTCGTTCAAGAATTTTTTCTTCCCCAAACCTGGTTTGTGCCTGGAGGCCACTACACCCTGCACATTGAGAATTTTTCCTGCTCTTACACACACCGTTCAACTCAGGAAAGACTTTTGCTAATTACTTTGAATGTGTGCAGGAAGCACAGAGCAGGAAGGCCTCCAGGACCAGGGTTGGGAGCCACTGTTCAAGACTAAAATCTAGAAGCATTCTGAATGAAACGTATATTCATATCAGGTAAGGCGAGGAGGGAAAGTTACCCCACTATGAATCTTGTTTTGAAGCAAATCTTTTTGATTTCAGTAAAAACAGCATACAATTTGGGTAACACTTTACTCTAGGGTAGAGTTCATAAGGTATACATGAAATAAATTGACATTACCTACAAACATATTGACGTGTAAAGGCTTATTCCAACCAGCATCACCACTTTCTGGGGTCAAACTGATGACAATTGCCTTGACATGTGACTTTTGTTGGAATAAACCTTCATTGATATGTTAATGTAGGTCAATGACAGTTGTCATAGACTTATGTACATGTCATGTGACCTCATGAACACTACCCTACAGTCAAGTGTTTAGCAGGTCCTTTTATTTGTCTTCGGATTCTTTCATGGTGTTTCCAGTTGATTCTTCAATTTCTAGTTTGTAATTTAAATGAACTGCAATGTCAAAAGGGTTTTATGTAGCAGAGATTGACCTCCATCAATAAGTCTTTCAGTGGACAATTGCCCATAAAAGCTACTGAACAGAAATTCTGTATACCGTCACCAAGCTGGAGCTGGAGATAGCACATTCATTTTAGACACCGTCCAGCTCTGAATGAAAAATTAATTCCTGCAACATAACACCCAATGCAATGGATACTTTAAAAGGAATCAAACCACCAATAAAGTCTATAAAAGTCTCTGAAAATAAGTCTTAACAAAGTGACTAAGTGAATATTTCTATCCACTCCCTGTCTATCCAGGTACAAAATTAGGTTAAATAAGGCTAAACATGCGAGGAGTAGGCATGGTAAAAGATGCACAACAGAACCCCAGAACAGCACAGAAAACTCCCTGATCCGCCTACAAGGAAAACAAAAACGAAGCAACAGGAAGTAGCGCTGATTGAGCATGCTCCAATCCAAGCACAGACAGGAAAAGGAAATAGACGTACTGTAGAAGCTGGGCGTTACGTAGTTTTGGCAGCGATCACCAGTAAAGTCATTTGGGCACCTGAGAGGGAAACAAAAAAGTCATAGAGAGAAGAGAGAAGAGAGAGAGGAAGTGAGTTGATACCCATAAGTTCTCCCCGTGCCCACGAGCATCTCTGGTGTTGTCTGCAAAACGTCTCACAAACATTTACCATGTTTGTTAAATCGCACTCCTCCCAGCTTTAACCCAAATCACAGTCCCAGTGTAATAACCTGATGGGGTGAGATTCATTTCCAAACAATTGGACACCCCCCCCAAACAAAAACACTCAACTGAAAGATTAAACAAATTAGAATGCAGCGTCATCACCATGCGGAGGACAAAATTGTGCAATGGTCAACTGTTCCGAATTTCCTGGGACAGCATCCCGGCTTTATAGAGCTTTAATATTCACTTCAATTCTGCAAGAGCAGCGATTAGTGGCTTGGAGAGCCTTGTGCCACACACATTCCCACACCTGTCCACATCTAATGGGTAGGGGGAACAGATGGATAAGCCTGGTGGGTTTGGACCTATGGAGACTGTGATTAGGGAAACGAGCGGGGAAAGAAAGCGAGAGAGGGAAAGCAGAAAACACCGGCTATGCAGCATGCGCTTGGGGGATGTTCAGTGACTGCACATACGTTTTGGGTCTATGACTCTCACAGGCTCTGTGTTTTGACACCGGTCCCCTGAGAATCCTGGGGGGCACCTGAGGAAGGGGTGGGGTGGGGGGGTGGGGGTAGAGGGATGAGCACAAGACATACACTTCCACTGAACACACATCACAACACAAACATTTAACAGGACAACAAGACAATACAACAAATTGGGTACACAGGTTATCAGTTTTTTCCACTGGAACAGTCTGCCTTTTCTAGCTAAATCAGTAACAACTACTAATCAGTTATTTGTTCTAAACCTTTTAAATAAGTGATGCTGTAGAATTATCATGTTCAGAAGAACATCTTTTTAGAAGAGGTATTTTTTGACACTAACAAACTACATAAAGGCTGAGAATTTGAAATAAAAACTGCATATATTTATAATGAGGACATTATTGCCTTTGAGGAATATGAGAACACTTCCTGATTTCACAATGCATCAAACGGCACTATTGCATTAGCTTTGTTTGCGCAATTCTGTCTAAACATGCTTTTTTCCCCAGGATTCAGCCAGGCATACTGTTGGACTTCCTTTGTTCCCTTTTATGCTCCAGCAGACCACTAGCTGAATTGGCATGCATGGGGCTTGCTTGTCCAGCTATTATGTTACCGTGCTTATGAGGCAGTCATTTTTGGACATGGTCTGAAAGGCCAAGAAACAGGACATGACTGGTTTTGAGGGAATACTTGTAGTTCCAGGTCTGTGGTCCCCTTTTAAGTTTTAGCAGGCATTAAAGAAGAAAGTTGTGGCCAAGAGTGCATTGTTCTGATCTGGAGCTTTCAGGAGGCCATCTGCTCTCTGATGACAGAGGAAGGGGGCTTTCTAAAGCTCTGATGAAGTGGATCTAGTGGCGTGACAGGCAAGGCCTCCGAGCGTTTACAGCTGTGAAACTTACAGGGTTATAACAGCTGGAAAAGCAGAGTTTCTCCACACAGAGACAGAGACAGAGAGAAAGAGAGAGAGAAAGAGAGAGAGAGAGAGAGAGAGAGAGAGAGAGAGAGAGAGAGAGAGAGAGAGAGAGA
>JBBPDA010000037.1:4451401-4466418 GCA_037974385.1 Arnoldichthys spilopterus
GAGAGAGAGAGAGAGAGAGAGAGAGAGAGAGAGAGAGAGAGAGAGAGAGAGAAAGAGAGAGAGAGAGCGAGAGAGAGCGAGAGAGAGAGAGAGATAGAGAGAAAATATACTAATGTGAATTGAGAGAGTGTGTTTAGATCTGAATGACGATGTCATAAGAAAGAAGGGATGGAACTGCTGTTCATGTGACATGAATTTTAAAGTGACACAAGACCTCAAACTTTCATAGAACGATCCTTCCAAGATGTGTGGCGACATAATCACTGGCACACTAGAGCAATTCACTGTCAGGAGTGTGCCTTCCTCTGCACATCCTGTGTATCAGTGATTCGTCACCTTGATGTCTCCTTTAGACTACTGAGATACTCTTAGCTCTCTCTCTGATCCCTGGAGACCCTGCCAGCCTGCCTGCTGCTTTTGCACAATATACACATACAGGGAAAGAGAGAGTCTGAGACAAAAAGGGAGAGAAAGCTATATGGGTGGGCAATATGGCCAATATGTATGTAATACACATGATGGCTTGTATAAACAGGCTAGTAGGGCTAAGGTTTCATCCTGTTTTACTTGTTAACAAACCACTAGAAGCTGATTTTTTTTAACTAATCTGGACCCATGAACAACCCTACCAGCTGGTTTAAAAAAAATTAAACAAGTTAAGACAGAGCTGATGCACCCCTAGACCAAGCTGTAGATTTACACAGCCTGTATATGATTCCATGTCAAATGTCATGTGGCCTAGAGGGGCTCTGCCCACCTGCAGTCTGGGGTCAGTACTAGTAGTGACCCTCTGATAGGCTGTAAGAAGCCACTGTAAATTATTGCAGAACAAACAAACGTGAACGTTTTATTGTGTTAGATGCAGCCAAATTATGAATAAGTCATTACATGACAGATGATGGAGAAGCATTTTAACTGCATTGTCACATAATTTATCATGATAACGATAACACATAATATTGCACACCCCAAGAGATCAATGGAAATGAATGACAGCGACAGGCATGCTTCTCTTGCTGGTTGTGCTCTGCAGTGCTTGCGAAACTGAAACACAGACAGCAGCAGTGCTTTTCTGCTTAGTCACTGAAGTATTTAAGATGAAACTCAATCTCTCCGTGGCCGCTAAAAGTCCCTCTTATGCATTGGATGGCCCTGAGCCAAAGTGTCTCCTTGGCAATGTCAATAGAGGTGCTGTACAGGGCTGTAGTCATCAGAGCTCTTCCTTAATGATGCTAATGGCTCCACGCTTCTGCGGATTACTGATCAAGCAAAATGTGTGAAAGGCTGAAGAATCAGCACACACGCTCTAATGCCATGTGTAAGACATTCCACATGATGGATCACGCTTGAATCGGATCAGTCTTAGAGCTATAATTCACTTCTAGTGCACTTAATTTGTGTGCACTGCATGGTTCCTTCTTCTGGGTTACAGTTAAGTGTCCTTAGCAGATATCACAGAAACAGTCTGTGCTTGGTGTTGCGAGGGCCTACACCGTTTTTTTGTCTAGCGTCTAGTGCTAAAACTACAGCAGAAACTTAAAGCCACTGCTTATGAAAGGATGCTCCACCTGTTCATCGCCATTCATTATTTACTCACTCACACACTTTCACCTTTCATTTTACTGCAGTGTTTTCACTTTGACAGTCTCACTCACAGGCACAGCATGCCACATCTCTACCACAATGATCTTCTCTCTAGCTTAGTGGGGTGCTTTTGTTAAAAGAGATGTTTAGATAAAAAAGGGGGAAAAAAGCAGACCAGCAGCTGGGCTCTGAACACTCCACTTCCGAGTGATTTGCACATGCAGACAATGCGCTCTGCCCCTACAGAATTTTTACAATTCCCCACGGCTTCAGAGGAGCAGATCTAAAATTTCATGTGGAGCTTTGAAAGAGCTCAACAACATTAGCCTTCACTAAAAAATTTGTTACTGGAATCACAGAGGATAAGGATATGAATGTATCTCACGGGAGGATGAACTGGCTCAGAAGATGAGGTCCTGTGTCACTACATCAGGGTGTTAACTGCCTATTTCCTTTACCTTTAACCTCTTGAACTCTAGACTTATTTCTTGGATATTAAGCTTTAAAAAATGACAATATAACTAAATTATTCAGCAGCGACTATAAAACTGTTATGGGAGTTATATAGTCATTAGTGGAGAACTGAAGTGTGCACCCACATGCAGGACGTAGGGTTGAATTATTTAACTATTCACAATGTCTTACCTGCAGAGGCGTTTGGTGCTATTGGGCGTGACCTCCAGAAAAAAGCACTCTCCTCCATTCACACAGTAGGTCCTCTCTTTTTCACTGCAAGGAGTCACGTGACTGGACGTCTTGGCTGAAGGAGTGGTGCTGGTGGCAGCTGAAAAACAAACAGGACAAATCAGCATATAAAGAAGAATTTGGGTGAATTTGTGTTTGTCACAATGCAGCTTTACAGAAAAAAGCTGTCTGCAGCTATAGAATTATGGGAAATGGAGGCCAATGATGTCCTACACATTTCTACACCAGACCTGCTGTCTCCTCTGCAGACACGGGGCAGAACTGATATCCACATATGTTTGATCCTAATGTCCTTCACTGTTGCTAAATACCAGAGGAATATTAGAGAAATGTGAGACAGCACACGCCCCACTGACAAGGCGTTTTGGTTTATTGATGCAGCCTAAATCAATGCATTCTGCTCACCTTGAATCCCAAATACCCCTGCCTGGAATAATGCATTAGCTATTTATGCTCAGTTGAGAAGCTAGTATCTCTGAAGCAAAGAAGAACTTAAAGGTTGCATGACCACACCAATGCCAAATGAGGTATACCATTCACAAAAACTGCCATGAAATCCATGAGTTGTTTTCAGAATAGCAGTACACAAAGCTAAACAGCAGGAATTAAATTAGCTAAGATTCCTTCAGAACATAAAAAAAAAGGTTGGAAATATCTAATAAGCTTCTAAAACACCACTTGACAACTTAACCAAAGCAGAGAAATTCATACAATATCCTAAGTTAACAACTTGCAGCTAAAGTCAACACCATTCAAATTTCACTTGAAACTCAAGTGACCCAAGCTATTCCAGACCAAGTGAAAGAAATTAGAAGTGTGGCACTACCTGTGATGTATCGGTAATTTCTGGACATGTGGAGCCGCATGTCTTCTCTGCTGCCCACTGTCTATGCGGTCAGGATCAATAGTCCAACGCACTCCGCCTTCTTCGCTGCTATCTGCCCTCATCGAAGTGCAAACTCAATGCTCATCAACATTTTTAAACAAGCCCTTTCTGCCTCCGGCTCTCTACCTCACTCCCCACGTCACACCTGGCACGGGCACGCTCAGACGCTGATAATGCAGCTGTGCGCAAGCAGAGATGTCATGGCATACATCCCGGGAAATGAGCTTGCACTTCGGCCATTAAAAAGGACAAATATTTATGCTTGGAGCCATCCGACTGGATGCCTGGCCTTCAACCAACAAGCCCACTTCCTGTCAGGGTACACACGCACGTAGATGCTCTTTCTCAAAGTGGACGTGATTAGGGACTAGAAAATGACACGGCACAGCCATGAGCAGATGCTGGATCCACCCACTTGATCATCCGCTGTGTGACTGCACATAGTAATTGGTCGATTAAGCACCGGTTTTAAGACAGGACTAATTCCTGCAGGATCTGGGAGTGAGAACATTGTTACCCATCAGTAACAGTCTCTGACATCATGTTCACTCCATCTACAGCCAATGTTTCACATCTGACAGCCCATGGTCTTATCGTGTAAGCCCATGGGTCTTACCCATTTCTTAATCATGACCGTGTGTGATCTGAAAGTCAATCTTCTAGGCTGTAATTTTGTAAGGGTGGGGGATATTATCATATTTAATCATTGCATTTAATTACAGCACAATTTGCCTTTCTGAGCATGTTAGAGACATGAAAGTTTGTCATTGTGAACACACCCCATTATACAAAACGCACCACAATAAAACGTGACCTCATGGAGCAGCGGGCAGCAATCAGCAGTGCCCAGGGAGCAGAGTAGCAGGACAGGACGTTGCTCAAGTGTGCCTCAGTGATACTGACCCTTTGATCACATGAGTCCCTAACCACTAGGCTGCCACTGCCCACCAAATTAGGTATGAGTAGTGGTGTGTGATATTGCAAAAATATCACAATACACAAAATTTGTAGCTATCAAATCTCTTTAAAAAAATGATTTTAAACATGACATACTATGGTCTGTTTGTAAGGAGTCATGCAGTAGTTCGCTGTTCTTTAAGTACCAAGGGTGTCCACAATATGATCAGAAAAAAACACACTGACATATGTTTTCCTAATTTATCATAAGATAATAAATATATCATGTTGCCTCTAATTGTTACCTATAATTGACAGCACCTACAGAAAACCGACCAGCTGCATGTTAAATGTAAATCTGAATCCTGACCATGCCAGAAGATCACTAATGGTCCTGATTGGTTGAACATAAAATGTGTAAATAAAATAGCTACCATACTCTGTATATGTAGCATTAATGTTTTGCTGGTGCCTTTTGTCCAACTGAAAATAAAGTTTTGTATCCTGTTGGTATATTTTGGCCATACTGCCCAACCCTAGAATATCGCCTTACTTTTGTAGATGTCTGAATAGTGCAACATCATGTTTCCTCCCTAGGAGACAATCAGGTTAGCTTGGAAATTGCTACTGAAATGCTGCAGTGAAATCATAGGTCAAGGACCCCATCAGGTAGCCGCTGAGGTGGTACAGACATACCCCTTCAGTCAAATGCAATTCAATCTCTGTGGTCCACAACGCTGCTTTACTAGACAACCAAGGTTTTGTTGAATAATTGACAGTGCAACAGATTGCTTTTGTATCTGTAACCTAATTATTGTCTTTCTCTCCCATTAAACCTACTGGTTCAGAGATCAGAGGCTGTCACGGATCATCAGTCAAGGCCCAACAGCTCTCTATGGCTCCAGAAAGAAAGGCTCAAAATAGATTAGCACATGGCCAAATCACAACACCACCACATAAAAAGAGAGGTACTGGGTGGAGTGACAAGCAATTCAGCTTAAGCTAAAAAGTCTAAAACAAAGACTATTCAGAGCATGCTACGCTTTTGGCAACTCATCTCTCAACTGCCAAACAGTTAAACAAAGTCAAACTGCCACCATAACAGCAGGGGACGTGGAGTCTTTTCAAGGTGAGGGACAGAGCATCCCAACCATTCATCTCACGTATGAATGTGGCTCAATGCGGTCAAAGCACAATCGCCTCCACTGAAGATGCCACTGCTACTTATGAGTGATGGCTCAAAAGGAGAAAGGTGAAAAATCAAATTCCAATGTTTAACCTTCATTTTCTTTAGCCAGTTCTTTGCAAATGTTGTCAGTTTGAGGCTTACTATGGCCAGTAAAGCAAAACATTTCACCTGAGTTAATACATTGTATTGAATTTTCACAGTTTCTGCAGCAACACTGCAAGGAAAACTAAAATAAACCAGACTTAATTCAAACATTAGAAGAGATTTGTCTGGGTAAGCCAGCCCAGGCTAAATTTGAGGCAGGTTTTGGGTTTCAGTGCAGCGGAGCTGAGATCCACTGATTTTTTTTTTTACTCTGGATGGAGGCTGCTGGCTGGCTCAATCGATTTGGGTCCATTTCATTTTTTTGCTGGTGGAAAGAAACCCAAGAGCAGACAGCGCATGATGGTGCAGTGCCAACAGTCTCTTGCTTCCTCCTCCTCCTCCTCTTCTGCATTTGCTAAGCCAGCATTTTCCTTGGGCGTTCTGCTCGTGTGAACACTGCCCGGCCTGAGACCACTCAAGGGCAAAGCCAGTACTGTAGCAGATGACTGAGTACCAGACCCAATCCATTGGGACAGAAATCCATCACTGAACAAGCAAACCATATTCGGCCTAACAGAGCCAAGATTGGGAAGTATATACACTCGAAGCAATCATGGGACTGGGTCCAAGGCCACACAGTTAGGCTCAAGACTAGTGAGAAAAATAATGCATCATACAAGAACATACATAAGAGGAAAACTGAACTGTTATCACAAAACTACAGAAAAATATCAATAGATTGCTTTTTAGATAAAGCAAATATAATTTAAATTGAATACTTAATAAAATATATATACACAACAATCACAAATAAGCTTACTAGGGTTCTGGGTGCACTCCTGCTTCTGGAGATCTAGCACAAACAGTGATCTTGATTTAAACTGCATTAAGATTTGACATTATCATTACATTTGACCAATATATGACTACAAATTTGACAAGAAATCTACAGTTATTGGCCAAACCCAGACAGAAATTCTGGCTACTATTTTGTATACAGTGCAGCAGAACAAATACAAATGTGAAAACATATGTTTGGGGAATTATATTAATATTCTATTCACACTTACCCACCTAAGTAATGGCTTGCATTGAACAATTACAATTTAGCTTCTTTAAAATGAGCTTTTGCCTGGTCTCGAAGATCTTTTGAAATGTTCTCCATCAAACTGAATCATTACACCCTAATTCATCATTTCAGTCACTCCAGCATTCAATCAATCGTGCAGCTCATGGCAAATACAAAATATCCATGACAGAACTAACACTGTTGATGTACATCATATAAAGCAGCAGGCAGGATGCAGACAGCAGTGATGATATTTTTCCTCCACTAATACAGCTTTTCTTCTGGATGCAGTGAAACCGAAAAGACTACTGTCAATCTCACACCACTAAAGTACATATAAATAAGAGAGTACAGTGTCCTAGATTTATAAGATCCAACACAGAACAAAAAAAGCATTAGCAGCAAAAGCAAACCAAATGAGGCTTTCTAGGTTCCAGGAAGAGAACAGTCAGGCACTGTTGATCGCTGCCTGCTGCTCCATGTGTGCACGTGTGATGGGTTAAATGCAGAGGTCACATTTCATTGTGGTGCTTGAGTGTGTTAACAAAGACATATAGTCACTTTCACTTCATTTTAAAGAGATCATATCATGTAATCACTTTTTAGAACAAAATGTAATGTATGTAAATGATGTTAAAGTTGTAAAAAACATAATTCACTCCTCAGTCCATAGAGTATGGTCCATATACAGAAGTAAGCTAGAGAAACAGCCTATTGTGAATGCATTGTTTCTGTGATGTCACCAAAACCAAGGCATTAACATATGTCATTACAGCTTACAGAAGTTTGGATTTGCCCATTCATGCTAACGTTACGAGTGTTTCAGCCTAAAATGCTTTTTAATGGAGGCAAAGTACACTGCAACCAATCAGAACTGAACTCATTTACATACAAGTGTTAAAGACAGTAACAAAAACAGCCTGTTATGACGAATGCGGTGTAACGAATTGTGATTAAAAAAAAAAAGACTGATTCATCTCACATGTAATTGAAAAAAAACCAAAAAAAGTTCAACTGATGCACACGGCTATTCTAATAGACTTCACACTACAGGAAGTGTGTGGAGCATTATGGCTTCTTCTGTTTCATTGAAACATAAAAGGAGAAATCAATTGTTGCAGAGATTTAACTTTGAATACAAGCAGCAAAGGAAGAGGATCCAAAGGAAGACAGGAGTTAATTAGTCCATTAATTGATCAATAATATATAGAATAATCAATTACAGCAATGATTAGTAGATTCAACCCTATTCATCCGTCTAGGTTTGTGCACTATAGCAGCTGCGGTAGTGAGAAGGCCCCTGAAGGTCCATCAGAGGGAACTGCTCTATAGATCAGCAAACAACTAACACAGCCAGCCAAGAGCGTCAGATGATTAATTTCACAAGTTCTCAGCCAGTGCCTGCAGGAAGAGGCCACAGCATCTGTTTGTGCATGAAGCCATGGAGACTAAGTACACCCTCATCCCAGTGCAATTGCCAGGTGGGAAAGGTGTGCTTCACACAGCTCTTGAGCAACTGCAGGCACGTGTCAGGAACCACAGAACAAGCTGAGGACTGTGGAATGAGTGGGCACTGCTCAGCGGAAAAAGGTTTTTTAAAGCCAAGTAAGGAAGTAACTTCCTGTAGAGTCGGTGGGCCTGGAAGCTACATCCTCAATTTCACTAAATTGCTCCTTTAAGCACAGAGTTTAACTGCTGTGCTGGCTTGCATTTGGATATGCAACCCCGGGAAACACACTGCAATCACTTTTGATCCTCGTAAAAAGGCACTCCAAACACCCAAAGGGCTGTCCTCTCATTATGCTTTAAATAAAGCCTAAAACTATTCCAGACTTCATTTGCATATGCATATTCCCTTTAGGTCTCATACCACCAGCAGCATGGTGACATAAAAACACACTGCTAGCAGGGTTAACATGAAAAGTTTTCCTAGGTGAAACATTTAAGGTTTCTGCGAGGTATGGGTAAGAAGGTTTAAATGTAATACTGGAATGACATCCTAGCGGAGAAGTGGTGCTCAAATGTTGACCTTTAAGACTTTAGTGATTCTTACTATGTTACATTTTTGTATCGCGTTTGTCAGCTTTAGACAAAAAAGAGATGCTTCTGGTCCAGATATAAATTACTCACAGCATTAAAACGGAGAAAGGTGATATAAACTGCTAGTCTTTGATAAGAGATAGTTGAGTTCAGTGGTCGAGATTCCTGACTTTAGAGTTCTTCTGGGTTCTTTTGCTCAGAAAAAAGAATCTGACCAGTAGGAGATGAAGGTCTCATTTGTCGTTCCACCTTATCTTTTTGTCTAGAAGAAACTACAGGGATATTAAGGAGATCTTTTTTCTTTTTTAATTTACAGATAGAGTTCATAGATTTTAATGACCGCTGTAGCCACTATTGTCCAGTACTAGACCATACCTCAGAAATGTTCAGAAAAGATGCATCATAAGGTAACATCCCTATAACAAGGCTTTTTGTCAGGACAGCAGTGGCCTAGTGGTTAGGACACTGCCTTTGGGACCTGAGGGTCGCAGGTTCGAGTCCTGGCCCGGGCACCGATGAGGGACCCTTGAGCAAGGTACCATCCTGCTACACTGCTCACCGGGCGCTGTTGATAGCTGCTTCACATGTGCACGTGTAATAGGTTAAATGCAGAGGTCACATTTTGTTGTGGTGCTTGAGTGTTCACAATGACAAATAGTCACTTCATTCTGTTATAATGGAAAAATCTAATTTACAGTAATATTTAGCATCTGCACCAGGCCTTCAGTAAAAAAGCATGACTAGTACCATAGTTTGTACACTCTTCTTGAGACAATACTGAGGTTAACACCTTTTGCACTCATTTACATGCCACTTCTGAATCCAGTCACATTCTCCTTAATCTGCACTTTACTAAACTGTGCTTAAATAACTCTCCTCTATGTCAACACTTTCATTTAAGAGACCAGGCTACAGTGGAGTTCTTGTTCTTGTTTGGCCTCCACTGTTTGCATGGTTTATAGTTGCTCTGGATAAATGTCAGCTAAATGCCTAAATGTAGTTGTACAAGAACAAAAATCCCTTAAGCACATGCAGCACTTCCTAAATCTGAAATAAAACCTCACAAGCACTAACAAGCTAGCAAAAACTCTTCAGGAGGGTAAGCTATGGCTCATCCTGGTATTATCTTTACAAGCTTTAAATGCTATCAGCTACAACACGAAGCAGAGAAAAGTGCAAAAAGCACAAGATTTTGTACTAAAGGGACAGAGTTTGGGCCCCCAAGTGCTTCAGTCCCAAATTACATGCTTACTGAGCGTGTGTTTGATCTCAGATTCTGACAGGGGATACTGCAGGCTACAGGTTAGAAGCAGAGGGAAGGCAAGCAGAGGAAGCATCTGTTTTAATCAGGACACTCGTATAAACTGCTAATTACTCTCCCCACTCTGCTACGGTCACAGTGGACACACTGTGCAGCACCAGACTGCCACGGGGACCCTACGACAGCTGGTGTCGGGGAATTAATTTTATTCCCTGACACCTACGAAATTCAGGATTTATTTTTTTGCTCACGGCGAGTGCACAAAACAACCCTAAGGTCAGTTACAACAATACTCAGTTCAATCTAGTTCTCTATGACCTGCCATGAAATGCAACCTACTTAAAAGAAATAATACATTTTGTGTAAAAAATAAACATATAGCAATTCATTTTAGCAGAAATATTGGTATCTATCACCTAAAACAGACTTACCAAGCACTAATTTTAATCATTTCTTACAGTTATGATGATGATCGGGGCCTTTGTAGTATCAGATTGCAGAAAGACGTAGTATGTAACGGAGACTCCTAACCAATCAGTGTGCTGGTTTATCCTATAATGCAAATAACTAAACCAACCATAGTTCTTCAGCCATGTTACATTATTGATTTATGATGGGCATGATACCAGAATTTAGATTTTGATACTTATACAGATGCTTGATACCAAAAAAAACTGAACATCACTGAACACCAAATATTTGCCGGATGTGAAATGGCAAACTATCACATTCAATGTCTTCTGTTATCAATAAAGAACTCAAGCAAAGCCGTTCTAGCTTATTTAGCAAATTACTAAAAGTTCGAAAACAGAGCACTGACTTGTTTGCCAAGTTTCACTCTACAGTGATTCACAATACTGCTTATGCAAGAAGACGTAGCAACATTGATTTGTCGATACTGTGCAGCTGTATCTAGCATCAGAAAGCAACTAGTCTAAAACTATTCTTGAAGTTCATTTATTTTTCATTTCCAGTGAGATTTGCTTTGGCAACGCTGCAGTACCGCAGCCAGTGGAAGAACTTCCAGAGCCAGCTCTCACATAGCAATCTGCTATGGTGATGAATAGAACTACTTTCCCTGATTCGTCTCTCTGGTAGCCTCAGGCACTTTCAGTCCTGGTTTTGTAATCATGTGGAAAGCTAGTGAGTGTGCCGGTCTCAGATGAGTCGGTATCTGTGCCCAGAACCCCAAACTTAGTAACCCAGTAACTAAATTGTCCAGTACATATTATGAAACCCATATGCAGGTTACATCGTAGTGGGATTAGGATGCTATTGAGAGCTTTAAGAGCACACAAGCCATTATATACCACTTTATCTGTTCAAAAAAGCGTAAAAATTGAGACACAGCTATTATATTAATTTAATTAACACACTCACTGTTTTTTGTCTTTACAAATGAGGGTAGAGAGCCTGTAGACTGATGAATTCATTTGTAAGAACAGCAGGAAAGACCTGCACTGCAGTCAACTGTGTAATTATAGCCCTGTGGTAAATTACACAGCAGTGTAGCGGTAAGTGTTCTGTCATTTCACAAAGCAGCAAAATAAAGAACTCTTTGAAGATCTGATAATTAAAACATGTGCAGCTAAGAAGCTAGCCCTTGATGTGTATCGATTAGCCCTAAAATATTCTCGCCCTACTGGTGTGAGTGGGCAACTTTGCAGCATAAATGAATGAAAGTAGTCTGCATAGACAAAAAAGAGCGTATCCATTACAGAGAAAATCACTAATGCACTGCAAATGGCAGTCTGTGCTGTCACTTTAGTCTAGCGCTCTATCTCTGCCTGCCATTCGAGTCGCGACTGCTGCAGGGCTCAATCCCCCTGCGCCTCTGAGGCCGGGCGGAGAGGATTGTGGGAAATCTCTGTGGTGCAGCTGCTCGGCGTCGCGCAGTGGGCTTGCCGTCTCCGGCTGAATGGCTCTAACCTGATCAGGTGAGGGAAGACGGCGCACACTCTGGTTATCTGCTTCTGCAGCTGCTTCACGCTCACAGTCTCAACCCACAGCCTCGGGTGGCTTCCGATGGCTTATGCTGTGAAGAAGCCTGGAGAAGCCTGGGCTTTGTTCACCTTGCAGATTAAAGAGGGCACGCGGATGGATCCGAGGGCTTGTGCTCAACAGGATTTGTTCTTTACCCACCCGTCTTCACCCGCTCTGCTTGACAAATACTTTTTTTCACACAGGGGCAAATGGGGTAAGCGGTGCATGCTCGGCGACAATGCCCATTAAAGACAACATCTCATTTTACAATGTCCTGTTAATAGGTGGATGTGCGCAATTAGCCTGTTCACGATCTGCCCCCACATGCATTCGTTCTTAGTGACAAAAATCCCTTTTGTACCAGTGATAGATTGGTGAGAAAATACATAAAACATCAGACCATTAATGATTGTTTATAGTGTTGGGTTCCTTCCTCACAGAGCTGCACACTGTTGCTCTATCACACTGGTTGGAAAAAACAGATTTCTGCCAACCACTAGAGTTTCTAGTGCCTTTTTTCCCCAAATGGGGACAAAAACTGCCTGCTTTGACAGAAGAAAAGCCACTTGACTGTCATACAAAGCAACTATCACACACTTCTGTGTTTTAGCGTACTTTAGTGTTTTAGTGTGGTGTGTAGGGGGGGATTTTCAAAACGAGGCTACACACATATAAAACTCACTGCTCAGAAGTATGTACACATGGACGTGGGGAGAGCCAACATCCTGATAATTGTGGCAAGCTTAACATGCAAAAAATATAGATATGTGTGGGTGGAGCATCTACTGAAACAACAAATAACTTTCCACCATGCTTTTGATGGCTCAATTACACAATGAAAACTACATCTAAGCCATCAGAGCTGTGTGACCTTACAGATTCATATAAAAACATCTGGCTGACTGCTCACATATAATGTAGAATTAAAAATGCACTCTAAACTTAAGTAAGGTTCTACACAATGCATTATCTCTTTATGCATAAACTTGGTGGAAACTCCCCTTTAACAGTCTATCATTATAGGACAGGGCAGGCATCTCTGTCATGTAAAAGCTGTTTTATATAAATCAGCTTTATACGATATATTAGATAAATTACAATGAAGCTCCTCCTGCTGTTTACCTTTAAAATACCAACAATACTGGGTTAATGCCAGTCTTAGACTTAGTTGCCAATGGTGGTTCACAGTGTAAAATCCTTTTTCTTCCAGACTCAGGCTTATTTTCAGTCTGATAAGTGAGTCTAATGTGTGTGTATGTTGGTTTACACATTCTTACTTACTAATTCCTTACTTTCCCATTCATATAGTTCTCATATTAGCTTCACAGTATGTAGATACTGAATAACTGGTACTGAATAAACATATCAAGATTGTAACAAGTTTAGAGATTAAGGAGTTAAGTTTCTAATCTACAGCATCATTAGTAACGCATAGTAGGAGCCTTAGGGCCATTTATTTTGGGATTAAAACTAATCTAAGCCTTCATTACTTAACACAACACTTAATACATATTAATGCTCAACTCCAAAGAAACGAGAGGGGGAAAAAAAGGAAAGTGTGACACCGAACATGGATTAGTTGATGAAAGTGTTTTGCACAATGGAGATGAAATCACTGTATGCGTGGGCTGAGCTGTACCAGTAGCACCACATTTATGCAGCTGAGCATTCAGCAGTGAGCTGGAGCCTCCAAAACATCCTGTACAACACACAATCATTGATACTGGATACTGAATTCATAACACTGGGCATACCAAGTATGGGAACGCATGAAAGGAAAACTAAAGGCTAGAATGAAGGTAGAAGATCAGTAAAATGTGATTGATAATACAGCACGACAGCATAAGAACATAATCTAAGAATGACACAGCAAGTAGAACTATATATGGAAACAGCTGGCACCCTTTTGCTTTCAGCTGCACCAATAGAGCAATTACCATAGTACAAACGCAGTGACCTGAAACTGTCATCAGTGTCATTATTGTTGCTGAAATAATTAAAAAATGTTTTATTGGATGCAGGTTTTATCCAGCGTCCCAAATACTCAAAGCGTTCGTTTGAAGAGTGTGTATCATAACATTAGTCCTATAATAACATAACAGGTCACAAACATTTATGTAAATCCTATAAGGAGAAGATTTTCTTTATAGACTCATCTCTGAGTCTAACGCAGTCATTCTACACTGCTACTGTGGGCAGGCGACTAAATTCAATATGTCAACTGTGACAGTAGACAGATATGAATGCAAAGCTAGACAGAAGTGTAAGTGTGTATGAGAAATAAGTGCAGTGGCAGCTGGGCTAACTGTTCTCCATCCACAAACGTTCATAGCACGAGCTGGCAGGTTAGACGAGCTTTACAAAACATTACATAAAGTCACATTCAAGCTAATGAGAAACTATAAATCTCAAAGTTTGTCCAAAAATATAAAATCAAAATTTCACTTGTTTCAAACAAAATGCATTTAACGTATATGTGGCAGTTGATTTAGATGAAGTGTAATTCAAAATCGCAACTTCTAGAAATTATAAGCTCTTCACAAAAAAAGGCCAACCATTTGAAGGTAGGTGTGTGCATATAGTAAGCCCACTTTACTCAGATACATTGAGCATCAGATGCCTAATTGTGTTCACTGTTTCCATAGAAGATGATAAAATAGATGTTCAGTTTGTCGATACAATTTATTTAAAACTTGCTATATGACACAACAGCCAGAAAGTTCTATTTTTTAAAGATATTCACTGGATTTTTTTGAAAAATGAAAAATTATTTACTTACATGATTTTGTTTGTAACATATTTGATACATCAGGCATTTCAGTTCATGTATTAATCCAAATATGTAAACTATAAATATGCATTTGTCTGCATTTATTAAAACACTTGGCACACATTCTACAACTATTTTGCAAAATTTTTGCCATGCACTGTGCATTTTTACCCAGTATGTGTAAAATATATCACCACGTTTAATGATCATTGCATGCTTATAGATATTCTCAATAGCGCAGCATTTTAAAGTGGAAATGTAATGTTAAGAAGTGACTAAACAAAAAATTTCTCATTTGCTTTAATAAGACTTTTGTCAATGTCCAGTATAGCCCGTCATACGATGTAATAGTAGCTATGAAAAAACAAATTAATGGGCACATCTGTTTCAGTCAAGTAGATGCTTTGTTTGAAGGTTTATACACAAGTGGACAAAATTGTTGGTACCCTTCAGTCAATGAAAGAAAAACTCGATGGTCACAGAAATAACTTTAATCTGACAAAAGTAATAATAAATAAAAATTCTATGAAATTTAACCAATGAAAGTCA